>JAWWTY010000156.1:43904941-44028532 GCA_035222235.1 Margarornis squamiger | reverse complement strand
CCCTCTCTTTCCCTCTCTTTCCCTCTCTTTCCCTCTCTTTCCCTCTCTTTCCCTCTCTTTCCCTCTCTTTCCCTCTCTTTCCCTCTCCTTTTTTTTTTTTTAATCTAGCTGCTTTTTCAGCCCTAATTTTCCTTGGAGGAGTTTGTTCAGTTTCTTCAGAGGCTTTTCAGAGTATTGGTTTTCTTTTTTGGGCTGAAATATTCTGAAATGCTTAATCACAGATTGCATCCAGCCAATTTCACACTTGAGACCAGCTCAGTTGGTTAGAGCATGGTTCTAATTAATACCACCAAGGCCATGAGTTTGATGCCCATATGGGCCATTTACTTAAGAGCTGGACTTGATGATCCTTGTGAGTCCCTTCTAACTCAGAATATTCTGTGATTCTGGGACTGAAAAACCTAGTGGTAGCAACGTTGTCCTCCTGCTTTACCAGTGCTCTCTGATACTAGGCGTGCATCCTTTGCCCTTGTTTACAGTGTAATGATCTCTATTTTTGTAGAGACATATATCTAAATTCTTACAGCTATACTGTTTGGCACACTCAGTGCTGTTTGAAAATTGCCTGTATATAGATGTGTGATGATAAAGGTCTAGTCACTACAGTTCTGAGTTACTAGTTCAGGATTTATTTTTATTAGAGTTTATGTTTCTTAGAGCCTTTTTGATGCTGAATTTGGATAGTTTAAGACCCACACAGCACAGTGAATGCATATTAATTTTACCTTTAAAGAGAACTTTTCCACCCAATTTATAAACCAAAGGACATATCAGGTGGTGACACAGGCATAGTTTCAAGTCAAGTACTCTCCGTGCCCTTGTACTTGAGAATCTATGTGCAGTTTTGATATAAAGACTTGCAGGTTCTGTAACTCTCCCTGTATCAAAATCTCTTTCTTAACTAGACATTTTGTGAGATTTCTTTTTACTTGAAAAGGGTTTGGATGTTTGCTAGAGGAATGTCCATAAGCAACTAGAAGAAAATTTACTTACTTTAAGGTTATATGTGATAGCCCTCTTGGATGTTTTGTTGCAATCTCTTGGATAGAAGCACATTCCAAACAGCACAAGATGGTCATCTTTACACATAAATGTTCGAATTAAGCAGATGCTTATTTGACATGATGCCATTAGAAAGAGACTGTAGGCTGTGTCTCTGGGAAAAGACAGCATTGTCAAGTGAAATGAGCCTTACATGGAGTTACCGTGGTGGTTACAATATCTCAGAGAGCCAGGATTATTGTCAGATAAGGAACTGTCCTTCAGAAGATCTGATATAAGGGTTTTTGGTACTGCACAAGTGATTTGTAAAAGTTATAACACACATTAGCATTTACCATGAGGGAAAAGTTTAACAATATTTAAAGTGACATCCATAAAAAAAGTTTGCTATTTTTGTGATTTTAATATTCCTGTTTCAATTGTGCATTGACGATAAAATGGGTCATAACAAGAAAGGCGGCAAAAATCCATTGAAATAGATTTCAATTAGCAGGACTTACACACTAGAAACAACAGTGGAAAGCTGAAAAACAGGAGAGAAATTCAAGAAGTAGGATGGTGCTTTTTAAACAGTAAGCATCCAGCATCTTTCACAAGATTATATTTAGCTGCATGACTTAAATGTCACCCTGATTTTAAAAAGGACACTCTATTCTTTGTGTTTAATTGCAGAGGAGGGGGGAACTTTTGATAGCCTAATCCATTTTCAAAGATTTTGCTGCCACCTGAAAGCTGTATGTGGAGACATGGCTCTAGTGTCATCATTATCATTCGCATAGTCTGTGATGCTAAAAATGCATGCTTGAAATCACATTCTAATGTTCTGAATGCAGTAATTTAGTGCTAGTATTTCATGCCATTGTGTAGAGCCTCCATATTCTTTGTACTGTTCTTTAGTTAATCACTTGTCTACACTAAGATTTTTGATAAGATTCAGAGATTCGACTTTTATGGTAGAAATGTTGTCCTGAGTCAGGGTCATTTGGGGCAAATAAAGAAAAGTGAGTTTTAGAGTTTGCTCTGCATGTACTAATTAATGAGTTAACACTTAACTGTTTCTCATTTTTCTTTACTTTTTTAAAAAGTCACTATTGTTGTATGTTACAGGCTCTGTGACAAACTGAGGAAGGTCTGAGAGGCTACAAAAACAGGGGACATAATTCTTGTGGGAGATAGCACCTTTCTGAAATGCCTATATACCAATACATGAAGTATGAGAAACAAATAGGAAGGTTTAGAGATCTGTGTGCAGTTGCAAGTCTTGAATCTTATCACAGAGATATGATGGGATAGCTTGCATGATTGGAACGGATGGCTAAGCGCTTTTTAGGAAAGACAGACCAGAAAGCCAAAGTGTTGGAGTTGCCCGTTACATAAGAGAACAGATGGAATTTGTGGAGCTCTGCCTCAGGGAGGATGATGAGTGAGTTGACGGTGTATGGGTTAGGATAAAAGGGCAGACTAGCAAGGAATGATGCTATTGTGGGTGTTTGTTACAGACTGCCTGATCAGCAGGAGATAGTAGATTGAGCCTTTTAGAGAGAGCTGGAAGTAGCCTCAGAGTCACGAGCCCTGGTTCTCATAGGGGTCTTCAGCCACACTGACATATGCTGGAGGAACAGCACAGCAAGGCACAAACAATCCAGGAGGTTCTTGGAAAACACTGATGATAATTTTCTGGTGCAGGTGATGGAGGAACCAACAAGGAAGGGTGTGCTGCTGGACATTATACTGTCAAGGAAGGTCTGTTTGGAGATGTGAAGGCTGGGGTCAGCCTTGGCTACCATGAGATTGTGGAGCTCAGTCCTCACTGCCAAGGCCAGCCCTCAAAAATCCTTGATCCAGGAGATGAGGGAGGATGTCCACAGAAAGGAATTCTTTCCCTTGGTCCAGGAGAATTAGTTTATTTAGTGAAACTTGACATCTACAAGTCTGTGGGCCCTGATGGGATGCACGCCCATGCACTCCCACTGCACTCTGCACTCCCATGAGTGCAGAGGGAACTGGCAGATGTCATTGCTGGGACACTCTTAATCATCTTTGGAAGGTCATGGTGATCAGGAGGGAATGCCTGAGGACTGGAATAAAGTCACTGACACTCCAGTCTTCAAAAAGGGCAAAAAGGAGGACCCAGGGAACTACAGACTAGTCAGCCTCACCTCAGTACCTGGAAAGGTCATGGAATAGCTCATTTGGAGGTGTGGAGGTTTGGGTTGGCTCCCTGCCAAACCCAGCTGCCAGCCACACAGATTCCACCCCCCCGAAAGAGAGAAGGGGGAAAAAAAGTACCGAAACAAGACAATTGTAGTAAAAGTGTATATATATATATATATATTCACATATATTACAATTATGTACAATCAAACACTGTGAACCTACAGAACAAATCCCAGAGCACCCCTGAGAGGGAAATGGGACCAAATGGGTAAAACCAAACAAAACACACACTTGCAAACTCAGGGAAAAGCTCAATAAGTAACTAACAATCAATTTTCACCAACACTCCTTAAGAGAAAGCAGGTCCTTCCCCTCCATGCGGCTGGGACATCAGCTTCTCTGATGGGCCTCAGCTCAGACAGGTAAGAGCTGAGGCGACAGAGAGACCTGATGTTCTCCAAGCACACGAAAGGAAGAGAGAGAGCAGAAACCTTCCTCCTGTCTTATATACACCTGATTACGTGAAGGAATGGTGTGGAATACTTCCTCAGTTATAACCTGGTTACTAGGGAAGGCCTAGACCAAAACCAAGAAAACTAAACCACCACAGGAGGCCGACTCTAAGCATGTGGAAGATGAAGGGGTTCAGTGTAATCAACATGGATTTGCCAAAAGGAAATCATGCTTAACAAACCTGATTGCCTTCTACAGTGGGAAAACCCAATGGGACAGTCCCCAGTGGATGAGGGGAGAGCAGTGGCTGTTGTCTAGTCTGGAATTCGTAAGGCTTTTGTCACTGGCTCCCATGGTATTTCTCAGGGAGACCAAAGCAATTGGCCTGATTTCTGCAGAAGAGGGGAAAATACTGACACAGTGTGCCGAGGACGTAGGTCCTTGTTTTAGCACCTTTTTAACAATGATATTTACCAGCAAGTTAAACTGCAAGTTAATGACCAGCGATGGGGGTGTAAGATGTTTGTTATATTTGCTGATGAACTTCAGGGATATGGGAAACAGAACTGAAATCCAGAATCCTGTCTTGTATGTGGCTTAGAGGATAAAGCTTAATAGTTGTAAAATTTAACAAGGAAGATTAAAATTGTACTTTAAAAAAACCAGATAGTTGTAGAGGCAGTGGAACCGAGGCTGTGAAGCTCTATGTGAATGTTTTTGAGCAGGCTATATAGACTTGTAGAAAAATGATATAGATATAAAAACTCATGTGTTTAACCAGGTAGAAAGTTTGCTAGCCTTTGAAGTCCCTTCCAGCCTCTTCTTTCTGTGCTCTGTGCACAGAGAATATGAGCTAACAATATACTAGGTATACTAACTAGTTTCTTGATAGATGTTTTTTTTTTTCCTGCCTCAAGAGGGTGCTGTCTGCTAGCAGCTTGAATTGCAAAACTGCGGCAATTCTGGTATTGTAGTATAAGATTGAGCTGTTGTGTTCATAATCTAAATTGCTTTAATAAATATTTGCCCTTATTTGTATTAGTTTGTACATGAATTCACAAAATATTGGGAAAAAGGCTTACAGTGATGTAATTATTTTGTGCTGTTGCAGTCATTCTCATGTATATAGCTCTTGTTTACTATTTTTCACTCTCCGATTTCAGAGCATGAGAAAGGACAACATTGGTCTGTTTCACAGACTGGAGATATGAAAGAAATATCTCTCCAGAGGTTAATCAGGCTTGTGACAGAGAAGCTAAGATTTTTGTATTGCAGCTTCGTGTTAGGCTGCACTAGACTTGATATTGAGATATTTAACACTTGAATAGAACCACCACTGTAGAGAAAAATATGCTTATGCCTAAAGGAGGATATTGCTAGCAAGATAACCATTTGATAACCATTTGGTTCCCTGCTTGGGTAGTTCTGGAGTAGTCAGTGCTATAAGTAGTTACTTTCTCTACCATTCTAAATCTTTTTTAATAAAATGCAAATTTTGTTCTCTTTTCCCCCATACTCTATTTACCTTTTTGCTGTTGTTACTTTCCCAGGTTGTAAAAGGCACACTAATTTCCTACATTGTGTTTTTTTTTCCTTTTGAAGGTATCAGAACGGGTAGAGAGAAGACTTCAGGAGATAGAACAAGAAATGCGTGCTGAAAGACAGCTTGTAGAAAGGCGCCAGGACCAGTTGGGACATATGTCTCTTCAATTACAAGAGGTATGCAAATGAAAGCTTCCTGTGTATTTAGGATTTAATTAGGAATGTGTTGCATTTGTGAGCCTGTCAAACTGGCTAAAGTGCTCATATATTTGGCACATTTTTAAACTCTATCACTCCAGCTCAGTTTGTTTTGATGACTGGATGTTACCAAGTACAGTCTCAGTTCTTCATTATACTGTCTTGACTATGTTTAGACCTTTTTGGTAACTGCCCCAAATGCTCTAGAAACCTATGTGCTTCTTGAAACCCCAAGCAAACAAAAGCAAGCAATTAGTTGGGTTTTCTCAATTAAAACATTTTCTAAAATGAAAGCTTTGCTTACAGTGAATAGTATTTTTTAAAATTTATTTCAACAAGTAATCAAGTGCACTGTAGTGGCCAGACAGCTTTTCATCGCTTTTCAGTTTCATTCAACAATATCTGACACAATATAAAATACTGTTTAGGAGACAAGTAGAAATGTTTATGATATAAATTAAAATTTGCGACAGCTACTAGTTCTTTTTTTTTCTGCTTAAGAAATGAAAAATACTTTTAGTATGAAAAATACTTCTCTTTCTGATTTTACTCCTATTTTGAAAATCTATGTAACTTTTTATTTCACTCTCCTTAAGATATGATTTGCAGTATTATCTCTAAGTATGCAATAGAATGTTATAGTTGCGAAGAAATGTGCAATTCCTTGTTTCTTACTTTTAATATTAGCAAAAGTATTCATGCTTTTTGGGAGGTATTATACTGTGCAGTGATACTGAGGAGCCTTAATTTAGAATGATGCTATGTATTTCATTTAAAGCTAGAGATTGTTCAGAAAGGTCATATTTTACAAGTTAAGATGCTTTTCTGATACAGATAAAAAGTAATATTTAACAAAAGGCTTGTACTCCTTCTGCTAGTATTTCAGAAAGACTGTTTCATTTTTCCCCCAATTGATGTCCTAATGGGTGAAAAGAACTAGAGTGCTTAATTTCAGTTTTCATTGCTCTTTAATATGCCCAGGTCCATTTCTAGATTCTTTGGTTGTGCCTTCAGTCTGGTAAAAGGACACTTAATAAAATGAATTGGTGTGATTTGATAGTGTTATCCGCAGATTGGAACAACCTTTTTTATCCTTTTAAAGGGATGATGGTTTGTATCTCTAAAGATACATTAACACTGCCATGGTTTCCTTGGAAGGAAAATTTGACTTCAAGTGAATGAGTTCAAATGTAGTTCAAAGAATTTTCATATTATATTTCATAGATCATATGAATGATCATAGTCTATGTGATCATAAGCCGTTGGGCTGGGTACCTTTTTTCATAGTTGCTCATCTTCTGGATTTCATGCAAAATGAATATGAAATGAGACCTTCCATTCCCCTAAGCTGTCCAGCTGTGAATTAAGATGGTTTAATCCTTTCTCTTGCAAATTCTATTTTATTATGTACATGTTTTTGTAAGTTATTTTTCCTGAGGAACCCTGTTCTAAAATACAGCTTAAGTTGCTCTGTTTTAGAAAGAATGTACTTGAATTGTTTTGAGTACTTCTGCGTAGCCTAGGTACAATAATGTAAATAAATATTTTGCTACAATTGTTATTTGGATGCAATGTGTTTCTGCATAATTATAAGAGCTTGTTACTTTGTTATTCTGTTTCTTGTTCTTGAACTGTGAATTAGATGGACTCTTAGCTCTGTCACTGGCCTTAGTCTTGTGGTGATCATTGCATGGGCGTAACGTTCTATTGAACTCTATTTCTGTTTTCTTTTATTTCTCCAAGATGCTTCCCAAATAGTGGTGGGTGGTGTTTGGGCTGAGTTTTGAAATTCTGTCATTTAATGTGGCCTGAAGGATTTACAGATAAATGCTATTTAAAGCATTTGTGGCAATTTAATGATACAATTGTTTTTTATTAGTTTGCCTGTTACATGTTTCAAACCTAACAAAATCAAATTTAACTTTGGGATGTGACCAGTAGTTCCTTTAATTAAGATATCTTGTGAAGTTTATGTGAGGTTTGTGTTACTATTTTGTAACGAAAGTGCAGTGCCCATAACTGACCACTACTTGTCAGTGTTTTACTGTCTTAAGAGAATTATCTTTCTAAATTGCAATTATTAAATTATATATTTTCAGGGTCTAACTGAACATGATGATACATTTGTTTTGATCTTTCCTTTGTCTGTCTTTTCTTTCTGTCCATAATTTGTGTAGTGTACAAACTTCTTATTTGTATTGTAATACTGTTATAATCAAAGACTTACTATTAACCAAGATGATATCTTGTTGTATACTACCCACAAAGAAAGCTTGACCTATAACATTTTACATCTTTAACTTCCAAGTTTGTGTTTTTATTTTGAATTTGTAGTCTGTCTGTGCTGTGTGTAGGTGGATAAAAATTATTTTCTCTACATTTTTATGTATCTTTTAACTTAGTGTGTATTGGTTCATTTAAACAGCAATTATTGCAAATTAGAAAATAGGAATTAGAAAAAATTCATGCAAATCATATGTCTTCAATTATTTCTATATTCCTGATACAAAGGTGTTTCTGATTAGAAAGAACAAATATGCTCATCTTGCCAGTGCTACTGACATGTATACCTGGGTTGCTTTAACAACTGCATTTGTTGTGTAAACTAGAACTATTTTGAGATTCCTCAGTGCTTTTTTTTTTCCCATAAAGACACCATTACCTCTTATTATTTGTTTGCATTTATAAGTATTTTCTAAAACAAATCAAGTATCATTCTGAAAAATGAGCTTTAAAGAGCTATCATATGCATTGGGTATCCTGGATACCTTTACAAAATCCTCTACTTGGCTTCCTGGATTTTGGTGAAATGTGTCCATGTGTTCATGCTTTGCATGCTTTAGGTGAACAGTATCATCTTTATAGAACATTTTGAACCCACTGACTGTGGTAAGGGAATGACTATAGTTACTCTTAAAGCTAGCAACTTGGATAGGCCAGGAAGCATGTTTTAACTTTTTCTTTGTGCAACTGTATACTTAGATTCTGTTTGCCTCCCACTGCAAATACCATGAAGTGCAAGAAGCTGGTGGACACAAAGTGGGGTAAACTAATGGTCAAAAGTGTTATTGTAAATTCTTTTTTGAATATATTTACCTCTGATCTTTTTAGACAAACATAAACTTGATCTGTGCTCTGAGCCATCTGGATATTTTAGTGGCTCATTGATACTCGCTCTTTGTCTCTGTGCTATGCCACCTGTGGCTAATGATTTCTGTTTTGATTGTAGTTTGAATCTGACTGTTTCTTGGAACATGAGCAAGTCTTATACCTATCTATCACTGAAATAGCTAGGTAGTCTGTCTTTAGATGCCTGACTGATACCTCTTGGTATCATATTTGGACCCATGCCAATCACTAATGTAGCAATTTAGGGAAAGGACATTCATTCACATTAGGATGTGGTACATTTTTGCCTTATTTTAAAATATAGCATGAGGCTGGTCTGCCTATGTATTTCTGATAAAATGAATAACTCACTGATCAGTTGCACTTTGAAAGAGCAAATTGCAGTTTGTGGTCTGTGCATTGCTTTCAAATAATCTGGTTTTATTTAAAAAAAAACAACAAACCACAGCAAAACCAAACTAAGAAAAAACCCCAAACCCCTAGAAAAGTTAGTAGGCTTAAATTGCAGTGAAAGTTATGATTTGTTCTTGAAAGATTTTCATTAAGTTGGAAAGACTGAGATCTGTTGTTATGGAATCCTCCACATAGTTTTTCTTGTGTATAGGAAAAGTTTATCTGTCTAGTGGGAAGTAAATTACTTTATCTTTTTAAAGTTTTGCAGTTCTCTATTTTCTGCATGCATGTGGATGAGGTTTACTGAGTTGGGGTATACCAGTTATGTTTGTATTCTGATACTGTCTTATGCTAGTGAACTCTTTTAAAGACCTGTAAGAATTGCTCTCCTTGGTCAAATCAAAAGTTTCTCCAACCTGGCTACTTAGGAAGGCGGTGGAACATCTACCTGGTCCATCCCAAAACCGTGCTGTGAAGGCCTCTTTACATGGAAGTCCTCTGTGTTCTTGTGGCCTCCTTTGTGCCTGCTCACTCTAAGATCTCATCAACGTCCTTGTCAGCCTCCTCCTGAGCAGCCTGGATCCTAATGCTTTCAAGAGGAGGATCTTAGTGACAGAATCCTATTGACTGTAGGCCTGCTACCATTCCTTGGTGTTTCAGCTCCTCTGAGCAGTGTCTGCCTGCTGCTTGGGAGCCATCAGGAACAAGTGTATGCTGCAACTGTTGTCCTTGGCATCCCCTTCCTAGTTCCCATTTTTGACATTTGACTCCCCTAAACCCTTCTATGGAGACAACAAATGAAATCAAAGAATCAGTGGGATCTTTATATGTTTTGTTTGTTTCTTTCTTTATTTTACCCTTCCCAAAAGAAAGCTTACATAGAGATATGTCTAGTGGAGAAAAAACAGGAGTAGCACAAACCAGAAAGAGGGAATTATTTAAAAAGAAGTACAGGAAGAAGGCAAAACAAAGAATTAACTTTTACCTATGCAATTTCTGATTTGTCAGTAACAACTGACCTTTGTCTGGCTGTCTATTGACCAGATGTTTCCATTTCTTAGTGACATTTTGTTTAATTAACTGATTGCCTACCTAACACCTACTGGAACAATGCATGTTTCTCAATTGAAGCAGTGCATATGTAGTATCTTTAGCTTACTATGGCATCACATTCTTTTTGTAGTATTTTAGCTCTGGTGTATATATATACGAGTTGTTTTTTTCCTTAAAATGAAATGGCTATGGACTGTTTTTACAATATGTAGAAAGTAAAACTGAATGTTATATTTGTAGTATCAGTTACAGGAAAGATTACCTTTTTATTTGAAATTATTGCTGTTTAATAGCCTAAATATCATCCAGTGATCCTGAAAAGTTAAAATGGAGTATTTATTTCTGTGGTTTCTTCTGGGAATTAGAATGCACTACTGATGCAGACATACTTTTTGCCTTCAGCAGGAAAAGCTTTGAAAATTTTACTTGTATTTCTAATTCCAGCCCAGCTTTAATATTTTCCTTATGATGCTCACATCTCTAGGAAAATCTGCACATGAAAGTATGCATTTTAGGTACTGTGTTTATTAATTTAGTGCCAAAACATGGTTGGCATAAAGTTGACTGTATATAACAGAGCTTCCAATTTTGCTAGTAAAAATGGAGCTCAGTTGGAATTAGTACACATCATATATTCCAAGCAGGCTGTTCTGAACTGGTACTTTGGGTCAGTAAAAATAAACAAAACAAACGATTCAAAGAAACAAAAAGAAACCTAAAGAAAAACCCCAACCCAAAACTCAACCAACTTGTGCAATAATGGCATTAGCCAAAATGAGGATCTTTGACTTTTGTTCATGTGGCTTTTTGGGACTTTTTCCAAGAGTCTTTCTGAGTAAGGGGTGTGCAGTGTTGAGTTTTATAGTTGACTGGAATGGTAGATTTAAATCTCTACTGAATACTTAGGGAATTATCTTAAATAAGTTACAGACTTCTACTATCTGATTAGGAGTCAGTGCAAGTAAAAGTGTAACTCTTTGTAGCATAATATTTTCAGTGACATAGTTATGATTTATATCTTTCACAGTCTCAGTTTTTAATGTAAGCTGTTCAAGCAGGAGAGTAATCCAAACTATACTGAAAACCTTATGTTTCCTGAGGTGAGAATGTAAGACTGAGATAAATATATAAATCCATATATTTTCTCCAGAAAACTACTTTTAAAAGGGAAACTTCTAAAGCTGAATGCCTGGCTTCATGGAAGTTGATTAATATCTTGCAATCTGTTTTCATACAGTGAAATTGTTCTCCAGTATCCAGTGGAGAGAAAATGTTCAAAAGCTGAATGAAATTGCACTATTTATATAGACAAATTCCAGGGATATTTCTTAAGAGAGATACTTATTTAAAATACAAAATGAAAATGCTGCTTTGGAAGAACGGACTGGGAAAAAGACATTTCTTTCTGGACAGACTATGTGTTTTTGCTGTTCTGTTGCAGTTTTAGCAAGGAACTGTGGAAGGAGTAGATGTACTTATGCTTCAGCATATAAGATGAAAGTAAACAATTTGTGCTAAGTTCTCTAATTAATTGATTTGTGACTAGTGTGAAAGATGCTTGGTCATGCTGTGCAGATAAAAACCATGATTTATTAACAGTTGCTTAAATTCATGGCAAACTATCAGTGTATGGCTACTGATCTCTGTCAGTTGATGTTTCTAAATGATGTTTGAAATGAGCAAATGGTATTGTTATGGCTTGATATATCCAAACTTGGGTTGTGTATGTTACAAATTGTACATGTCATTAATGTTTGTCATGTCTAATGCTTTGTTTGCCAGTGATTGTCTGTGTTCTGCAAATAATGTTGGTTTGCAGAGGGAAAAGATTTTGAAGTTGATATTCAAAGCAATATTATTTTTTATGATGCTTTAGAATATGTACGTGGTTTTAGATACCTCAGTCTGAGAAGGGACAGGAAAAGTCCCCATGGATTTGTTTTGTTTTGTTTTTTGTTGTCAAAGTAGGGCACATCAATGTCAATAACTTCTGATCAGGAAAGTTTCAGCTGACTCGGTCATAATACTGTGATTCTAAGCATCTATCCAGATTCAGACAAAAGTAACATTTTTTTCTTTCTTTTTTTTGAGTTCCAACAGAATATTGTGGTAGTTTTTTATCTTTACTACAGTGCACTGTGTCATTGTATTTCATAACATTCACACTTTACATTAGAGAATATATCCGTTTTCTGTCATATATGCACAGCTAAGCTGTAGGGGATCTCTTGAGCTTTTTAGACCTTCATCTCAAGGTGTTTGGGGTCAACCTTAAGTGTCTGGAGCTCTATAAGTCGGAAGGATGTTAGTGCTAGTTTAGACTTCGTATTTGTCCCTGTTCTCTGCATGGGTGTGTTTATGTAAGCATGGACTTATATTTATTTTTTCATAACAATATACATTGGCTCTATGTGGAAATATTAGTCACAGACAGAAAGCATTTGTCTCGATCCTCTTTCTTAAATGTATCAGCAGATTCTTTAATTTTAACAGCCTTAGAAAGACGGCTACTGAACTTTTCTAATGAAAAGTTCTAATGCTATTTACTTTTCTAATGCTGTTTGCAATATATTTTTCTCTTCCATAGGCTTTAAGGAAGCAAGATGCTAAAGCAGATGAAACAGAAGAACTCATGAAAAACAAACTTGTGAAATATGAAAGTGAAAAGAACCAAGTAAGACTTAATTTTTTCCTTTTTGTTTGGTTTTTAATGAGTCTGTAGTGTCATATGTTACATTATATGCTTCCTTTTTCAGAGAAACCAACAGGACAAAACTTTCTTTACTGTTTAAGAATACAAGGTTTGGTTTTTTTCTCTGCATCAGAGGCACTGTGCGTATAGCTAGGCTGAACTTGTGTCTCTCTTTCAAAACTCTTTAGTTATAGTGTGTTACTTCTAATGACTCTTTCATCCTGCTAGGCAGACAGATTTATAACTTTGGCATTACCCTTAATTTCTTTCTCTGATTTGTCTCTAAATTTATACATAGTCTGCTGTTGCTTATTTGCAGCAGCTCAAAGGTGCAGCTTTTCTTCACCTGCAACTAACTTATACTGGTTATTTTGCACCATAGTTATTACTATTAATTACTCTTACCGAATTTTTGCCATATTGTTCTTTTCCTGTTGATAGAAAACAAGATTTCTTGTATTTCTGTTCTAGCAGGATGCTAGGGCTGTATTACACTTTTTCTAGATTTTTTCCTCATGCATCAAGTGTAGCCTTTTTGTCAGTACTTTACAAGTTATACTCCTTTATTCTAAACCTTTATGTAGTGTTTTATGTTATGTTGCTGTCTTTATTCCCTTAATGCTGGTCCTGTTTACTTTGCCCATTTGCCAGCCTCTCAACATCCTCTTTGAGATTGCTATCTCAACAATAACAATTTCTGCTGTCAAAATCTGTATTTATTTCCATGTGGATCTTTGAACTCTTTGTGGTAGAAGTCAGAAAATATTTTCTAACTTTTTCTTTCCGTTTTTTTTTTTTCTTTTTCTAAATGGTCCTAAGTTTGACTTTTTTACATTTTTAATATGATATTGTTAGAAAAACTGCTAATTTGTGAAATTCAAGGCACTTCAATTTTTCAGTTGTCTTGTTTCTAGAATAATTCAAATACATCATCTTGTACAACACAGAAAAAACACAGATTTTACCAATTACCGGTTCTACCAGTACATGTAATCTTTAACACTTGTGTGAATAAACTATGTAACAAAGGTGACTTCAAATACTAAGTCATTGTTCATTTTATTTTGAGTTTGAAAGTACATTTCAAGTCCAGAGACAATGTTTTTGCAACTTTGTTAAAGTTTATCTTCCATTATTTTACTTTTAACCCAGTAAAAATTTGCTTTTGTGCTTTTTTGTTCTGGATAATATAAATGACTTTGTATTTCCATGTGATATAGAATATTGTGCAAAAATTATAGACTGCAAGTTAAATTATCATTTTATACAAATGAAGGTTTGCTCTAAGATTTCGGACAAATAAAAATATTGGGTATATTATACTTAATTTTAAATAGATACTTATATAGATTAATGTGTGTCAGAATTAAATAATTGAAATACATTTTTATACTATGATGCATACATTGCTTTTCTGTCTTCATCATGCTCTGAAATGAAAGCTTGAGCAGCAATTGGAGCAGTCCCGGAAAAAGTTGAATGAATCTGAAGGCAGTAGAGAAGTTCTTTTGCATCAGGTAACTGCTTTGGTGTGGTAAAAATCCTAAAGTTTTCATGTTAGGTTGGGTCTGAGTCTTTTTGCTTTATCGTCCTCTTTCATACTCTGCTAACATTGTTTTGTGAAGGAAAAAAGGCGATACAGAAATAAAGGTTTAAGTGTCTAAAATATGTGGACTGAGTTCCTGTTATACTTTTTCTGCTTTCCAAACTTTTTTGTATATATGTTCATATATACTAATTATTTTCAGTATATTTTCAGTACATAAACACATTTTTTGTAACTTCCTTTCATAGTATGCTTCAGAACAACTTCTATATTAGTAATTATTGTTATGCAAAGTGCATGCTATAATTTGTGAATTCAGATAAATCCATGACTTAGAAGTATTTGCTTTTTTCTGTATTGTAACATGCGATAAAAATATATAAACAAATATCTGAAAAACACTCCAAAGTGTCCTCTAAACAGTAGCTATTGATGCACGTGTGATTAAACTCGGAATTTGTACAAACCTCGATGATAGCTTTAGAAAAGTATCCTTTCTCCTAAACATTTCTAATCATTCTTTCAGAGGGGCTGGATAAAAAGACTGAAAGAACTAGGGAGGGGGCAATTGTCATACTTATTGTTGAGCATTAGTTGTTTGAATTGTGGATCTAGCAGAAGTTTGAGGTGGCTATATTGCTGTTTTGAATTTAACTTGCTGTGCATGAAATATGGAATGATATGAATTAGAGGTATTTTTCTTCAATTCAATTTTAGAATGTCAGATTTTCATTTTCCTGTACATGATGTCATCTCTCTAAGTGCTATACTGTATATGATAGAAAGGGAAAATGTAAAAAGTCTCAATGCTTCTTAAGAATAAATACATTGTATTTTTAAGGAACACAATTGAAATAAAATATATTGTGTATTAAACTTGTATAAATATTTTCACTAGCACTTTAAAAAGACAGTTACAATATATAATATGGTAGCATTTTGTTTGGTCTAGAGGAATTAGTGCGCTACTGTGGTAAACATAACAAATTAAAATGTTTCCTTTAATTCTGAATAATCACTTTGTGGCCTGTAATTAGGAAGTAATTTGTCTTTTTGTTTACGATCTGCAGACCTCTCAAGATTTATTTATAAATATTATTTGTGTGTAGTATTTTTTTTTTTTTAGTGCTTAATAAAAGGATGGTATTTTCTCCTTAATTCCTTTTTTTATTAAACCTTTGATACGTGTATGTACATTTTAGATTGAGGATCTTCGTTCTCAACTTCTGAGAGCAGAAGAAGACCGTGCAGAATTACAACATCAACTTTCACAAGCTGCTGTGCATCGCCAGAGCTACCAGGATGCACAAGATGATGACAGGAGAGTTAGAGCAGGTACAACTCATATTTTGCACTAGAGGCCTGCAAATTAGTTAGTAACCCTTGACATTAGCTTTGTCTTAGAATTGCCATCTAATTCTTCTCTTGCTTCAACAGAAGCAGCCACTTAATTCCTCAGATTTAAGTTAATAAATATTGGCACCTGAATATTAACAGCCAAATAGCAGCGATGGATGGTTGTTTTAGGATAAAATATCTTGATTTTTGTGGTTAAAACAGATGAGACAATTTCAGTAAACTGTATAGTGCTGTTACAGAAGAAAGATATCTGTTTTATTTTTAAGTAATAATTTTTCAGAAACCTATTTCAGTCTATTTGCAGTTTGAATTCTGCCATCTTGAAAATCACAGCATGAGTCTTTTACTACGTGGTTAATAAGGCTGAGGAATTTCTGGTAGAATTTTTAAGGAACATGATGTTCCTTAGCTGTTCAGAAAATTTTCCTGTATGATGCAGTCACGGCTTCTGTTTGAAGTATGTTGGACTTTTAGAGTTGGAATAATTTTATTTAGAAGAAAAATACTTTGAACAATTTCAAATAATTGCACCTTAAATTACCACTTTAGCAAGGTCTTAACTTAATTGTTAGTTATCTGTATTTAAACTTTTCAAACATAATCAAAGAGGCACTAGAGAAAGTCTTTATCTTTCTCCTTATTAACATAGGAATGTATTACTCAAGATAATACAGGAATAGTGACTCCAAGTCCAGTGTTTATATGAATGTTTAATTGGTTTGGCTAATGACTTATTTTTATATTTTCATACTTCAGCTGCTGAATTATCTTGGTATTTAAAATAGGACACTGACTCCCTGTTTTACAAATCTCACAGAGCTCTGGAAATTGGCTAGATCTTGTACATTGCTTAGCTTCAGAAATGTAACACAAAATAATAATGTCAATAGTTTTTGTCCAGTCAAGTCTATGGCCTAAAAAAAGTTAATTTACTTGAAACCATATGCCTTTCATGTTAATGAAGGCATATTTAATTTTCCCGTTAAGTCAAGATGGTTGTAAAAATATGAAGAAAATAAAAATGTACTGGAGCTATTATGATGTATGCATATGTTTATATAATTTTTGCAATTGTGTTTCACCTTGGTATGTTATTTCTGTTTCTTCAAAGATACACAGGAAGAAGACAAATGGAGGTGGTTTTTTTTTATGCCTCTAGTAGTTGTTTATGATTAGAGACCTTTGAATTTCTGTTTGAAGGAATTTATAGCTTACTCTTATCCAAAACTTTGGTTGTATTTGTAGGATTCAGACATAGCTTTCACAGATAATGTGACTTCCAAATCAGGAGGTATTACTCTGGTGGGATAAAATCTTGGCCTTGAAGCTTATGGCCAAATTTAATTTGCATCAGAACTTGCCCATTGTTTTTCATCCTATTTTATTTTATTCAGTTTTATTGGGGTTTTGGGTGGTTGTGTTTTTTGCAGTGGGTGAGGTGTGTATGTGGGGAAGAGTAGAAAAACCCTATGAAATGACTGAAAAATACTGTCTCATTCAGTAAAAGGTTATGAGGTTATGATACACGTATAGCCATTTTTCACATATTTTGGTCCAAATGAATAGTTACAGAATAGTCTCAAGTAGAGAAGAAAATTGCCAAAAGAGAAATGAGGTGAAATTAATTTACCACAAGTTTCTACTGAGTCTGTTGCTCTGTTCTCACTGTTTTACAGTAGCTGAAAGATATGAGAGAGAGAAGCAAGATCTGGAGAAACATATTTTGGAACTTAAAGCAAAGCTGAGTCATAATGCTGTAATGTCAGAGGTAGAAGAACTAAAGAGATGCATAGAATGTAAGGACAAGGAGAAAGCACAGCTTGTAATGCACATACAGGTGAATTGGTTTTGGTTACTTTTTGTGTGGTGGTGTTTTGGGGTTTTTGTTTATTTTAAAAATAATTTCTCATCTGTTTAGCATTAGATGATAGATTAGGGGTTGACCTTTAAAACTAGAAGTAACTGTCATGCTCTTCTTTATTTATTGTGTAAATTAATTTGAAAGGTGATTTGCGTTTGCAGAGTTTTTTCCCTTCCATCTTAATACCAGAAAAGGTATTTGCTATTGCCCATGATTTAATGGTTTGGGTTACTTCTCTTTCCCATACTTTGCACTTCTGTGCAAAGAAAAGGTGATCTGATTTTTATCAGTTATTGTTAATAATGGGTTTCGGAATTACTTTTATAAGGCAGTACTTACTTTCTTATTCCCCATTCCAATGTGCTTCAGAACTAAAGTTTGGCTAACTGGAGATACCTTGTTCTACAAGATAGTGCAGTAGAGTAACAAACGTAGATCACAACTTCTCTCTCCTTTTTTTTTTTTTTTGCACTTAGATCCAATATAGTAATATAATCATTATTGTAAGTATTAGTATTCTTATTTATGATAAACACACACTATTTAGCATGGTTCTTTGTGAAAAGATAAAAGCAGTCTTTGGTACTGGAATTTTAGTTAGAAGACTTTTACTACAAAATGAGATCTAAGTAGTCAGTGGCCTTTTCATTAAGGTGGGAGATTCTGTATTTTTTGATCCTGTCTAGATTTGTCATTGGTAGTAAGATGCCTGAACAGTGAATATTTTCTTCTCTTTCATGACTCTCAGAGAAATTAGCTTGTTTTCAAAACCATGTATTATTTCAGTACTCAAATTTTGCATTTTGTTGGCCTTGTACTGGGGCATTCTGTAAGCAAGGGATTTTGTAATTTGTATTTATTTTTCTAGTGAAGGTACTTATCTTTGAAATGATGTTGTATTACTTTGGAAATTCAAATACAGAAACTTAGTTTTTGTATATTTACACGACTATACTGTTCAGTTTACTTCTACTGTTCTTTTAACTTGTCAACTCCTGTGCTGATTTAAATCAAACTAGTACATCAAATTGCATTTGGAAAAAATTGCAGTCTCAAAATAAGTTCCTACATGCTTTATGAGATTTGGTCATTGAATAGGTTTAAAAAGACCTAGAGTGCTTCTATAGAGGATAAGACAAGCAGAACTTATTTCCTGATGCCTATCAGCATTGGTATTCTAGCTGGCCTATACAACTCCAGACTAACCCAAAACATTTTGATTTTTTGTTTTGTGGGGCCTGAGAAATTCCAGTTACTTTGGAGACAGGAATTAATGGGATAAAACCCCAAAGAAAACCAATTACTTTAACTTCTGCTTGTAGAACATGCTTTCTTAAGGGTCAGAATTATTTTCTAATACTAATTTCCTGCTCTGAAAACACTCATGTGAGAGTGCTCAGTTGGGGTCATTGTCATTGCTCTGAGTTAGAAATCTTTGACTTCCCTCATTTTCTCAACAGAAAATACTTTGTACTTCTTATCTGCTTCCCACTGCCTTTCTCCTACAGCGGCAGTAACAGGAAAATAGCTAGTGTGTTTTTCTTTTAATGAGACATCAAGGACTGCAAGGATGTGAATTTCTAAACTTGTGTTCTAACAAAACATTTTGTCAAGCCTGTTCTAACAGCTGCTCCTATCAGATAGTCTGGTTCCCAGTTGGAAGTGACCAGTCATGTTTGACTTGGGTGTAATTTATCTTTGTTTAGTGGGGAGGATCTAGCTGCACTTGCCTCTGATGTACATGTGATAGTAGAAATTTCTTTTGATTTATTTAAATGTCATTGTTTTCAACAATTAGAGTTGTGAGTTGTACCTTTAGTCCCTGACAGTTGCCATAAAATCACAGTGTGATGTAAAATGGAGAGGATAAAAAAGGTTAAAACATATTCTTAAACTCATGTTTAGAAGTGAGTTCAATCTTAAATTATTTTTTAAATTTAAGAGAGAAAAGTTTTATTGCAGTTATTGTAGTTTATGTGAGGATGCTGCTGTGAGATCTTGCAAATGTATACAACTATCTTAAATATATTTTTCTGCATGAAGCTATATAGATATGGGGCTGTTGTTGTTGACTGTTATGATCTAATTATTTGGCTAAGAAATACATAAAGTGTGCAAATCATAAAGATGCGATACCCTACTTTCTCCATATGTGGTTTTAGACTCTTATGCCTGGGAAATTGATTTGCTACCTCTTCATTTTAATTAGATCTTAGTAGTTTCATAGTATTGTCCAGTACAGCATAACATCAGACAGTCAGTTTGTCAAAATATTTCAAATTTTTTGAGAGAAAATTATTGATGAGTTTATATATTAGAATTCTTCAGTAATGTCTTTCAGTCTTATGAATATTGGTTAGTATTCTCATTAAAATTCATTTATGACTTTTTCTTCCTCTACAGATGAAACTCTTAGCCAGTTATTGTCATTATATGAGCTAATTAAGGTTTTTGAAAATCAATAAGTAACACCTTTCTAAATTTAAGGATATTCTTACAGAATAGGAGAAATCAATACTTCTGCAGACCAGCCTGTATTGCCATGTCGATGTCCAAATACTGAAATAGTGCTCCAGATAAATCTAAAATGATTGAAGAAATACAGGTGCTATTTGCTTTGGTAAACTTTCTCTCTAAAATCACGTATCAACCTGTCAGGGGGTGAGGGAAGAAAAGGTGGTTTTGGAGTATCTTGTATTTACATACGATGTTATCTGTCGGAGTTCAAGTTTTGGAAAAACATACAAAAGGCACCACTTAAATTGATTTTGTTAACATATTTTTTACTGCATGCATATACTTTTTGAATGCTTGAATGTGCTTGTCTTTGATTATTCAGTTCACAGAATTTATGCTTGCATGAGAAATCTAAATCTTATGGATTAATGGTTCTTAGTGGTTAGATACATTATGATTGGTGAGAGATGCAGATCAGATTGTGATAATAAATTAATATCTGAGGTCTGCATTCAAGAAAAATTAGCTAGAGCATAATTAAGTTCAATAATTAATTGTTGAAAACATTATCAATGACAGTAGTATGATTGCATAGCAATAGGTGACTGTACTGCTGAAGTATAGGGCAGGAAAAAGAAATGAGGCAGAAAAAGACATAGATCCACTTTAGGTGACTGATAAAATTAGTTTGGTGGGGTGAAATGTGACTTTCAATATTCCTACTGTATAGAGTGCTTGCACATAACTATGATGTAAGGCATTAGTTCTGTAAATCATAGCAAATGAGTTGTCCTCACTTGCATTTTAAATGTTCACACGAGTTTTAAGGAATGTTGCACTGAATACACTACATGTTATGTTTTTTATACCTAGGATGAATTTTGTTTTGCAGCTTGTAGTGATTTTATTTTTAAGTTGGATGTCAAAAATACAGGGCAAAAGTATGACATGAGTAGTCAAACTAGGGACTAAAAGTCCAAACTGCAGGAGGTTTTGGAATGGTGTCACATGTTTAGTTCAGATAAATAACTAGTCTGTAACTGGAAAATGTTAGCCTCTTTCTCTGCCTGCAGTTTCTTAGGAAAGTTGAAAGCTAGATTGCATACTGGGATATTGGATCTGTAGAAAACTATATGCACAACTGTTTCACTTGGGGCAAATGTTGCATCTGTTTTTGAGTTTGTTAGTCATTTCTGTTCTGTGTCATCCCTACCCGGGGCCTGTCAATTGAAATGTCTGTGGTGGTGGTGCAGTCAGAGTGCTGATACAAACAGTGTAATCAGTTTTGAAAATAATACTTGCTTTAATGCGCTGTACCCCCAGGATTTGGTAGCTAATCTTAATGACATTTTTTAACTGTTCTGCAAAAATAATTATCTTTTCTAAAAATCTTCAGATATTAAATCCAGTAGGAGAGTATTTGATGTTATATTGGTGGTGAATGAGTTGACATGAATATTCTAATACCTTCCCTTGGTTCTGTTAGCAGTGGAACTATGAAAATAATATTAATCAGATTAGAAAAATTGAGACCCAGAATCATCTTGTGTAAAAACTGAGAAAATGTACCACAATCAGTTTTTTCTGTAGTACTTGCAGTGCAAACTATGCTAACAATTGCTGTATGTATACATGATATATTGTACCAATAAACTGTTCTGAATATTTGGTTCTATGAGAAGAACCTCTATACTGTTGTAACGTGTGTCACATAATATTGTCATATTTCTGTTTCATCTAGAGGAGCTCACTGAGTTCTCTGTGTGACTGACCTTGAGCCACAGAAAACACTGCATGCTCCTTGGAATCTGGTGTGTAATCTATAAGGGCAGCATTTGTCATCTGTGTAGAATTTTTTTGGAATCAGAGGTTGTTAGTAATTTGCCACTTGGAAGAGAAACTCAAGTGTCCAAGGAAAGTAGTTTTTTTCTAATAAGTGCAACCTCCTGAAATTGCTTGTTCTTTCTCTTAGATTATCTCAGTCTTGATAACTACAGTAGCAACTGAGAAAGAGAAAATTAGATTAATATTAAACCAAGCAAACAAAAAACTCCAAACAACTCCAAAACACCCTACATCTTGTAGAAATCCTTAAAATATTTACATTCTGAATTGCCTAGAAGGCACTAAGTTCAAACATATTCTCAGAACAAAGATGGAGACTCAGATCTTTGATAATTCCAACTTCTTTAGCACTAACACATCTCTAGGCACTGTAAATCTAAACAGACTTGCGAACTGGATTAAGGTGTAGTCTCTGGTAAGAATTGATGTTTCTCTTTAACCAGTTCCTTCAAATCCCAAAACTCTGGAGGCTGAGATCAAACTTAGCTTTGTTGCGTTAGGTTTTAGATTTATTTGTCATTGAGTGCTATGTACTTTATCTTCTCCCTGCTGTGTCGTCTTAATGAAGGGCAACTACTTTCTGACAGGTAACACGGTATTTCACTGTTAATGCAACCTCTCAAACAAACCAGCAAAAAAAATAACGAAATCCCTGTGGTGCAACATTTGATTATAGTACCAGAGTGGGTTCCTCACAGTCCCTGACCCCATCCCTATCTGAGTTTCAGCCTGTGCTGACCTTGTATTCAGTACTGCTCTGGCCACGGCTGCAGTGGAATGGAATGTGCATACAAACAGCTTGGCAAAGAAAGCAGTCATGCTATGTGCCTTATATTAATGATAACATTTTATGATGTGTTGTCTACATGCATATTTAATTCACTTTTCAACAGAGTCTGTGCCTGAAAGGAAAGTGAGGACTAAAGGTTTGAAGGGCAACTGAGAACTGAAAGTCTGACAGATGTCAGTATACAAATGACATAAAACATGATGAGGAAACAGGGCTACCTCCTTACTCCAGGTGATTTTCCAATATTCAAGACTGCCCATATGTGCATCCATAGTAGGATGCAGGCATAAACATTTTGTGCAAGACACTCTCTTATTTTAAAATAAAATGAGTAGCTTTCAAGGCTGAAGGTCTTCACAAACTTAAAAAGAGTGAGCACGTGGCATGCTATGCTGCTGTTTTCCATCTGATTTCAGCTGTTCAGTCTATGCTGGCTTAACTTTTCTAAGCAAGGTGCAAACTATCTGCTGAGCTCTATCATATTTACACATATTGTAAACATAAAACATTAAAATTCACATTTATATTGGTACATCCATGTCAAAATTAATTTTTCCTCTTCATGCAAATGACTCATGTTGATAAATTAGTTGTGCTTCATGGTAAATATCTAAACAAATGTTCCTTTTTTTTTATTATACTGTAAATCAATAAATTGGAGTGTGATTTGCTTCTACACAATGACATGGATGTTTACAGTTAATTGGACATTGTTTTCAGTGTTTAAGCTTAGACATATTTCATTAAAAAGTCTGCAGGGACTGTACTTCTACTAATGAACTGTATTAGCTGGAGAAATGATATATAAATAACTATTTTTTAGTGATGCAGAGCTGAGTAGTACATCAATTTAGGGTGAAATCCTCTATGGTGTCTCCAGAAAGACATGAAATGAAATGAGAAGTGATAATATTATTAATAATCACGTGACTGAAGAAATGATGCCCCATTTTAGAAAAATCTGTGGAAGGGTAAATGTAATATCTGACCGTATTTTATCAGACTATTTTTAACTTCTGCTACACTTGATTTGCATCTTTATCTTTGAAGAAGTATTATGATGTTTGTTTTTGTGGGAAATTAAGCTTGTTTTGATTAAAATTTTTGCTTGTTGTAGCTTCAGAGCATTTTTTGGTTAGTCATTTTGTCTTATGAATCAAGACTTTACAAAGTTAGACCTGGTCATTTTGCCTGATGAGTTTAAAAATCCAGTTTAAATAACAAAGAAGCAGAATACATGTGAGTTTTTTTGTAATGTATAGATAGAACTGTAAATCTAGAAAGACTTTCCTGTTTTATTTTGCCACCTGTGTAACATTTACTCGCAGCTATTTCATAATAATTCCCTACTGTTTGCCTATTGTTTTATTAGCTATATTTAAGTTGCGTTTAGAGAAGGAATGTGCATCCTACAGGTGATCAATGGATTGTCCAGTGGATAATCCTACTCCTGCTTTGCGTCATGGGTACAAGTAGCAAGCTGGATTGGTTGCTCTTGTCTGTAGCATCGCTCCCTTCCAGTCTGTATTTTCTATCAGTACCAGTACCACAGTGTGTTACATGCAAGAGTGCATGTGCAGTTGTCTTTTCAGCACAGCAAATCCTATCCTGAAGAGATTGGTACAATTTACTGTGTCCCAGGAGGTGATGGCCTGGTTTGGAAGAAAAAAACCAAAACCCCCCAACCAACAGAGAGAGCCCCAACGAACAAACACAAGTCTCTGTCCTTCCCCCAACCTTGTGAAAGGATCTTTGTCTAAATGGTCATTCTGAATACATCTGTAAAGTTGCTTACTCTTTTCTAGGTGAAGTACTTTTCCCTTGTCCCTTCTGAATTGCAACTTGTTTGTTTCAGTCTACATCTGCAATTTTTTTCAGTCATTCTGAAGTCTAATCCTCTTCTCTAAAGTATTCAATCCTTTGAAGCTTGATAATATTTTTCACTATAGATCAGGTTCATCAAATTCATCTATGTCATTAATGAAAATACTGAATGGTACGAAAGCAGTCTAAATAGGCCCAAAATACAGAATATTGATACGAATTTCTGTGTGATGATCTTAGTAAAATACAGTTTTGCTCGTGTAGCTTCAATAGCTGATTTCTGAAAATGTCCTTGCAGAAGGTGTATGGAGAACATTTTTCCTGAGTTGACTGAGTTGAGTCTGTTCTGAGAATATGATTTGGGAATGGCAGCACTTGTTATTTTTAAAATGAGTGGTTTCAGTTTAATTCATTATTGAAAGACTCTTATATGCTTGCTACATTTTCAAACATTTTTGCACTTTTTTTCTAGAAATATCTACCAAGCTGCTGTATTCTCTTTGTACTCAGTGCTTTCAAGTGCACCCTTATTCAGCACGTTACTCTCGTAAAAGCAACCAGCATAAAACTGGGTAACAACTAGCTCGTATACTATAGATTACTTTGGTTGTGATGAATGCTTTTGTTTCCTTGCCAGTTTTCTTTTTTCCTCTCATCTCTTTACATTCATCTCCTTACATTTTAATCTTTGGTTTATTTCTTATTTCTGTAGTGTGTAACATATGGTTGATGACTCCATCTCAAACCTATAATACAGAAAAATAACAAGAACAGGAAGAGGAACAAATCCAGAAAGGATAGAGTATCAGTGTATTTTGCTTTGTATTGAAATTCTTCACTGTTGCAGAGGGAGAGATCTCTGGGCTAACAGGGTTTTCCTTGATAGTCAAGCAGGTTTTTTTATACTATTCATATTGTAGATAGAAATGTGATTTAAGATTGCTGTATAAGGTTTTATATTGCATATCTTTGGAGTCAGAATATTCGTATTTTTTATTATGATTCTAGGTGTTAACATCTGACCTGGAAAACAGGGAGAAGCAGCAGGAAACAATGCTGGACCAGCTAAAGGAGATACAGAATTGCTACAAGGCTTGTGAGAATAGATGTAGACAATTTGAAATCCAGTCTTCTGAGTTAGCTCAACAGGTTGAAGAGAGTACCAAAGAAGCAGACCGGTATCTCACTGAATTCAAGCACTCAGAGGCACTCAGGCTGGAGATCGAGAAAAAAAGAGAAGATTTGAAGGTGAGAGCCCAGGAAGCCATCCGCCAGTGGAAGCTGAAATGTAAGAAGCTGAATCGTGAGATGGAAAAACAAAATGAAACTATCAATGAACTGATGGAAAAGAATAGCCAGGTAAGATTGGTTGATTTTTTATTATTTTTTTAAAAAATCCTTTCCATTTGTTTTAGAAATGAAGATAAGGAGTTTATTTTTGCAAACTGTCACTTAAACTGCCTTCCACCTAAAGCTCTGAACCAAATTTTCTGGTAAACTACAAGACAACTAGTAGGTGGCAATATTTTTTTTTTAGCTGTTATGGAGCTTCACATTCTCTTCTCTTTTATTTATTCCAGTCTCTTCACTTAATCAATTTTCTTCTTGTAAGGAAGAAAATTTGTCTGTGCTGCTTTTACTTTTTCTTTTCAGTTATCAATTGATATAGCTTACCTTATTTTTTAGTAAATTTTTTAGGAAATAATGTGATGGCTTTTTAAAAGAAAACCTTAGAATCCCACTGTGTAATAATCCTCATTCCATTTGTGCTTTATCTCATGTAGTGGGCAGTGGTAAGATTTTTGAAAGTAGATGTTTACTTTCACCATGTGTGTCAGATTGCTAACAGACCTTAATGTTACGTGACCTTTGGTACAACTAGCATATTCTTAGTTCCCTTCTGTTTTTAAGCTCTTCTCAGACTCTAGGCTTAGTAATGACATCCTTTATTGCCAGTAAAGACTACAGCTTCTGAAATAAGGACTGCAACTCAGTTTGGATTTAATATTTGGAGCCAAAAAAGTAGCTATTTTTTGTTTGAGAATGTGCAGAGATTTTTTAGCAAAATCTGGAGATTTTAGCCAAAAAAGGCACGTAACATGCATTTGAGATGAGCATGTTGCTAACACCTACCCATGTGGTTCCAAGGTTTTTCTATTCATCTGGTTAGAGAGTCTACATTCCTTATATCTTTGTAACTTTTTTTTAAATTGCTCTTTATGTATATTCAGTTTCAGCCTCTTTATATTTTTTGGAATTTCTTGTTTGAAAAGTCATTTGTTAAAATCGATAATGTCACATTTCTGGGCCTTTAATTTGCCATTTTTTCAGTATAGCAAACCACTTATTCCTCTCCTTTTCCTTCTACAAAGTTTCTCAGGAAAAAGCATAATTTTTTTTTGTTTTTTGAGTTAGAAGAATTCCTTGATTTGTTCAGCTCCTGATGTTGCTTTAAAGACAAGCACTAACATCAGTGTTAATGCTAATCATTCTGTCTTGGACTGGTAGTAGGAACCACCATTCTGGTGGCAGTGAGTCTGTGGGTCTGTTGCTTACTCTTATAGTGGCTAGTACAGTGCTAAGCTCCATTTTGTGAGCTTTTATCTTAACTCACATGCTCTGCTGGTGCAGTCTATCATGTAAGTATGGCTTTGGTTTTCTAGGGCTTCCCTCACCTCTTTTCATGTACTTTCTCATGGCATTTATTTTAGATTACTAGATCTGATGGGCTTAAGATGGCTTCATTCTCTGCTTTGTCCTTCTCAAATATTGATGTTTTCAAGGGGTATGTGGTGTGCAGTATGGGATATCTTTATTAATCCTCTGTTGTTTCCGATCCAGTAAACTGTTCTGAGCCTGGTACATGAGTGAACGAGCGTGGTTAAAACACAGGAGAAGCCACAATGGAGCTAATACTGACTTGAAATTACTAAATTCTAGTACATCTAAACTGTGATTCCTGGGGTTGCTGTTTCTTTCTCTCCTGAATTGCCTGTCATATTCTTTGCTTTTCATTATTATTTGCTCTATCTATACTCCAGCAACTCATTCCATAATAATCTTGTATTGGTTAGCCCGAGTGCTTGTCTGGGTAAATAAGGCTCACAAACATTTAAGAAGTTGGTCACCTCTTGCCTTGGAAAATGGAGGTTTTAAGGAAAGGAAGAAAACCAGAATCATTTAGAAATCATATGTCTATCAAATGGACAAGTAAGAAGCAAAAACTGGAGGCAAATTATGAATAAGAAGCAGTAGATTTCCAAAAAGTTCTGAAATTACTGTTCATGTGAATGGATGGACAGGTCTTTGTAGTGGCACTTGATAGTGCTGTCCTCATTGAAATTTTCTTTGTTACATAAGAGTCCTTGACATGGATTGTACACTTCTTATGTGACAAATACATTCAAATGCTAAATGCAGTCAATTTTAAACTGTTTAAGAAATACTGTCTGTATTAGTTCTTATTTTTAAAGTCGTCACCATCTTGCCAACAAATTTGAGGTAACTGTCACTGCTGAAGGAAGTTTCTTTATTTGAGGATATGTGATATCAAATGAACTGTGTATCGTTGTGAAGGAGAAAAAATTACAAACAATATTTCATGTTCTCAATACAAAGTTGTAAACAGTTTCCATATGAGGTTATAATCAATCTAGATGCAACATTTATTATAGCTTCAGGGAACTAGATGAACACAGTTTAAACAGCTTTGAAATATACAGACAATTAACATCCAAGACAAAATTCTGTAAAAATAAATAGTGAAGAAATGGCAGTCTGTTATCTTTGATTTCTGTAGAAGACTTCACAGGGTGATGGCAAATTTTCAAAATTGGGTTGCAATCATAGCTTGCAATTTTATGAGATGTTCCAAATATTTGCAGACAGTGGGTGGGCTCTAGAAAGATTGTTTAACTTTCATTCTTTTGGAGTTACTGGGGTAATTTGGATGAAGTCTTGCCCATGTGGTTGCTCTTGATATTGGCTGACAGTGGAATTTCTAACATCTTTTGTCACTTGGAATGTATTTTCTTTGAAGTATGGAGAGTAGGAAACAGACTGAAAGCAAGTTATTTAAAGGTTTTATTTTGAAATGTTACCATGTTTCTGTTTTTGTTTGGTGTTTGGGGTTTTTTTTTTTAGCCAGATCTTTCAACTGGAATTACAAGACAATTTTAGGAAGGTCTTTCTGTTTGGTTGGGTTTTTTCCAAAGAAAAAAAAAAGCATGATGGTCATCAGTTCGTGTCCTCAGTTTATTATTTTTGCATTTTCCTTTGCGCTTCTTGATTTCTTGAGGTAGTTGCAAATTTTTTTATTATTTTTAACTCCATACTTTTAACCTGAATTGCTTTTCTATTATGGATTATTTCAAGAAATTTTGCTTTATCCAGTAATGGATACTGATTGTGGATTTAGTGGAAATACTTAGTAAAATTCAGTATGAAATTTATTAAATCAGTTTAAAGAGTCCATAGTTTGATATAGTTTGATATAGCTTGTGCTATATCAAAACAGATTGCCCAAACAAGTTGCAGAGTTTCCTTCACTGGAGATATTCAAGAACTGTCCGGATGCAATCCCGTACAATGTGCTCTAGGATGACCCTGCTTGAGCAGGCAAGTTGTACCAGATGACCCACTGTGGTCGCTTCCAACCTTACCCATTCTGTGATTCTGTGGTATTTTTAATATGAAATAAATCAGTGTTGGAAAAAACATCCAAACCCTTAAGCTCCTGAGGAAAACAGTGGGGTTTTTATTACATTTGTCTGATTTTTATTTTGGAGATGACATCTTCATTTATTGACTTTGATGCATGAGTGAACCAAGCTTTTAACTGCTATTAATTCGTCTACTGTGTAGTTTCAAAAATAAGTTAAAGTTGGTATTCTTCATATGTAATATTTTAGAAAGTAAAAAAATAAGTCAGCATATGGCATGGTCTATAGGTAAGGTGTGTGTGACCAATAATCCTCCCTGTATTCTGCTGTGTTACTCTATTACCTCATTTGCTCCATCTTGCTAATTGGAGGAACCGGTAAAGAAACACTTCTCAGTCTGCAAAGAGAGAGAGTGAGAAGCAGGGAATTAAGCCAAACTATCCCTGCTTAGGAGGAGATAATTTAAGGACAAGTACAAGGTTGAGATCACACGTGTTCTCTGTCTAAATGTAAACACTGAATCCTTTTGAAAGGAATTCATAGTATGCAAAAATTTTATATTTTCACAGAACAAGGTATGTTAATTGTTCAACATTAGAAATGTCTAAGGACATGCATCCAACAATTATTTTTAATTACTTTATATCACAGTGGATTTTTTTTATTTCCTAGGTCCTCAAAGAAAAGGATGATCTCAGAAGTCAGCTTCTCTCAGCTGTACACCAAATAGAAAACCTTAGGAAAGAGCTAAATGATGTGCTTACAAAGAGAGCCCAGCAGGAAGAACTCCTCCACTGTAAAGAGGTAAAACTGAATGAAATGAAGTCACACGAGGTATCTCTTGAAGAAGAGATCAAAGAAGTTCAAGGTACTGTAAAGAAACTGGAGAACGAGTTGAAAAAGCAAGTCTTTCTACAAAATCAAATGCAAGCTGAGAAGGAGCGCTTGAAGACAGAACTTGCAACTATTAACTTGATCCATAAAAAAGACCAAGAACGACTCTTAGAAATGCAAGCAGATGTAAAAAATTTAAGCTCTGTACGTGTGGAACTAACAAACAAAATAGCAGAAGAGGAGAAAGTCAAAAAAGAATTACTTAAGAGCCTCTCAGATCTCCAGAAACAGCAGGAATCTAAGCATGAAGAGATGACTTCAGCTAACAGGCAGCTGAAGATGGAAAGAGAAGTTCACCAACAGGAGCTGGCAGATCTTAGATTGGAGTTACAAAATGTCAAATTCAAACATGAACAAAATGTTCAAGAACTTATGAAACTCCTTAAACAAGAAAAGGATGATGCAGAGGCTCAAATTAAAATGTTAAAGGTACTTACTGTGAAGAATCCCAATGTCAGACTTTCCCTCCCTTCACTCACCCACCCCACCCACCCCCCACCATTGAATGATGAAGGTAATAAAGTATGGGCTTTAAAGCCCTTAACATACATTTTATTACAGGCCATCAAAATAGTTTAATGTTCAGGGTAAAAAATGTAATAGTATCAGTTTTGAACTAAATTTTGACCTAAAAGTAGTGCAATTGTGATCACAATAGAAGAAAATATATGAGGCTGTCATGTTTTATGTATGTTAAATGTAATATGGCAATCAGGTAAAGTCTCAGGTGACTGAGAAAAAAGGGTAACATTGTACCCATCTTTAAAAGGGGTAGAAAGGAGGACCCTGTGAACTACTAACCTGTCATTCTCACCTCTGTGCCTGGGAAGATCATGGAACAGATCCTTCAAGAAGCTCTGCTAAGGCACATGGAGGACAGGGAGATGATTTGGGACAGCCAGCACAGCCTCACCAAGGGCAAGTCCTGCCTGACCAACCCAGTGGCCTTCTATGATGGCGTGATCTGATCAGTGGCCAAGAGAAGGGCTGCAGATGTCATTTTTCTGGACTTCTGTAAAGTGTTTGACAAGGTCCCCTGCTGTAAGGCTTGATATGCATGTGGGTAACCCTAGGCAGCAGCCTGTGGCTAAAGTTTTAAAGAAAATTTATTTTAACATTTAAAAACACTGCAGTATAGCTGGCTGAGAAGGTGAAGGAGGAAACCTGTTTTGGTGCTTTTATAACAACACTTTTTGCATGCACACTGAAACCCCTGGCTGAATTTTCCCCTGGGCTTTATGGCCTGCCTGGCCCCCTGTGGGGGCCTCCAGGCACGTTGCTGAGAATTTTGTCACTTGTAGCAAGGGAGTTACCTCTAGGCAGACAGATAAAGAGAACATCACAGCATCCTGCATGAGAGTGAATTCCTTCTCACATAAAAGCTTTTTCCTGAGAGCAAAAGCTCTCCCTCCATGATATGTCTTCCGAAGGTCTTCTGCTCCTACACTCACATCCTTCTCTCTAAATTGGAGAGAGATGGATGGGCTGCTAGGTGGATAAGGAATTGGCTGGATGGTTGCATCCAGAGGGTCGTGGTTAATGGCTCAGTCCTGGTGGACATCAGTGACAATGGTGTTCCTCAAGGGTCTGTATTTGGACCAATGTTATTAAATATCTTCTTTAGTGACGTAGGTGAAGGGACCAAATGCACCCTCAACAAATTCGTAAATGTCACCAAGCTGAGTAGTGGAGTTGCCACACCTGAAGGATGGGATACCATCCAGAGAGACCTGGACGAGCTCAAGATGTGGGCCCACGCAAACCTCATGAGGTTTAACAAGATCAAGGGCAAGGTGGTACACCTGGTTCAGGGCAACCCCCAGTATCAATCCAGCCTGGGGGATGAAGGGATAGAGAGCAGCCCTGCCAAGAAGGACTTGGGGGATGAGAGGCTGGACATGACCCAGCAATGTGCACTTGCAGCCCAGAAAGCCAATTGTATCCTGGGCTGCATCAAAAGATCTGTGACCAGCAGTCTGAGAGAGCAGGGCTGCCCCACTGCTCTGCTCTTGTGAGACCCCACCTGGAGTGCTGCATCCAGCTCTGGGGTCCCCAGCACAGGAAGGACATGGACCTGTTCGTACAAGTCCAGAGGGTCACCAACATGGTTGGGGTGATGGAGCACCTCTCTTATTAGGAAAGGCTGAGAGAATTTGGCCTAGGAAAGAGAAGGCTTCAGGGTCACCTAATTGCAGCCTTCCAGTACCTGAAGGGAGCCTACAAGAAAGATGGTGAGAGACATTCTACAAAGGCATGTAAGGAAAGGACAAGGCGAAACAGCTTCAGATTGAAAGGGGATAGGTTTATATTAGGTATTAGGAAGAAATTCTTTACTGTGAGGGTGATGAGACACTGGAACAGGTTGCCCAGAGTAGTTGTGAATGCCCCATCCCTGGGCGCATACAAGGCCAAGTTGGATGTGGCTTTGAGCCACCTGGTCTAGTAGAAGGTGTGCCTGCTCATGACAGTGGGATTGGAAGTAGGTGATTGTTAACGTCCCTTCCACCCCAAACCACGCTATGATTTGAGATGTTTAAATTGCATGATGCAGAAATACTGTAATTGTATCTGGAAATACTTTCAGAATGTGAATAGTAATGATGTGTAGCACCTATTAAGGTTAATTTTGGTAGTTTTTTCTATTTCAAAGAGTTTTACAACTACTTATCTCTGTACAATTTCTCAGAAAAGTGTTCGTATAGTAAATGATGAAATACAGCATGAAGAAGCAAGCTAATGTCTTTCATTTGTATCATTTGCTTCTGATATAAAGCTATTGCTTTGGAAACAAAATGAGCATTTTAGTGGCTATAAGTGGTCTTAAGAAAATTGAAAAGTTGAAGTGCTCTAAATTGCACAGTTAACTGTCAACAGTTGTGTAAGTTATACATTGCACTTCTACTGAAGCAATTTTGATTACATGGTTAACTATGTATGTAGATGTGTGTTATAATAATAATGAATTTTATAGTCATTTTAATGGAGGTGGTAGTTTTCCAGGTAAGTTCTAAACTACCAGCATATTAGAGCACTTCTGAAGCACTGTAAATATACTTTTCACCTTAGGCCCCCTTAAATTACAAATTTGCTCATGTCAAAAAATTCTATCAATTTAACCATAAAAAGCCATACAATCCTTAATCAAAGCTTAAGTAATTCATGATCTACTTCATCTTAAGTAATACAAGCATATTTTTCCTTTCTCTTTTTGCAGATATACTAGTTAAAAATGCATCTTTTCCACATATTTTGCAGTTATGAATTGACATTACTTAAAAAGGATGTTTAGTTATTTAATATATAAATCATGTCGTGACAATAGTTCTTAGGCAGTTGGTAACCCAGAAACCATTTAATGAAGATAGCAATGAAAAACCCCTCCTAGATGGTTAGTAGTAGAAGGAGCATTAAAACCAAATATTTTGACATTGAGGATTTAGTTTTTACATGTATAGTGTCATTTAAATGATCTATCCAAATATGTGTTTTTTTCTTTGACAATGACTCTGAAATTAAGAGTATACATTTGATATCAAAGGGAGAGAAGAAATGTGTATTCTGGATTCTAATAATACAAAAATTAGTTGATCGTGACTGTTTTCTATGAAATGGCAAATCTTACAGTAAGGACCTTGATATGGTTACTGATTATTGAACATAAAGAGAATATTGAAGCAATTAATTTCCTTCTTTCATTTACAGTGCCATGACTTTCCTAGACTCCTAAATCTACATTTATTTTTCTAGAGGAGACAGTTTGAGGGAGATGAGTCTTCTAAGATACTAGGGTAGGCAACTTTTTTTAGAAGCACACAAAATTATGATGCACAAGTTCTCTTGACTGAGGGACTAAGTGAAACAAAATGGAAAATCATATCCATCTGTAGGAATTTCTGATGAGAACATGTCATCCTACAGGTGATTTGGTTACTTTTTGTCTGAACTCATAATTACATGGCAATTGGATTTCAATTTTATGGACATACTTTTCTTCCAAATTAAGGTAAACTTAACATTCATTTTTTCTTTTTTTTTTTTTTTTTTTTTTTTTTTTTTTTTAAGTCTGGTGTAAGGTTTTGTGCCCAGCAACCAATTGTCTTCTACTGTTACAGTAAAAATCTTGACCTTATGCCCCAGCCTCATCCAACCTTTGTAACTATTTTTGGCAAAGAATATACATTGCCCTATCCAAAGGTAGTTAAAGCTTTGGGAAAAAAAAAGGTCCCTTGGGAGAGATTTGAGGAGTAAAGGGAAATTTAACGTATTTGTAGGACCCCAAGCCTTAAACTTAAAAGAGGTTGCATTTATGAGTTACTTTCAGGAAATCAAGGGTATAGAGCCCTGTATTTACAGAACTAACTGCTGTATAGTTTGTAAAAAGAGGTGACTTTCGATCCTTACTGTTCTTCCCTCTCTTGCCTCCTCTGTATGGTACTTTCTGCCTTGCTTTTACCTGGTTTTCTGTAGTGCTGGATGGATTGAATAAATATTAGGTAGTTAAGGACTTTTTGGATAGTAGGGAAGGTACCATAAGAATATTGTATGATACAATAGAACTGGAGAACATAGAATTGTGTATGAGATATCATTGTCAAGAAGGATCTTGCTGTTACATTACCGAGATTCTGGCACTTAAGCTTTTCATTCTGTTTCTGCTCGAACACCCTAAATGATTGTCATCAATGCCTCTATGATGTCTTATTTATTATTTTAAATCATAGGTACACTAGGCACAGGAGGAAAGGGATTTGCTTAGTTGTCCCCATTCAGCTATGAGCTCAGAATCTCTGAATCTATCCCCTAATTTTACTACATACTCTTGATTGCTTTAAAAATATCCTTGTTTTCTTAGAATGATGACATACAAATTGTCCTCATGCCTGACAGTATTGATGTATCTGAAGTATTAATCTTTAAGGTTGTATAGAAATACGTATCTATTTGTATAAAAGTCTGTATATGTGTGTATTTATTTTTGAATTGTTTTCTATAACTTTTCCAAGTGTGTAGTTCTTTTTTTCCTGAAGATTATCAGATGTGGAAATTAGGTTCAATAAAAATCAATTAAATTATGGTCACATCTGCCCTGTCCATAATGGAAATTAATAAAAATTAATTTTCCCCATTGTGTCTCAAAAGTAACACAAGTGAGGAATTTTGTTCTTGGGTTGTCTCTATCTGCATAGACATTATAATACAATTACCTTTAGCCGGAACTGAAAAGTTGATTTTTATAAACATATTCACAGAAAATGTTTTGAGCATTGCAGGGTTGTCTTTGGGGTTGTAAGTCTTTGTAGACAATGGATGCCAAAGTTCTTTCTCAAATATTCCTTTGGAAGAGTTTTTGTACTCTGTTAGCTTTGGTGTCTAAATTAACTTATGAAACCTCTCTCCTTACCCTTCATCCTCATAGAAGTAATATTTATAGTGTAATTGGGAAATAGAATTTTTGCTTTTTCTCAGAAAGGAATTTTCTTTCCAGGTTTATTTTGTATGTAACTGCATCCCACAACTCATGTGAACTGGTTTTGAGTAATATAGGTGTTAATTTGCTTCTTTTTTAAAAATTATCTTCTAGATATTCTAGAGAATTTCTGAAGTCTGTCATTTCCAGTCAGTTATTTTTCCCTGGAAACAAATATACTTTATTCACTCACTCCTAGGGCTTTCAAGGCCAATAAATGTTTTCTTCATTTTTCTCTGCAGTGTTTTCATGAATAGCATTAAACCCACACAATAATAGCATTAAACTGACACAGTCTTAGAAATTAAAAATACCTAATCTTTGCAGTTGTTTCCTTGCAGATATAAATTTAGTATTAGTTTCTGAAATGAATTGGTAGCTTTAGACTTTCCAAATTATTTCAGTAATGGAAAAGTTGCATAAATACTAGGCTTCTCAAGGTGATGTAAGCTGATGAGGGTAGCAGAATTGAAATGCAGAATCTGAGACTTCTATTTACTGCTTCTAAAACACTGTATGGTTCTACAACTCTGTGATACATATTTTCCATGATAAGTGCAATCACTCAGATAAGTGATTGCACTTAATTCAATTTTATTTTTTACATTTAAGTTATATTATCATTTAGTAATAGTCTTCCTCTGATTTAAAACTTCAGAATCTGGATGTGTTTTAAAGTAATGCATAGAATGACTTTGTAATCTGTTTTCCCTTTACCGTCAGATGGAACTTTCAGAAGAGAAAAACATAGTCAAGACTCAGTGTCGACAACTGGAGAAGATAAAAGTTGAGTGTGATAAATTGACAGAAGAATTAACCCAAAATGAAGAAGAAAATGTAAAACTAAAACGGAAATGTGAGTTCGTAAAACAAGAACTGGAGAAAAAGGTAAAGTTAACTTGTTTTAACCGTTGGTCTCTTTGCTGATAAATACCTAAAATAAATGTTGAGTTATAGAAATAGGTGGTAAATTTAAATTAAAAAAATACATGCATGTATTAAAGAATATACCCGGTCATACTGTAGTACACAATTTTGATATAAATGAAAGAGACAAAACTACTTTGTCTTGGTCATGACCTGTATCACTCCAAAGATTCACTGATACTATTTAGGACCTTAAATATAAATCCTGTTCCTGCCTGATAGGTAACTAACAAATGTTTAACCTATGCATTCTAGTTTTATTCACGTTTTTCTTAAAGATGCAGTGCAGATATAAATAATTTTTAGCTAATTTGAAGTAGATAAGCAACATAAACACAGTAAAACAAATTCTAGCTAATGTTGGTAAGAAGAATTTTTGTTATCTTGAAGTATGAAGACAGTAAAATCTTAAACCTGGAATTTCTTCAGCTTCTAAAACTATTAGGAACTGATTTAAAAGCTCAGCTTGTCAGGCTAATGGAAAGTACCTCAAATGAAAAATCAAATATATTTTTTCTAGGTTGGCATTTTAGTGCTATAATGACTATTATTCAGGAAATATGTTTGTAGGAGTGCGCATAGGTTTCTGTAGTCAGTTGTGAACTAACTCCAACCTCTCTTAATGTTGGGAAGATACAGTTTTTAGACCAAGATGATATTTTATCTCTGAACTGTAAAAGAATGGAGAAGCTTTTAAGCACACAATCCTCTGATCTCAACATTTGAAGGGAAATGCAGATGGAGAGTTCTGCTTGATTGCATTAATTGGTTAACTTAAGAAAATATTTGCTAATCGTGGTTTTATTGTGGATTGCCAGAAGGGGTGTTAGGATTGGGAGAAAAAAATATTACTTCCTGAGAAATCTCTTACTGGTATACAACTGTGGCATTGCAGAAGCTTGTTGTGTTATGAACGAATTCTTTTCCGCACTTTTTGTACTTTTAATATCATTCTCTTCTTAGTGCACATAGTAATTCAAAGAAGTGTAGGTATTATAGATAGCTTGGATTTTTTTTTTGGGGGGGGGAGGAAGGTGAAGGGGCAAAGAATAATGGTAAAATGTTCAATTTCTTTCCTTTTGTGCTTTTCTGAATCATTAGTGACTTTGTTTCTCTTGTATACTCTGGCTGTAGAATGATAAAGAATGTTGGCACACTCAAAAAAATCAAGCAGATGAAAAGTAAAGAAAAAAATACCAAGTCATAGATTCTGTTTTAGTCATGGTCTTTGGGAGAGAACTTTGACATGTGGTGGACTGTGTTCAGGGAATAATGACATAATGTAGAATAGTGACACTGGAAACATATATAGTGCAGTCCTATTACTTTAAGAACAGTGATGTAGCTCAGAACTGCTATTTCAACTGTCATTTTCATAATACAAAAATACTAGAATCTGTGCATTTAAAAAAACCCTCTTGATTCCTTCAGTTTGAAAAAGTACTTTCAGATATTTTTCTATTAATTAAATGAAAAAATTGGACTGCTGATCAGGTATGGGTTTTTCACATTTGTAGGTCACCCTATTTTGCTAATAGAAGTAACACCTATACATATACATGTATACAACCTCCTGAAAGGAGGTAGCAAGGAGAGTGTTGGTCTCTTCTCCCAAGTACCAAGTGATAGGACAAGAGGAAATAGCTTCAAGGTGTGTGTCAGGGGAGATTTAGACTGGATATTAGGAAAAATTTATTCACACATTGGAACAGGCTGCCCAGGGAAGTGGTTGAGTCGCCATCCCTGGAGGTATTTAAAAGATGTAGATGTAGTGCTCAGGGGTTGTGGACTTGCAGTGAACTCAATGGTCTTAGAGTTGTTTTCTGACCTGAATAATGATATGATTCTGTATGTATCCCATTCACAGAATTCGTATATTAGACTTTACCTAGCTCCACACTGGTGTCTCATAAGAGCAGTGTGTGAAGATTTCCAGCAAGTACACTTTAAACAATTGTACCTTGTCATTGTGAAGGTCCACAATTAAAAAATTTTCAAAACTCTTCTTGCTCTTCTCACCATTCTCAGTGCACTTGCACACACTGAAATGTACAGTTAAAGTGTTTGCCTTTTGCTGCATTACATTCTCCTGATCTCAGCAATAGGCAGGTGTGTTTCAATTTCACTTTGTCTCACAAGATAAGTGTTTTTTTAAAATATTAATTACAATACATAGTTCAGTATTTTGTATAATTCAACAGCAGTTTTGTTCAGTTTTACTAGTTGGCTCTCTCATAAATATTAAAAAAGTGAATCTAATTTTAAAAACATGTGTAACATATTTGTTGAACTTTCTGACATTGGATGCTAAGAAAACACTTTCTTCAGTGCTGCTCACTGTCCTGTGAGATACTCTTTGTGTAGTTTTCCTTTGAGAGCACACTGCTTGCCAATAAAATTTACCTTCAGGGATCTCTTTTCTGTTGATAGAGATTGTAACTGGTTCGTGGCAAAAGACAATAGATCTTTGCTATGGGCTCTCTTTCTACATGTGAGAAGGAGACTTGTAATAGAATGTCTGTTTTTGACTTTGAAAGTAAGCTTTATGATTGTTGAGTTTGGATTTGGTAGCAGTTTCTTCATAACTGATTTACAAGATAATAAGGAGAACCAAGAGAGGAACTTGTGAGTGCTATTAGAAGGTATTATTTTTCCATGGCAAGGAACTGAACTTTGTGTGAGTGAGTATAGTGTGATTATAAGATTGAAAGATATATTGGTAATGATGTATGATATATTACTAATGGAGTAATGTCTCTTCGTTTTGTTTTTCCTCTTTCACGCCAGGAAAAGCAGATCAGCAATGAAGAAGATCATTTGAGAAAGATGAGTGAGGCCAGACTGCAGTTTAAGGATCAGCTGCGTCACTTAGAAATGGAACAGCAATCCATTCTCTCCATCATAGGAAGTGAAATTGATTCTGCTTGTGAAATTTTTTCTCAGGACTTCATGGAGAAATTCAAAGTAATTCTAAGTTTTAAGTATGCTGCAGATTTTGTTATTTTCTTGATGAAATTTGTAGCAGAACTTGTATTCATTGTTGTCACCTATCATTTAACTGTATAGATAATTTATGGACAAAGGAATTATGGATATTTAGCTGGTACAGAGTGACATTGCTAGGTATTAGAATGGGATACTAGGAAGATCTGTCCATGTGTTATCAATACTGCTTTTGCCTTTTTTTTTGTTTTTTAATAGTTCTTTTGCTTTTGCGAAAGGACCTTACATCAGCCAGAACTTTGAGGCAGGTTTTCCTAGGCCATGTTCCTAGGGGTGGGAAGTCCCCAAGGAAGACCTAAAACGCTTTTAAAATTGGAGGGAAATGAAAGAAAGGTTTTGTTAAAAATTCATTTAGTTGCTTTGTTTTTTAGGTAGAGAGGTAAATGCTGGAAAAGAATAGAATTTATAACCTCCTCTTTTAGGGAGAAGATCCTTATATCCAGAAAACTCAGCCTCAAATTTCTGGGAAACCAGTAGCTTGCTGTAACTTTTTTTTGGCTATTTTATTACTTCTTCTGCAATCCCTGTCTTCCTCTAGATTTTCTCCTGAGCATTCTTGTTTGCTCCCCAGGTACAGAAACCTCTCTTCCTCCCTCCACAAGATTCTACATGACTACTCCTCTTAAATCAACATTGTACATTGAATAAACAAAACAGTCTGACTCAGCTTGTCGCCATACTCAGTAGAATTATGGGCACTCACAAGTGCTTGACCTGGTGGCTTTTTAGCCTTAGCTGTAACCCCAGAGTACACTCAGATTACATCTTTTTCTGACTTGTTATTTAAACAGAGGATACTTTCTGGTTCCTGGTCACTTGACTGGGCTGGGCTGCTTATGAAATAGGAATTTTTCACTATTGACACCATTTCTCCACTTACCTATGGAGCTGGGATGTTGCATCACAAAAACAGATGAGAAGTCTAAGAAAATATATTTGATAAACAAGCTTTCTCTCTTATCCTTATAGAGAAGTCTTCTTTTCATTAAGTCTTTGTGATCTGCTATAGTTGCCAGATTCTTGATCATTGAACCATGCCTTCTGGGACTTGCTGCCCACCTCCTGCAGAGTCTGGCATCTGGATAAAGTTTTGCAGATCCCTGTTGATACAATTTGCCTTATTTATCCCCTTTAACTTTTGGTCACTGGCAAGCTTAAACCAGTTTTGAATCTGAATTTTTAACTAGATAGCTAATGTGGAAACAAATGTTAAACAGTTTTGTGGTGCGTGGTATGTTTTTATTTTTAAAAATGATAAGAAGCTTCCTTTGCTGTATTTTCCTTTGCTCAGTACTTTAGATATTGGCCAGGTTTCTAAAAGGTTTCACACAAATTCTTTACTTAAAGAAGTTGTCACTGCAACTGAGGTGAGCGAAGAGGAATTTGATGGACAAATACTTGTTTTCAGAGAAGTTAAACGCTAGGCTTAATCTTCCATGATAAAATGATTTGTGTAATGAATTTGCAGTAAGCAGAAAACACTTTCTCCTTTCTGTGTCTAATTCCCATTTTTATGTCTATTTCTTTCTCTCATACTTTTCCATAGGCAATATCACTTGCACCAACAGTGCTGAATGATCCTCATCGCTGGTTAGCAGAAACAAAGGTAATAGTCAAACCTCCTGAAATTTTACTGGGTAATCTAAAATCCAGCAGTTGAGCAGACTGGAGTAGGGGGAGGGGTCCCTGCACATGCCAGAGGGGTGGAACTGGATGGTCTTTAAGGTTCTTTTCAATCCTAACAATTGAGTGAGTGGATGAGTCTGTGAGTGAATGGGTCTGATTCAGTTGAAACAGTGTTTGAAAAGGCACTTGAAGAGTAAAAGATAAAATACAAAATCATTCCTTTGGCAATAATTGTGATATTCCCAGACTGTTATTTCAACTGACGGAATAATTTGCCAAATTTTTCTATCAACAAAAAATAGCTGTTTTTATAGAAATATAAATAGCAATGTTGTTGTCACAAAAAAAGGCACTGAAGTAACTGCAGTGATAGCCTTTGGATTTCTTACCCAATATCTTTAAAAGGAACTAAGTTTCTTATGATGATCAAAGTAGATCACGAGAAACTGTGGAAGACAGCTTCAACTTTTTGTTTTTTTTTTTTCTTTTTTCTGCTTTATATAAAAAGGCCAAAGGAAAAAAATTGTAAGAGAATTTAAGGTTGTTGTGTAAGACCTGTAGATCAAGAAAGACTACCTCTAGATAGCAGAGATAAGATTGGAACTGAAGGAGAAAGGTTGTGCAAGTATTTTCTTAATTTGAAAAAGTGACACTGACTTATTACTAAAAAGAACTTTCAAAGAGCACCAAAATCATTTGCATACATTTCTCATCTAAGTTTCTTTAACTGCTAGAGGGAAGTCTAGTATGACTAACTACTTAAAATCCCACTTTTATTTCCTTTTGTTTTTAAATAGGCAGTGTAAAAGTATTCCATTTGATCACTTCTAGATTTACTGTATAGATCATGACCTTATCAATGAACTCTTATTTTTCTCACCTATGTGAACCTTAAATATTAATTTTTTCTGACGGGAAAGGATTGATGTCACTTTTTTACAATGGATAAATGCTTTAAATTCTGTCAATATATAATACAGAGAGAAGGGTATTCTGAAAGGAAGGCACATCTCTTTGTGTCTGTGTGCACTAGTTCAATGTGAGTTTCCATACCCACCCTAGCAAATTCATGCTTCTGATTTAAAAAGCAATAAAATGATATAAAAGATAATTAGTGTATTGCTTTATCACATACAATTATCAACCAAAATATGTCTTTTGAGACTATTGAAGGTCAACATATGTTTTCTTAATATATCTGAATGTCCCCTTATTATTATTCAGTAATAGGTACAATTGACTGATCGTAACTCCAAAGAAAATTTCATTAGTGAACAGTTGTTGTCTTATTTTCATTAGAATTCTTTACTTTTTATTGTCCCATTTTTTTAACGTAGACTAAGCTTCAGTGGCTGTGTGAGGAGATAAAGGAGAGAGAAAATAGGGAAAAAAGGCTGCGTTGCTACTTATTGCAAAGTCGAGAACAGCTCAAGCACTTTACACAGATGAAGGAGACTGAACATCAGTCTCTCTTTAAACAGATAAAATCTCAAGAAAAAATTCTGGAAGAAGTTCACAGAGAAAAAAGAGGTATGTTGATGGTTGCATTTTTGTTATTAAAAGGGAGAAAGAATTAAAAAATTGTGCTAGTTGTAATTCAGATGTGTTTTACGAACTACTTTTTGCAAACTGTAATTTGATAATCTGCTAGTGATAACCAAGAAACAAGTTAGGGTTTTTTTGTTTTCCCTTGCTGACCAAAAAGGCAGATGTCATCAACTATGTTTCAACCCAGTACAATGGCTGGATAACACAAGAGTTTTCATCATGTGCAATGGATATAATAATTATTTTTTGATTGTACCATTGGAGACATTCCATGGCCTGGGCAAAGAGGAATTATACAAGAGTCTGAGGCAGTCTGAGTTAGACTGCTGTTTGCATAGCTCACTGTGTCATGCTATGATCTTTCATTGTATTCTATTACCTCAGTTTTCAAAGGAAGGTCTCACCTCTCAGGTTTTCATTTTGTGTTTTCTTTAAAAATCTTGTTCTGGCCTTTATTCAGGACTCCATACTGATATGATGGGACAAAATAAGTACTCTCCTTAATCGTTTTGCTAATTGTCATTTTGTGTTGATTAATGTAGACTCAGATGAGAGTAAATTTTTACTAAGTATAGTTATAGCTTCTAGTAGCTGACATTATCGAAAATGTTTTGTGAAATGTAACAAAAATAAAACAACTGCCTGGTTTTGACTGGAACAGAGTTAATTCTCTTCCTAGTGCCTGGACCATGTAGGGTTTTGGATTTAATATGACAATAATGTTGGTAACACACTGATGGTTTAATTGTTGCACCTGAAGTCAAGGACACTTCAGTTTCCCATGCTCTGCCAGCGAGCAGGTTTACAAGCAGCTGGGAAGGAGCGAGGCCAGGACAGCTGACCCAAACTGGCCAGAGGGATATTCCATACCATAGAACATAATTCCCAGTATATAAACTTGAGAGTTGTCCAGGGGGAGCCAGTTACTCCTGGGGAATGGGCTGGGCATCATTCAGTGGTGAGCAATAGTACTGTGCATCACTTGGGTTTTTTGTGTTTTTATTTCTATCTTTTTTGTTGTCTCCTTTTTCATTCCAATTATATTATTTTTATTTTGTTTTATTATTTTATTCATAGTACTTTATTGCTTTATTATTATTTAATTTTATTTCAATTCTTAAACTGTTCTTATCCCATGGGTTTTAGCTTCTTTCTGGTTCTCTTCACTATCTCACTGAGGGGTGTGTGTGTGTGAGCAATTGTGTGCATCTTACTTGGCTGCCACCTGGGGTTAAGCCACCACCACAACAGCAATAACAAGTAAAAACATTCTAGTGTTTTATAGAACAGTGCAGGTTATTTGCTTTAAAATAAGATTCTGCCATGATTTTCTTCCTCCACTTACAAGGACTTTAGAAAGAGAATGTGTTTTGGTCTTTCAGGCCTGAATGTTTCTATTATCCTTCATTTGTTAAAAAAGATGGCACCCAGACCCTGATGTGACATTAATAGTGCTTTAGTAATCTTATATTTGAATAATTATCTGCTAAGATGATCTCCCTGAGGCCTTATTTGCCTTTTTTAATGTAAGTCCATAGGAAATAAAGCAAACCTTATTTAGGTCTCAATTCTATTGGACCTTATTTGGTTTAGGCTTTGTGAAACAGTTCACAGCCTGCATTTAAATTTCAAGCTATAGGTAAAGTTATCGTGGGAAATTGTTAAACTGAAAAGAGTGGTTAAGAGGTGATGCTGTTCACTGAGCACAATAAATAGTATGTAATCTCATACCTTCTATTTATAGGGGTCATTTTTCCCTACAAGTCTGTTCAATTCTATGTATTAGTTCAGAGACTACAACTTCTGCAATTTTAAGTACTGCTCTGTCTACTTCGAGGTGCTTGCTGGTTAAAAGTAGGTCAGAAAAAGGAAATAACAGTTACACAGTTGCTAAAGTTTTCTATGTAACAGAAAACAGTAAATATTCTTTAAAATGTCACCAAATACAGGATGAGAAATAGGACTTAAAAAAGGAGGACAGGGTGCCAACAATGCAGCCCAGTGTTATGTTTAAAGCCTAGAGTGGGGATACACACACGTGCTAAGGATCCAGAACCACATGGATATAAAGAAACCAACAGGAAAATAGGTACTTTTGACTGCTGTTGGTGGATTTTCCCAAAATATCCTCCTTACTGTCTTCACTTAAAAATATTAATAAAGGACTAACTTTTGGTTTGAATTTTATTTCTGATTTAAATAATGGTAGTGCAATTTACTGTTTTATAGGAAAATCGGGAGTCAGCACCTTTTTCTCTTTACACTCCATGTTTTCTTAATAAGATAATTTGAAAGCCGGTCATGTATGGTGGTGATTAGTGGGGTGATTTTTGCTGGGTTGTTTTGTTTTGTTTTTTGGTTTTGGCCACTGCTATGAAAATAATGTTGGAGGAGAGAAACAGGTATTTCTGATTACAAAGCCAGTTAATTATGTACACAATTAAGAATAGTCTTCATGTGTGCAAATTTATGATTCACTTTGTCCCGTTCTAGTTTGATTAGATCTGATAGTTAGCAGATTTTGTGCATACAGATGAAGTTATGGTTTGGCCCAGTGCCAGTGTATTTATTTAGCTTTAGCCCTGGAGTGTCACAGGCCTTCCAGCAGTAGGTCCGCTACTCTTAATAGTATTCAGGACTTTAGAATGAACATATACTGACAGAATAATTAGAGATAGGGAAATAAAATAGGTTAATAAATAATTAGAGACAGGGATTGCACTAGTCCCTTTTGTCATAGTATCACCCAGAACCAAGAGATTGCTGTGAGACAAATGAAATAGGTTTATTCCTGTCTATACCCAGCCCAGTTATGTATTTACTAAGACCAAGATGTCTTTAGTTGGCTGGGTTGAATCAGATCACAGATCATGAATTTACTTACCCTTAGACTTGTCCATCTGAGCCCAGCTTCCTGGTATGTCGTTCATTTCGTAAGATAGCTGGTAGTTACCAAGTAACTGATGGGTGTAACAGAAGCCACAGTATGGTGACATCTGTATAGCATCCAACATGGGACTAGGCAGGAAAACAGTAATGTGATAATTAAGTATAAGAACTATAAATTAGAGTAAGGAGTGTCCTACTCTGAGTGACAAAGGGATAGTTGGTATCGTTTCAGAGATGTTGGTTTTTACAGTCACTTTTTTTCATGAGTGAACTTAGTGTAAAGGGAAGGAGTATTATAATAATAATTGGAGCCTTAAAAACATTTGGTGGTTTTGTTGGTACACGGAGGAAGTGGAGTAGCATTGGAATAATTTGATTTCATTTACCTGATGCCAAGGAAGGAGATTTTATTCATTATTTACTTTTACCACCTTTATACCATTTTTGAATTTGAAGCCAGAATCAGAAATCCATAACAATGTTCACAAACACTGAACAAAGTATTTAGATCTTTTTATTAGTGCACTAATAAGAAGGTTGACTTAATGTTCAATATAATTTTCTTGCATCACTGAATTAAACAACAGCACATGCAACAATGCATGCAAGAATAATGGAGTTACAATCTGCATATGACTTGAGTTGGTTTGTTTCACAGTCATGTCAACATAGATTGTTCTTTTTTATTTGAAAATTATGGCTTTCATTGTACCAAATCAGGGGGTTTTTTATAGGTTGTAGAAGACAGAGAAATAATAGAATGTATCTGTTAATGCGAGTTCTGAGTACTGTTGTTGATCAAGTGATACACTGAAATGCTTATAAAGGGTTTCTTATATAAAAAAAAATGTTGCAAGACAAAATGGGGCTGGTTTTATTTCTTCAACTAATACTGTTACATACTGAACGAAAAGCCCAGGCTTAAGTATGATGCAACTGGTAGAATGTAAACATGTAAATCGTTTAATGGATAAATTACTTGGACATGAAAATTGGAAAAAGCAATCCATCAAAATGATAAAAAACTTAAATTAAGGATGCTGAATTCTGGTTGGCTATTATTACTTAAACATAAAAAATGGAAGAAAAACTTACACAATACTAAGACACTCCATAATGAAATTATGGGCAAATTCCAGGTGCAGGAATAAAGCAAGCAAAGGCAGAATGTATTTACTCTAATTGATAAAAAAAGCCCTTCACTCTTTTTTAACACCAAAGTATACTTTACAGTATTGCTCAATAAAATGGATATTCAATCAAATTTGATCAAATGCATGAAAATATTTTCTGCTGCATTTGGAATGATGCAGGTTTTAGATGGAATATTTTATCATATTCAGTGAATATACATGAATATCCATGGATGTGGCTGACTGTTCCCACTGACAAACCACTTGTTTGAATACGTGATATAGTCTGAAAAAAATTAATTTAAGTTTATGTTAATCAAAACCTATGAAAACGATGCTGAGAAATTGTGTTCTTAAGAAATTAATTTGTTAATTTCCTTTCAGTGGATCTGATATTGTAGTTTATTCATGCTTTTTAAGGTGAAAGAATAAAAATAGAGATTTTTGGTGGACATACCAAAAGTAAGTATGATGAATATTTAAATTTCTTTAGTGATGAACACATTTAAGGAAGTTTTATATGCATAAATAGGTCTTCTAAAACTTTTAACTGTGTAGTTTTCTGTCTTTTCCCTTCACCAAAGCCTTTGTAAATATCTAGGATATTGTAGGCTTTTGAATCCTCCTTATGAGTTTCTGTAGAATTGTTAACATTATCACAGTCCTACCTGTGATGGTATAAACTGGCTGTCCATATGGTATAATCCTGGCAAATACGAGTAAGCTAGCTTAAAGATTCATGAATGAGAGAATAGAGAATGAAGGAAAATGCAGTCGTGTAGCATAGAGTTTCAGTATTGTTTACCAAGTAGCAGAAGTTTCATAGTTATCTGGTGATGCTTCAGGATCAGCTACAGTTGTCTTTCCCCTCTTGATGAGCATACCATGCTGGAGAGTTTAGAAATTCAGAAGTCTAGCAAGTTCTACAAATACAGAAGAACTGAAGAGGATGTGAGTTCTGATTTCTGATTTGTAGATTTGTACTTTGGATGCAATTCACTATTTAACAAGATATTTGTCTAGAATGCTACACAGTGGGATATTTCAGTAAGGAACAACTTGGATAAAAATAAAAATGTCTTAGTTTTCCTCTTAAAGTGATTTTGGTCTCACAATGAAATTTATTTCAATAGCATTGCACGAGGTATTCAATATTTTAATAGAATGGACAAAGGTCTGAGGAAATATAAGGTATAAATTTCAGTTTCTTAACTGACTTTCATTTGCGTTCTGGAGTCACTGAGCATGCCCAGGTGTTCTTACAGATCTGTTTAAAAATTAATGTAGATAACAAGGATTTTATTTTTATTGTATTTTTAATACCATACTCAGGAATGGCACCCAAGATCTGGCCCAAATTCCTTTCATTTATTGCATTTTATGTGGTCTAACCAGACTGGGTAGTCTGAAGAGCTTGTCATTCAAATCAGTGAAAGTCTGTGTTTGGTCCTGGGAGCACCCATTGGTACTGTAGACTTAGATTTACTTTAGTTGCTTTTCCAAGAAAATCATCTTGATGTATATTGATATATATATATAGAGAGAAGCTGGACATAATATAGTATATAGTGATGAGACATGGAGTCTTACAGTTGTTTTGTTTTAGGCCAGTATACTGCTGCTCCAGAGTAGCAGTACTGTCATGGATACTCAACAAAGAAATGTTTTGCAAAATAAGACCGTATATATTTGGCAAGGCCGTATGTGGTTGGTTTTTTTATAAAGAAATATTAGTAAGGCTGTAGTGATGTAAAAAGAGCAGGTGTATTGCTCTGACATACAGACCTTACATATTTAATTTAACTTGAAGATCTAATATTCTGCAAATACTATTTTACATAAAGTTCCAGGTGATGGAAGACATATTCTGTACCAATTCTCAGTGTTTAGTGAGATAATACTCTATAATCACACATAAATCATTACATATTTAGAATTTCTCTGATGTAGATTGCACTGCTAAGTACAGCTTAGGAAGGTAAGAGTTCTAGTCCTGAGCTGTGATAGACTAATATTAGATGCTTTTGCCACAAGCATGAGTCTGTACAGGACAAGTCTGTGGTGTTTTTCTTATGCATTAAGTTTGTCACTCAGGCATTTATCATTACGCATTGTCTAGATTTGAGGATACAAAAAATCAAATTTTGGAGGATTTACATTTTAGCTGGGTTTAGTGATGGTCTCTGTGAATCATAGTTACTTACTAGTTTCATCACTTTTGATGAAAATAGGTATATTTTACAAAGGTTTTGATAAATGATCTCTGAAGCAAGACATCTTTTTTTCTGTTAGGCTCAGTAAGGATTATTTGTTATTTAACTGCTGTGGAAAATATAGACTCAAAAGAGCCTGTTATATTAAAGTAGACTCAAATGTAGGTAAGACTTTAACAAAACATACTCTTTCAAATTATATTCCTTTCTTTTTCCAATTTTAGAGTCAGTAAATCCAGTTTTTGTTTGAGCCTGGAACACTAAAGCAGAAAGTGTAAAAATTCAAAATACTGAAACAATGTAGTACATTGAGTGCAAATACACTGACAATGAGCAGTCTCTGTTGCTTAAACTGAGTAAAAGTATAAAATTGGGAACAAATGAAAATCAAAATATTGCAAATTTTTTCTATTATGACCTATTATGTTTAATTTATTAATAAAGTACTTATGCTGTTTTGAAGATAACTTTAAGCCTGATTCTCCCCTTTCAGCTTTGTTTCTTTCCCATTAGTTTTCTTTTTCCTCTATATTGCATCATATTGCCCATATATGACAACACAGTCCTTTCTGTGTCAACAAGAAACGTCACAAGGTATTGTCAGGTCATCTCTTATTGAACAGTGAATTGGAACATCAAGGAGAGAAAACTTTTTTCTAAGCATACATACAGGAAGGAATCTGAAGGATTTCAGAGAAACTCTCCATAATACTTGGTTTTCATGGTGAACTTCAAAATGTATAAAGTTGAGATATAATTACTATTTAAATAATGACTTTTTTCTTAATAGTGCTCTTGCCCTTTAAGTAATGTTTGGTTTTTTTAATGTGATGGGGGAAGGAGGAGGGAGGACTTCTAAGTTATTTTAAACTTTGCCAAAATGAACCTGCGTTCAGAGTCTTAGAAGAATGGAAATAAGCCCAAATCATTTGGAAATCTTACCCTTTTCTTTTTTGTATTGGAAAACTGGAAATATCAGTCTGGACATGCATTGTTGTAATTATCCAGTATTTTTTTGCAATTGTTTTCAATTGCCATTATCTTTTTATGCACTCACAAAAATATGGCTGCCATTGTGAAAAGGAGAAGGTAAGAGATGGGAGCAAACTGTAGCTAAGATGTTTTTAAGTCTTCCTTTGATTTCTTTTTTCTTTCTGAATCACATACTTTAGATGCTTATCTGAAACATATGTATGATTTATAGTTTGGAAAGCATGGTGTGTCCTTTAAACATTAAATTGCTGAGTTTTTAGGGCTCACTAACACTAAGAGACTAAATTTATTAGTTTTGCCTCTTGGTTTACCTATGCATACTGGAAGCTAAATCAAAATTAACAAAAGTAACCTGGGGGATGGGGATTTAGTGTATATTAAATAGTTAGAATTTATTACTTAATCTTTTCTTCCTTTTTTGAGTTATGACTTTTTTCTTTAAACCAAGCTAAAAGAGCTGGTGTTTTATGAACTACTGGAGTTTTGGTTTTTATACAGCTGTTGAAAAGATGCCATAGGACTGTTTATAATCACAGTTATAACTTAGCAATGGTTTAACACTACATAATAAAGAGACTCTTGTAGACAACTGTACAACTTTATCAGGACTCTTTGAATTAGTATGAAAAGTGTTGTCATGATTTCAGGTTATGTATTGTTTCTGTACCAAATTGATATTACTGATTTACAGGTATTAAAGGAAAAAAGCAACCAAACAAAAACCACTCCAACATAGGCACTTTCACTTGTGTCTTGAATTTAATATTTTTCTGAGAAGTACAAAACAGAAACTTGCTATCTGTCACTCAGTCTTCTTTAGGTAGAAATCTTCAAGAAACTCTGTAATATCTGATAAGATGCCTGGTTAATTAAATAGTATGCTGTCTTACAGGAAATGAAACTGAACCAAGGGCTTTATGGTTCTTTCACCTACTGCCATAGTTAAAGTAATTTTAGTCTAAAATACAGATGATTCGAGTTGGAAATTTGAACAGAAATAAATTACTATCTCAGATTTTAATATAGTAAAGCTCTTGAAATCTAAAAAAGTATTTGAAATTTTGCATATTGCTATCTTATAGGTTCAATGTCTTTCAAAATTTGAGCTTTTGTAATTGTTTTGCCTAGGACTTGTCAGGCTGTATTAAACTATGTTTTTCAGTGTAGTTCATTGCACTATTAACAGCTTTTATATCCTTTCAGCTGACATGCTATTTAAAACCCTTTTTTTCCCCCCCTAAAATGAGTGCTAGGGATATTACATAGTTAGAGAATAGAAGTTTAAGTCCTATGTCACTATTAAAAAATTTCTCACTGTGAGAAGAGCTTCAGTCATCACTAAAACCAAGTCTTAATATTTACACAAGAAAATAATTTTAATTACAGAATATGCACTATAAGTGAATCCTTGAAAAAAGGAAAACTAGCTGGTTTTGGTTTTACTATATCAAGATGGAATCAAATAAGTGATATTTAATCTCTTTGCATATTTTTCCTTCTAGTGGTTTAAATACGACAGATTTCTAGGTAGAATAGATCAGCATGAATCTTATCAGCATGTTCAAGATAGCAACTGTCTCTAACTGAAATACATCTTTTGTTTCCTTCTTGGTTTTGGTTTAACAGAAATGAGAACTGTGACTGGTATTTTTAAATGCTTTAATATTATGTAATTAAAGGCAAAGTCCTTAAAAATGTTTTAAGTCACTTAAAAAGTTTTAAAGTCAAATTAGCTATATAGTTCATGCAGTATCAGTAATGAGAACAAATAAGCTACAAAGTGTTTTTATAAACTAACAAATCCTTCTCTAATTTATTAAAGATCCACTTGTAATAATGGGCACATATATTTGAATCTTCTTTATTGTGGGTAGAAAGAGTCACAGTGTGTTTCTTGTTTGCATCTATTATGTCTTTAGGATACAGTCATAACATAGTCAAGGACATGATTTGCATTCTTCTGCCTATTTTAAAGTACTCTAGTTTCAGGTTATTAAGCACTTTTAGTAAACGTTGTTGCTGTAAGTATTATTTCCCTGCTGAAACAGACACAGTATCTGCGTCAGAGATAATGGGTCCTGGTTAGGGAAAAAAAAAAAAGAGAACTAAGTGTAAAGCTTGGTCCCCTATTCCTCAGTCTAGTTTCTTAATTGTACACCACCTTTGTATTCTGAGAACTATTTTTTAAAATACAAATGTTCATGTTGCAGTTCTTATTTTCCAGTATTTGACCAGCAACTTTGTGCAACATGGTATACTGCCAGCATGTAAATCTCTGTTTAATGGAAAATACATGTAGATTTTATCACCTTAATTCCTTTTTCACAGGTCTAGCTCTTTAAGTATGATTTGGTTTTGGGTTTTTTGTTTGTTTTAGTATATCTGCTAAATTGAGATACCTACCACTAGAGAAAGAAACAAAGTGTAAAACCAAGAGAGCACATTCATTGAAATATGTAAATACTTCATGCATATATACAAACTGCATCAGTAAGTTTTGTACATACTTTAACTGCCAGGGCAGAAAGTTTGTATTCCTGATTTTGATTGCAGTTGATGATTTGGCCATAAACGTTACTTTCTTGATTAGTTTGAAGCTCTAAGAGCAGCATTTTCTGAAAAGAATGTTTGGATGTTGTCAGTGTGGAAAAATGCTTCCATTTGCAGGTCAAATGACCAGACAGGATGCCAATTCTTGCAAGATGCCATTTAAAATGGCAAAATCCTGATGAAATAATTTTGTTTTAATGCAGTGTAATTAGAATCCGTGGAGCACATTTTTATTAGGGAAGAGTACAATTATTAACTTAGAACAATATTGAACATAATGCAATGATCCATAGTTTCCCTGTTAAGTTCTTAATAAATATTACAAATTGTTGGGTTTTTTTTACTGGGAGCATATTTAAATTGGCAGAGAACGTAGTTTTTTATATGCCTTACTTCTGTCAAGGCATGAGATGTGTGATGGAACTTGGAAGTTTGCTTTGCGTAGCTTCATGTCATCCTTGTGACTGAGGAAGAAGGGACTTCCTTGTCCAAGGCTGTTGAGCTGATGCTTCTCAAATATATTAAAGGGATTGTAAGTATGTTGGGCTGTGTTTTATTATTGAACTGGCTTCTTAAGTAAGAATGGAATGTAAATATTCTACTATATACTTGCTCATTCTTCTTAAAAGCTGGAGAAATATTGATACTTCATTCTTGGTCAGTAAGATTTATGTGCATAGACTGGTTTAATGACTTTGTACCATGGGCTTTTCATGCATTACAGTGAAACACATGCTGCTAGGAAACAAGCAACAGGGTAGGATTAAGATCTGACCTTTAAGGTTGGATGTTTCTAACTTATTTCAAATTTGAAAATAAAAATATTCTTTCCTTTCTAATATACGTATTTTATATACAATATGGATATAGCATAGCATCTTCAGGCTGGCTTGTGACATTGTGGAAGATGTCATTGTGAGTGGAATAGAAACTGAAAGCCTCCTAAGATTTCTTACTTGACTGTTTTAAAAATAACTGTATTTTAAAATCTAATGTGTTTACCGTAAACTGCAAGTGGAATTCCTATTTTTGATCTGGTCTTAAAACACTTCAGTATCTGATTTTCAAAATAACTTGATTAAATAAAAATAATTATTTTGCAGTCTTGATTTAAGCAACATATTTTACTTGTTATCTGGAAGGAAATTTTGATTTCCAAGAATTATTTACAGTAAACAGAGTGCTATTATACTAAATTATGAAAATATTCATCCTTAGTGTGATTGAGAATCAATGGTATGACTTTGTAGGCAATTCAGCTGTATGATTATGTATTTTTCAGGTGCTAACTTGTTACCATGAGAATGACAATATAAAATACCCTTAGTTCACAAAATTAGCATTTTATATTTGCTGAAATGGGACTCAGTGATTGAATTCAAGCATTTTATTTGTTGCTACTCATATAGTTTTTGTAATTAATTTCTCTTTTTGTTCGTTAAGAATTAAGTACTGCTAGTTGATGATGATTTGCTAACTTGTAATAATCTAACTTACTTACGTAGTACTGCTACAGTATCGGGCAGATCCAGGAGCAATGCTGCAGTCAGGGTTTGGAAGAAATATCAGTACTCACACTCAGAGCTGTATAAGTAGTGTGTAGTCATCAGTAGCTTCTTTCTCAATCTGAAACCAATATAACTGCAAAATTTTATGTCTCCATGTCAAGGCAAAGCAATATCAGGTGTCCTGTACCTTAAAATTTGTTGCGTATGTTCTGTTCTCATCTGATGCGCACTGTGTGCAAGCTCCAGGTGTGCACTGGATACAACTTGCACATCTGACATTACTCTTTTTTTCCTGAACTTTGCTCCTAATTTGTGTCCTCCGAGAGACAACCCTATTTAATTAAAATAAATTATTTTAAAGACTTTGTTTGCACTGCCTTAGCAGAGCAAACAATATCCAACAGAAAGAGATTATTCCAGAATTCCTAATGCTATTGTGCTTCAGCCCTTGTACACCAATTTGCTAGTGTTTAAAATACACATCAAGGCAGCAGCAGGGCAGACATTTACAAGATAAAATAGAAGTTATTATTCAATGGGAAAAAAATCCCAGTTATTGATAATGTTAGTGCTTTGGGACAAATGAACTTTGAGGATGAAGTGCATGGAGGAGAACCACAGTTGTGTGTTGCACTGTGATATTATACTATGTGTAAAGAGTAGGTCAGGAAAAGATGCTGTCGGGAAGCTTGACAGTCAGAGAAACCCAGCATGAGTAATTTCCAATATTTCTTTGAAACTTAAAGTTGTCTATGACTTGTATGTTATTTTTGTTATTAATCCTGTAGACTGTCATACAGAAAAAAAATATGATCCTTATGTCAACTGAAAGACATTTTGAAATAAATGTGCTGGCAAAAAATGTTGCTGCAAAGGAAAATTATACTAGACAAAATGGAAAAATTATAGAAACCACAGAAAAGGATACAAACTTCTGAGTAAGAAGTAAAAAATGGTTTCTGAAAAACAAAACCGACTTTTCATTTTGGCTATTTTCTTGTTTTCTGAAGAAAGTTTAGAACCATATTTTCACAGTGGAAAACATATTATAGAGCTAGGGCTTAAACCTTTACTTTTAGTCTCAGGAGCTTTAATTTTCTATAATTATATTTTCTTATGTAAAGACACAAGGGAAGAGAAATTTAGCCATTTAATAAGATTGCTAGAGAATATAAAAATCTTATGTAAACAGTATGAATTTTCAACATTGGGCATACATACTGAGACACTAGTTTTCTGTTGTTTTATCTGTTCTGGAGAGGTGGGAGTGGATCGATGCATATTATAACCTATGTCTCATAACAGTTTTACCCTTCAGGGGTGTATCCAGTGAAGCACAGTTACTGTTTGCTTAGTACCTCTCCCTTCCTAACTTAGGAGATGATGCCCCAGCTATTGGCAGCACTTTCTAAGTTTGTCAACATACTTTATAAAGTGTGCTGCAAGAGGCATCGTTAAAAACATATCAGACATTTCAGAAGCTTTACGAACTTGTTTGTTCCTTGCATTTGCATTGTTGACACTAAACAGGCATGCAGCTCTTACGTAAATAGATACAAGGATTAGGTGTGTAGAATATACAATGTGTTCTACCATATACAGAGGCATTTCTGTGGGATTTTGACAGTCATTTTGCCACTTCTTTGCTAAATATTTGAGTGTCTCTACCTGTAGAAATTACGTAGTGCTGGAAGAATAGGATAAGCAATTCTATAATAGACGTAACTCATTTGCAGCTCTTGTCAACCTCGTAATAAGATTTCCAATGTCTTTTTATAACAAATAAAATTTTATAATATGTTTATTATACTGCTCATACTGGATATACATTTCTCCATGTAATCTCCATCCTGAGATTAATACCCTCTTACCTTTTACTCAGTGACAACAGTGGTGTAAATTTGGTTTTGTCATCAGTCTCTAGGAATTCTATTGGTCAGAAATAAAAAGTCAAGTGTCAGTTGAAAACAACTCATACTCTGCTGCATAAAAGAAAAATAAAGCTCTGATGTTGCTATTCAGTTTATTAAATTGGAAAAAAAAATGTTTGTCTCTTGTGCATGAAAATCAATAGATAACTTGTTTGCTATAATTTTCCTCTTAAGATTCTCTTCTCTTTTAAAGTGTAGGAGATTTTTTTTCCCCTCAAACCTACGTATAAAGAGTTTTTCTTGGAAAAATTTACGAAAATTGTTGTACTGTAGATTTTTGCACATGGCTACGTAGAAGGATTAGTAAGTTATTGCATTTAGATAATATGATTTTCAAAACAGCGTTTTGATATTAAATGAAATGTGTCACTGGAAGTTAAAATGTTTACTAGCTGAATTGGTAAGTCTCGTTTGTATCTCATTAGTGACCATTGGGCAGTACAACAACAAGGTTGTCCCATGAAGCCTAACTACAGCTGGGAAAATTGGAAATAAGAATTGCTATTATGGCTTTCTTCATAATTGCCAGCTTAGTTTCTTGCATCTTCCTCTAAAATGGTGAGATTCGGTGTTTTGTAACAGCTGTTTGCATTATATTTTGTTTAATGGGATATACGGACCTCTGTGTGTGTATGCTTGGTTGAAGTAAATGCTTTCTTAGAAGCTCTTTGGGCCTTAGTGATACATAGGGCCTTCTAGTAGAATTAAAAGCTTTCTTACAGCATTTATCAAGGAGTGAATACTGTGGAGCTATAACTTTTTTGTGTGCTTTTACTCTTCTGACAGTTTATTAAAATGTCCAAGCTGCTAAAAGATCCCTTTTTTTTCTGGAATTGGTAGGGAAGCTTAATTTCAGGACCAGTAGCTTTCAACTTCCTATGTTATCTGCTCACCTATGCTGCAAACGTTGCAATTGGATTGTTTAGCTCTGATCTTCAAAGAGCCCAATTAGGAAATGCACTTCTAAGCTCCAAAGAATTACTCATCTCAAGTAACAAGTCAGCTTGGCTAGAAAAATTTTCTGTCTTGCAGCTGTCAGCCTCTGGTTTGCCCAGTTACTTCAAATGAGTTGTACTAGCTGCTTCAAAAACCTCAAAACCCTTAATCTGTGACTGTTCCCTAGCGAATAGGTCCAAGATCAGTTCTCTGTATATTTGCATTAAGATATGCAGCTGCCTTTCAGATGTAGCCCAAAGGAAATTTGCTGATATGCATAAATATGGTTGGGATGATAAACATCAAAAAAAGAAAAGCCTAGGATATTAAGAGAGAGAACTCGCTGAAGAAAGTGGCATTCAATTTCCTGTTTTGTCATTTATATATGCCATACCGTAAATTTTATGTAGCTGCTATGCCCATAAACATATTGACATAATTTTCTAAAACAAGAAATGACAAATTATCTTTTCAAGCTTGCACTTGGTAAATGAAAACAAATTAAGTTTCAATTTCTTTCTGTGTAGCCCTGGAAAATTTTATTCGTTATCAGAAAGGAAATGTTTCTCCATTCAGGAGAGAATTGTAACAATTATATATTATATGTAGTGACAAAACAGAACGTTCAACTCTATTTTTTTTTTTAAATGTCAGCTATTCTGAGGACCTTGCTTTGAGAGCATTTCTGACTATATTTTTTTTATATAATGCTGATTTTTTTTTTTCTTCTTTCCAGGCTATTCAATAGGGTTTCTAATCAAAACTATAGGAGAAAAAGACATTGTTCAGTTATCTTGCATAGATCTGCTACAGACAGATGTGATGACAGCTCACACATGCAAATCCAAAATAATCATGAGTTAACAGTTTTCCATTCGTGGAGACATTTAATATCACTGCAGACAAAAGTCTGAATTTGTGCTTCTATTTCTCTCTTTACCCTCTGTGCTGCTTTCACCTTCCCTTGTTCCATGTCTCCTTGTTGGACCCCTCTATAATCATATTTTACTCAGTTCTAGCCACATAGGACTGTCTGGTTTTTGCCATTCATTTTCCATTCATTTTGTCAAACCAGGACAAAGCAAGCAAGAGGAATGCACAACCAGAGGCAGGGAGCAAAGAGACCTCCATGCTTTTCTGAAAATGCAATCTGCAGATGCCATCTCTGATGTGATCTGACCACATCTGGTGGAACTGGAGCACTTAGTGCTAGCACCACGTCTGCTGAGGTTGCACTGGTTCTGTGGAACATGAAACAGGAGTAATTACATAGTCATCATTACCCAAACTAGCTTATTTGAAGCTATCTCCTTTAAGTAAAGAACTTTACTGTAGTATAAATGTGCTATTAGATTGTTAGGGTTAAAGTTTCCTGGCTTCTGAGCAAATTTGTAAATTAAAATTTGAAGTGTTATTCACTAGCACTGTATGTTAGATTTTCTAAAAAAAAGTCTGTTCTCAAGATTTATTTCTAATAGGAACATTTTTGCCTGCTGTTCAGCACTGATTGACAGTGTTACTGCTACATGAGTAATCAACACCTATATATATATTTGAGAACTGTTTAACCTTGAAGTAGAATCAAGTAATTATTGAAACATTGGCATTTAAGGCCTTAAAAGCTTTAATAATCATCACGTGATGCTTAGTGGTAGAAATTCAGCATGTCACTGTAACTTGCTTTTTGTTTGGGTTTCTAGAGCGTCAAAATAATTTTTAAATTCAGTAAGTCTCAATTATTTCCTCAATTATCTTTATTTTTAGGGTTTTAAATCTTACTTTATTCCTCATAAGAAACTGCATAGTTATAACTGAAAAGAGACTTCTGTGATTGTAGTTGAGTCATGCCAGCCTAATGATAGTCTGAAAGAACAGTTGGAATCTTTTGATAGATATTTCAGTAAATAGTAGCCAAAAGACAAGCATTGCAGCATATTCGAAATCAAGTGTTTCTATTTAAATACCATGTGTATGGTGTGTTAATGAATGCTCTTTGGCACATAAATGTTTGATAATAAGCAAGATGAAGTTTGAAACTGCTTTCCCTGGTACTGAAATTAAAATAATATTTTGTTACTACATTTAATGGTACTAAAACCTAGGAAAGTTCATGTTGCACTCTGTTGATTAAAGAGTCTGCCTAAAACTGAAATGCCAGTGATCTGACTTTATATGCTTTTACCTTTCTCTAAAGAAGAGGTCAGCAAATAATATTTTGCAAACAGAAGGTTTTCTATAGCTCTGCAGTTGTGGCTCACCAATTTCTCAGTGCTTCTGTGAGTTAATAGCTATGTGTTGTGTTAACTATGATGTAACATCTCTCTAGATGCTAGAAAAAAACCTTGATTCTATTCTGGCTGGAATTCAGCTTGCTTATTTGGACACTACTTTAGAGATCAAACAATACGTGGGACACCACCTCTGAATTTATGATAGTGGCAGGTGTTTAGAGAAGACATAACTCTAAATAACAGATTTTCATAAATATTTGGATTGCCATACAGACAGTTCCTCTTCTAGATACAAAGATGTGTTTGGCAATCCTTGTAAAGATTAGTTGGTATGCATCACTAATGACTCAAAGGCTACAGTAAGGTCTCCAGATAATATCCTCTGCTCCTAGGAGAGCCTCTATTTGAATAATAAGCCACACATATTTATTCCATCCCTCTACTGTAAAGTCATCTAGTTCCTTCTTCTCTTTCCCATCCTTCCCATGCAGTTTCTCTTCCTGTAGATACCCTTCTTATTCGACCTTGCTTTTACTTGAACTTTGCTTTTTTCCCTTTGAATTCCATGTGCCATGAAGTATGCAGCTTGACATAAAATGAGAAGAAATTTTGGAGTAACAGAGGCAAGAAAATATTTCAGCTATTTAAAAACTGAATGAATTTATTGAAAAAAAAATGAATTCTGAATGCTGACTGCCAGCCATAGCCTGCTTACTTCAGAAGTGAGATTGGAGATAGTGCTCAATATATTTAGAGCCTTGGAACAAACATTGATTCCATGCGCCATCAGTAAAAAATTTTTGAGCCTCTAACATGCATATTTGTTAAAAATAAATGTACATAAATATACAATGTGATAGTAAGTAAATATACACACCTTTGTAAGTTCAACCCCTCTGAGCTAGAAAACCATTATTCTGTGCCTTGATCACATTTTCATAATGGAAACATCTTGATTCAGAATGAGACTATTTTATTACTTCAAGATTAGCCTTTGTCTGTGTCACTAACTTTCTTAATGAAACTTACTAAGGCATCTAGGAAGTGATGCTTTCTTGGGAAGTTGTTCATCAGTGATTTTTTAACTAGAAACCCTAAGGTCCCTCAGGAGCTTTTGGAACCCTCTACAGCATGGCTGCTGGTACATGAGAGTCATTCAGAGGAAAGCAACAGAATATTTATAGCAGTTCCTCAGGATATGTTTACTATATTCACAACCCTCCCTCTTACTCCTCCTACAGTAGCTTTCAATTGAGAGTATATATGGTCCAAAATAAATATGGTAGACATAGTCTAGTGTCTCCCTCCCAGCTAATAAGTTAGGCAGTTGATAAGACATAATGAAATTCTGTGCTGTCATCACCTTTTGTATTCATTAGAATTCTCATAAGAATATTTTGCATGGATTTCAGTGAACTTTACTTAAGCTTCACTTCAGCTCTGTGAAGATAGGGGAATGTTTTCTTTAGCCGTGTTTAAATGAAGCACAGAAAATTTCCCAGGAAGAATGGGGAGCTAGAAATAGAACTAAAAGGTCTCATGTAAGCATTAGGAAAAAAAAAATCTCATTCTTTTGATAAAGGCCTCTTAAAAATGTGTAAGCAGCATGTTAGAACCTATATTTTTTTGTTTGGTAACCTTGTAGCTTTTTGAATAAATTTAATCTCATATTCAGACAAACTACTCCAATGCAATCATATTTGGACTGTAGAAGAGGTTACAGCAACTCAGCCTACTATCTTGTGTACTTAAGCTGTGTATTTGAAATATGCATGTATACACTCTTAAACTTTTGAATTCACTGTAAGGCAGACACTGTAATACTGCAGGTAATGACAGGTACAGAGGAGTTACGGAACTGATGAGGAGAATTTAGGACAGCTTCTTCAGACAAGTGACACATTGGAAGAGGTTTTCTAAATGAGGTGTGTGAGGTGGTTCACTTATGAATATCTACATCAAATACCAATCAAAGTGAAAAGGAAATAATAAAGAGAAATAGCAGGGTGAAGCATAAGGAAGAACTATCAAAGTAAGTAAATTAGAAGCAAGATTTATATATGTAAAGAAGTCATTGACAGTCAAGACACCATGTTAGAAACAAAAGGAAACATATTTAATTTTTTACACAGTCTCAAAATGTTCGAGCATCTAAAATAATGAATAGGTTCAATGAATTGTATTCTGAGCTGGAAGGGACCCACAAGGATCATCAAAGTCTGGGTTATGCACAGAACAGCTCCAAGAATCCCACCATGTGCCTGAGAGCATGAGCCTGATTTTGGGGTTTTTTTAAAATCTCGGTTGGGATTACGTAAATGCATTTTAAAATGCTCATAATTTATGGGCCTTGTTCTACACTAGCAAAAATTAAGGTTCTAAGAAATACCTGTTTCTCTAGAGCTTTTTTAAGATAATAATATGGTTATGTAGAAATTCCCTTAATGGCTTGCATGCATAGGAAGTACTGTTTCAATTAAAATAATATGAAGCACCTGCCAGTACTGTTTTACTTCTCAATTGTTTTAGTGCCAAGGTGATTTCTGGTGTCTGGCCTGACAGTGCAAGAGTCCAGCCTCATTGAAGCATCCTTTAGTACTGAGTGGTTTTGAACTGTGACAGTTGCCATTCATCACAACCTTATACAGGTACAAGGCAAAATTCAGTTGTTCTGCCTTTACTAGCCACGAATATGTTTGTTTTGAAGCACTCTGTTTAAACTGGTTTGGTTAGAAAGAGTTTAATTCGTCCCTCAAATCGGGCCTTCGTGTCAGATTCATTGTGTGAAGGGAAAAACTTGTAAGTGGTATAGTATGTGATTAAACTTGGCTGTGTACATGTGAGCAAGATAAGTAATTTCTAGCTCAGAGAAACTGGTTTATTCAGCTGCTTGAAAATTCCTTCATACGTGATGGAAACCTGCTTCGCTGCCTTGTGCATCTGCAGGAATGCTGCAGTATCTATTCAGCAGCTTTGTGGGAAACATCCAAACGATGACTGAAAGCTGTGGGATGTGTCTTGGAAATGAAAAGTACAGGAAATACTTGAAATAAAAAAAACCTGCAGTTTTTGATCAAAGCAAATTTAAAGATAATATCATCAGGGTGTCTAATTAAGTGATTTCCCAAGAGTTTGCTACACATTTATGTAACAAAACCTCAATATCTAGGGTTACAAGCTTTGGGAAATACAAAATAGTTTTATTAATGTGTAACTGAAAGCCCTGGCTTCTGTTTTGGAGAAGAGCTGTTCTTAGCTTGATGATGTAAAAAGTAGGTTGACAGTTTTCTTCAAACTGCCATTTTTTTCTGATAATAATCTGGTTTTCTTGCTTTAATGCCTCATAGTAGCAGTATATTCTATGCTCTGTGAATCGTTTTATATTTTCCTGTGTAATCTGCCACTGCTTCAGGTGGTGAGTCTTGAATCAGATCTACAGCTAGCCTGCAGGTATCTAGGATAGTTTACAGCATATTACATACGTATGCAAAACTGAATTACGAATGTCAACTTGAGAGTACTCTGAATCACTGTGTGCATAGATACCTATGTCTGTAAGAACTGATTCTGTGTACAGTTCTATATTTGTGCATTCCTCCTTTGCTAGAACAATGGGAGCATAAAAATGTGGTATTGATCCAATTTCTAGACTTTCTCTGGCATGTCAGTGTTCTCTGAGAATGTGAAGCAGGATGTTGTCTATCATTGTCTTCAGTTTCTTACAGTGGGAGGTCAAGCACTGTTTGATATCAAGAAGTTGCTGCTCCAGGTAATATAAAGTGAATGTCCTGTTTCCCACCCTTGTTACACCCAGCATAGAGCTAAAGGAGTCAAACGTTCTAGGTCATGAAGGAGTTTAACCATTCTAGTTAGTTATTGGCACACTAATGGATTAGCTAGAATAAAATATTACTGTTGTATTTTACTCATTCCAATCAAATATATGCTCCTAAATCTGTTTTCTGATACTTTTCACCAGCAGTATAAATTACAACTGGAGTGTGTCTGTGTGTGTATGAAAAAAGTCTGTCTGAATAACTGCATACTGTTTTTTCTGCACTTATCTGAATGATATGATGGAATATAAAATCTCCATCTCCAGGTTAATATTTGCAGTATTTTGCAACATACTGTGTTGGTCCAGTGTCAGGCAAAGTGCAAAAGATAATGATTCTGACAGAATGTTTTAAATCATAAACTGTGTTTTTCCTGGAAGTTTGATCAGTTAAATCTAAGCTACTGTAGTATAACTTCAAGGACACTCAGTTGGTGTTCTGATGCGTAGCTCAATGAGACATAATCTTTACATGATTTGGAATTTAGCCACTGTAAATCAATTGTTTTTGCAAAACTGCACCAAAGTATGTTAATTTTGCAGACAATATCCTGAGCTTGCTGTTGATTTTGAGCAGTATTAAACATGTGAAATGTATTTGATTTTTTTATTAGGTTTAGCGTATGATTCATTATAGGCTTGCAAACTTCATATTTAGCTATAAATAAAAAAAGGTATGTGCTGAAGGTTATATTTTTTTCTACATCTCATTTCTTTTGTTGTCTTTTTTCCATGTATTATTCATCTTTTGGGTAGAGCCATCAATGCCTAAAGGTGCCTTTGTAATTCTTTTTCATTAATGTTGATTCTTTTAGACAATTTATAAATTGATGTTTTCAGCCCCCCATGAGAATAATGATATATTGCTTAGGAAAAAAAACACACAAGAAGCCTGTAGTTACATTAGGATGATGGATAGCAGGATTGTTTTAACAAACCATGCCACTGTGCAACTTCTTTTAGGAAAAAAATACAGTTGGAGAAACTCAGAGGCTGTTCACAGATGGATGAAAGGAGCCTCCACTAGGTTCTAGTGACCATCTTTGCTCTATTGCAGACACAATGCCTTCTCTGTCTTAAATTTATTGCAACATTATTTTCTGGCACTGATGACATAAAACATGCTTGCACAAGAATTTAAATATGGGAGGTGTTTTACAAATTATAAACCAAATCAACAGAGTTTTTCAGATCAAGTAAGCAAAGTTGTACTGTCATTATAAATAACAATGTCCAAAAGAATGATGTAATATGCTGTATTGTTATGGGATTTTTTTTGTATAGCTGTTTAGTATATATTGTTTTAATTTTTTTTATTTTTTTTTTTTTGCTTTAGCTTTGGAGGAAACAGGCTATTATCTTAGATGGAGTACTAAATGGAACCATCAGTTTAAATGCAGAACTTGATTTTTAAATATATGTTCATAAGGGGTGACTGTACAGCAGGTGTATATTTTGTCAGTTAAATAACGCTACTTCAATACCTACCTGCCCTTCTGGGGATGGAGTTTTATGAAACATCCCACAGGACAACTAATTTAGGTAGTGGTACAGAAAAGTAAATGGATTCTAGATAACCTTAGTTTCAGAGGCAGAACTTTCAAACATAGAGACTGTTAGCAGAAATTAGTTCAGCTTATTTTACGTTTGTAGGTCTTTAAAGGGAACCTTGAAATAACATCCTTTTTACTTAGAACAATTGCATCCATACAACAGAATCTAAATTATTGCATTACAATGATGATAAAACAAAGTCAAGTATATTTTTTTTGGGGGGGGAGGGGTCAGATGGATCTTTCATTTCCCACCCTTTTCTTACAGAATTATTCCTCCTTCCTAGATTTTTTTAAAGCTAGTATTACAATAAAAATTTTTATCAACTCACCTATAGTACTGGAGTATACCCAAAGTAAACATACAGTGCAGACACTTTTCAACATAAAATTTTAACACTAATGTTGGTGGCAGCACATTTGGCTGTGGTAATTTATATGGCAGTTAAATCACTGGACTCAAAAGCATACCAAAGAATAATCCAGAAAAACATAAATTTACCAAAAATTGAAAAAGTGAAAAAAACAGTAATTTTATTACTTTTAAGAAAGGCCTTGAAGTTGCATGGGGACTAGGAAAAAACCTAGCAAAACAATGTCTGAATTAACTAAATTTTTTTGCACGTTATCTGAGTCACTTTTAAAGGACTGGTGTCTGGAAACAAGTCTCAGATCTGACCCTAATCTGCATGCAGTCAGAAATGATAATGAACTATTGAGAAAAGAGGTAATGGGTTGCAGTGCTCACAATGAGGATTCATAATGAGGGAAGGAGAAAGAAAAGTGGAAGATTAGAGATATAAAGGAAAGAAGACAAATTAACATCAGTAGAATATTTTATGTAATTTCTATTGTAAATAATTTAATCTTCTTGATGACTGAACTGTGCAAGTGTTGGTAATCTTTATTTCTTAAGGAAGTAAACACAGGTATTTTCAGTTAGCTGTTCCGTACTTGGATGATGAGGGACTTGACAGTCAGAATTCAGTCCTATGAGGTTGTCAGGGCAGTTTCATAATCTCATAGCTCTCCTAATTGCTAGCAAACTGGAGCACATCTGAATTCAAAGTCGGTCTCTGGCTTAGATAAAGCAATGCTCTTCTCATGCAAAACTCGTGAGCGAACTTCTGATAGTTAAAATAGTAATGAGCCCACAGCATGTTTTTTTGTTTTTCCTGCTCTTGGTGAAGTTATAACTTTCAGGTTTCCCAGAATTCTAAATATGTTGCAATTTATCAAAAACATGATTTCAATCATAAAAATATGTGAATGAAATAAAATAGAAAAGCAACTTTTGGCATATCCCACAGAACTCAAACAAAAGTAATTTCTAATATGAAGTGTTACATACGTGCATGTATGTGCCAATGTCTGTAATTGTCACACAAGTGATAGATTATATTAGGATTTTATGGTGTAAAAACTATAAAAAGGTTTTCTAATATTTTGTCACAATGAACTATTTCCCTTATCAAAACTGTTCCATTTTAGTGAGAAAATTTGATTATTGTATAACAGTCAAAATAATCTACTCTGCAGCAACGTACAGTAACTTTTCATATATAATTGCATAGCTTTGATGATCTGTTTTAGTCAATTTTCAGAATGAATCTCTGATTTTTTCCATTCAATTCTAAAAATACCCCAGAAGATTGATTTAAGCATAGAGAAGTTTCGCTGTGAATTTGCATGGGGGTTTTTTCCCCAGGCAAACTGTCTTTATGTGTTCTTGTGGCTGTTTTTGGGTCACCTCAACAGCCCATGCTTGTAAACAGTCATATCACTGATACATTTAATGTAATAGTTTATTCAGCTGAAAATGAGTGTTGTGAAAGTTGTAAAATAAAAACCTCAATGACTGTTTTACATGGTGCTTTTTCTATCAGGCCATGAGACAGGAAGTTGAATTTACAAGTGTTTTTCATTTTGCAGAGCTACTAGAGAAGACACACAGAAGAGAGGAAGAAATAGGAGCTCTTCAGGTATATTTTCTGCTCAATTAACTAGCTACATTTTTGATCACCCTAAAAAATACCAATTTGTATTACAGCATTATGATTTTCTGAACTCCCTTGTAGCTTAAATTCAGATTTGGAAATACATGCAGACAAATATAGACCCAATTGATAGTAATACTCACTACTGAGTTTCCACCCACCAATTACATTGCACATTAGAGAAAATTGAAGTAGTCAGCATTCTCCTATGAGTCTAAAAATCTAGTTCATGAGTTAATATAATGCTGTTTTTAAATCACACTATATACTGAAGTTGTTCCGTTATGTTATGCTGCTGGCCTCACTGGAACTGTATCTGAATAGGGGCAGGCAGGCTAATCTGCATTCAGAAGTGGAAAAATGTTGCATATTCAACATCACTGGTTAAGTTCTCTGTGCTGTGTTACTTTCTTTTGTATCTCTGAATAAAACTGAAAGTAAAATATTTTAAATAAGTATTTAAAGTCTCTGAAGAACTATATGTCCATAATCGCCTTCCTGAGGAAGAAGGGACCAGTCAATATATGCTAGGACTTGATACAAAGCAATAAATCCTCATCGTATGTCCTCTAGCAGTAAAGCTGTTTGTGCTAAGCACTTTAAATTTGCACTTAGAAAGTCAGATTTATCCTAAGCTCAGCTTTGGAATAGTATTTGAGCATTACAGTCAAAGAAAACATACTCCTTTCAAACTGAAATGGCTAAGAAAGCAAACCCAGGCTGGAATGTCTGAATTGTGAGGCTCAGGATACCATTAGGAAGAGTAGTATATGTATTCTTCAGAATACAGAAGGGAAAAAAGAAATTTTTAACAACAAATTGCTGCAAACAATACCCAGCATGAATATAAAAAAGGGTTTCATACAATATGAAGAGTGTATTAATGAGGCAGTATTCTGTAAGTGTACTGAAAGCAGGGCATTTGGAAGGGAATTGATGAAGATAAGGCTCATGAGGAAAACGAAGTTATGTATCAACCTCAGTTTTGATCATTGGAGTTTATTTGAAGATAAGAACCCTTCTTATGTAATAAATAGAAGGCATTTTGAGAGCTAGAGGTATCAAAGAGAGTACAAGCAGTTTGATCCAGTAAGAAGAGACAAATTGCAAGACTCAAAAGTTACACAACACACCAATCCAGCTGTTTCCTGTTCAAACAAAAATCTTGGCTTGGCTTTCTGGCAGCTCAAGTTCAACATGGCTGAGAGCTTGTCTGCGCAAGCAGTTTACACAGGTGCATATCCAGTTACATCGATGTAGAAAGATCTCCTTTCAAGTGAAGCAATTCTGCATCTGCTTTCATGTGAACCTTTATGGTTGACAAATTGTTCTAATGATATTACTTCTGATTGAATGAGAAGTAATTTTATACTGCAGGAAGTTGCATCATAACAGGGTCTTGTATGGACATGTGGGTCTGCCTGTATTTCTGATGGTCTGTAAAGCTCTTGATTGAATTACTTTATGCCCTTCCCTAACTGGCAATTCTGGTTAAGTGTGTGAATTATACTGCTCTGGCTGCTATTTTTATATTGAAATGCTTGATAGCAGTTTTTTCTTCCTCCTGTGTATGCTTTCACAGTCAAAGTACTCAACAAAAACATTTATTAATTTTTTAGATAGAATTATGTCCAGCTTAGTCAATGTGTGTAAAAATGTTTCCAATCTGGGATCCTCTGTTCTTACAATGTTGTATTATAAACTTGCAGTGGTTGAATATGTTTAACTTTGCTAGCTAGTGATTGTAAAAAACAACCTGTGTCATCAAGACTGAATCTCTCCAAGCTGTTGAAAATTTATATATAAAACTTAGGAAAGAAGAGGAAAGTGAGAGGATTTTTTCAAACATGGCATTTCTTGGAGCTGAAACTGGCTCTGTTATCCTTTTGTTAAGCCAGATGACATGGAATATATTTATCCTCTGAGGCCCACTTAAGCAAAGCATGTTAATGTATGAATGCTTTCATTGAAGTAGATTGCTGGAAGGTACTTGATTGTCAAATTAAGGACTACTGGCAAATAAAATAGTACTCTTTCCCCCAAAGCCTGCAGTCCTTGGATAGCATTCTCCTAGTATTAGGTCCTGCTCAGTTAGAGCCTTTGGTTCAGTAGACACTTCATCATGTTATTTTAGGTGAAAAATCCCAACTCCTGTGATTCTGTTTTGATAATTGTCTTATATATACAGAAAGGTGTATGAAGTAAGTCAATCCTCGCTGAGTTCTGTTTGCAGTCTAAACAGATTATATGTCTAAAAGCATATTCAGGAAGCAGGCGGACAGGAAGATTGTACGTTTTAGACTATGCACAGACAATTCAAAGTAGTCAGGCTGTCGTGACTTAGGAAGTTTTTTCTTGTTACTTGAGCCATGAATGCTGTCCATAGTTTTTGAAAAGCTAGAGACATGAGGAAATTGGTCAGAAATCAGTGCATTGCTGTGGACAAATTATGACTGGGGATACCATGGTGTTCTCTGCCATGTCTCAGCATCATATTCCTTAGAACTAAGGATGTATGTTTTATTATTCTTTTAGTTTGCTTACTTTTTGAGGGGAATCAAAAAGCACCTTTTGTTAAAAAAAATTGGGATGGAATACAATTAGTGCTACAATGCCATCAGCTGAAATCTGCAAAGGAGGAAAGGAAAAAACAGTTTTATGAGGCTTGTTCCTGAAAATATTGGCCTAGTAGTTTTCATGTATTCCTCTAGGTAGAGATTATGTTGGACTTCAGCTAGCATGACAAAGACAAAATAGTACTTCTTTAAGTAGATAGCGAGAATCTTTATAACTACATCTCTACATGAATCTGACATATTATGTGTCAGGATGGAAACTACAGTTCTTTGGTACAGGGTATTTGGGAGGTAGGGGGGTGACTTTACTGCTTTCTTGCATTTTCATTTTGAACTTAGTGCATACTTTTGACTAGAGTTTCTATGTTATGCATAAATTTCTATTTGTCTATGAGTTCACATAGTTATATATATTCAAGCCAATGTCCATGTTCTCATTACACTTGTACTTGCTCTCTGTTGTTAGGAGTGCATGCATACTCACCATAATACAATTTTTATTTTCTGAGGAATGACTTTTTATGTTCTCTCTCTGATAGCCACTCCAAGAATATAACCTCACTTATTTTCTTACTTCATTGGAATTAAAAATAGTTAGGGTTTTCACCTTTCTTTATGTGAAAGCTGTTCCATGGTACAAAAGATTGGAGTCATGAAAATAATATGCTATGCATGACATAATTGCAATATTCAACTGAATTATGTTCTCTGGGAAAACATTCGCTAGCCATTTTCTTTTGCTTTCCAATTAGTGATTTCTACTAGTTAATAAAAATAAAAAAGCAGTCTTAATTTGAAAATATATTGATAGTGTATAAATTATCCATGGTAAATGTCTTAATACATTAGATTAGTCTTCAGAAAATCATCTACTGAGATTATAGACATTTATTATATTTTTATAATTTGGCAACTAGATCTTGCACTTTATTTAATGCATGAGTTATTTTGAAAATACTACTTGTCCTACCATTGGAATGATCCTACTGAAACACTCATTCTAAGACTTTTTTTCAAAGTAGTCTTCTTTGGCTGAAGACAGTTTTATCTAAATTGCTTTTCATTGTTATCACAACCCTATGAGATCTGTAAAAACCATCTTTTTTGTAGTAATGAGTTTGGGTTTTGTTCCAAAATCTTTAAGTCAATGTGAGTATTTGTAACAGCCACTGCAATTTTGTGGAGGAACAAACATCCTAAGATAAATATTTCTGAGGTTTTGTCATAAGTTTGTTCTGATGTACAGAAATACTTAGTCTGTTTCTTGGCTTCTATGAAAGAATGAAGACTTTAGCATATCATACATTACCTTTCATGAGGAAAATCTGAGTAATATTTGAGCAAGGTAAGAGTCCCTGTAATGTCTTAGTGGTGATGTACTCTAAGTGGTGGTCACCTAAACACTTGAATATGCATTTTGTCAGATTGCTTAAGATACCATACCTAATCAGGATATAGTGCCAGAGTGATTTGGCATCTTGATTTTACCTGCTTAATGTTTTTCTTAAACATACTTTTAAATAGAAAAAAAATGTTAACTTGCATACAGTAAATTTGTAAATTCTGGATTCTCTGTTTCTTGTGCTGGATTAAAACTGACACAGGCTCATTTTATTTGTATTTTATTTTTGTCTGACATGGGACTTTGACTAACGTCATCCTGTTATTAATAAACCATTATTCAGAGCTATTTCTGGATAAAAAAATAACAATATGGAATTTACTTTTTAGTGTTCTAAGGAAATGCCTAAAAGAAAACTAAACCAGATGCTAACATGACACGAACTCCAAAACATGCTAGATTTACAGTCAGAGATGATCAAAAAAAGAAGTCATTCCTTGTGATACAGAAGAATAAAATCAACAACACTGGAAACCTAATGTACTAGTTGAAAAAAATATATCGTGGAGTAATTTTTTGCAAGTCCTTTCTTTCCTTGTTTTTAGGGAGTTTTTTTATTTTGGAACAAATGTCTATGTGAGATAGTATGATAAATAGGTTAGACATCTAATTAAGTACAATGGTTCCCATTCAGTGAGATTATTACAAAAAACTACACATGACCAGCAAAAAAACAAAATGAATCCTATTCATCATTGTTTGACTTGCATTGTGTTTATATTCTTTGCTTTCTGATGGAATCTTGTAATTTATTTTTAGGAACGTATTATGGCCTTAGAAATGGTAAGTTTCTTAAATTAATTTCCAAACCTAGCACAATGACATTGCTGATAATTTGTCTAAATTATGAAAATATTATTTTTATATATTTTTAAAAAAAAGGTTGCAGGTCTGGGGTTTTTAACTAACATTTTACATTTAAAAGATGATATGATATTTTTATACTGCATCTTTCTGTGTAGGTTTTTACTCCAGTATTTTTGCATTCATTATATGAAATAGTGTATTTCAGTGTTGTCATTTTTCTGTGCAGTTCAGTCTTTATCCCATCCCTGGGAAGAAAAATATTGTAGATTTGATTCATAGGAAAGATGTTATTTTTCTTACACTTCTAATGGTTGAGGTCCATATGACAGATCTAATTATTTCAGTGACTGTTTGGTCACCTGTTTGGACTGGGAAGTGCAGATAGAATCAGTTCATCTGCCCATATCAGCATTGCAACTAAAAGCCAAAAGGAATATAATGTTAACCATTGATTAATTAATATAATAAGATCCTAATTTGAAGGACTAAACTTCATGCCCGTACAGGCCATGAATGCAGCTGGATTATCCAGATGTCCCAAACTAGTTAGTCTGTCAGGTGGAATAGCTGAAATGGGTCTCAGCTTGCCCTATAATTTCTGATAGAGGCTTCTTTCCTCTTATGTAAGAATGCCCAAAAATTCGTCACAAATTGTGTGTATCAGGCCCATAGTTTCTTTTCATGAGAAATCCAGAAAATTTCATCCAAAGAAACCACTACTGAAACAATATCAATGCTGCAAAGGTAAACTCTTAAAATTTACTGGTGCAAATTATTATTATATTCTCTCTGATGTTCTGTGCATCTCTGAAAACAGTTTCTGATTTCAAAAATATATTTAAAATATATTCAAAATATATTCAATATCTTAAAAAAAAAAAAATAAAGTCTTGAATTCAGTCATAGAAGGCCCTTTGGAAATCAGAGTACTCTGCTGGAACTCCTGCCTTGTGGAAGTAGGAAGCTAATGCTCACATACAGTGTTCTGGCACTTCACATAGTGTTGTGTGAGTGTCAGGTGTTGACGGGACATTAATTCTGTTCAGGATCATCTCTTATTCAGGGTTTGCTTACATGACAACCAGTCAGACATGTATCCACTGTCATCCATTTCTCACAAATCATGAGTTAAATTTCCTGTAAATTCCTTGTCCTTTCTTCTCCCAGAGCCATTTTGACAAAGGCAGAGGATAGTTGCTTGCAAACGCACAGTGTCATGCAAATTCAGCCTATATTTTGTGACAATTTTTTTTCTGGAGCTTTTCTCCTTTTTATACTTCCAATCTCTCCTACTTTAAAAAAGAAGATTTCTAAGTTTTTATTCAGATAAAAGGCTTATTATCAGTAAAATATAATTTTATTTCTTAAGGCAATTTGGGAGGTAACACCTGAATGCAAATTTATGATGCTAAATCCTAGAGCTCTCATTACTGCTGACATTGGAAGGTATGTAATGTTGTCCCCTGAGATTGCAGGCATGACAAGTATGGTCATCACTAAGGCTGTTGAATTCTCCCAAGGTACTCCTTTTACTTTTCCCATAAGCTCCCTCTGTAATGTCAGGAAAATAAACAGAATTTTTTGAATACTTGTAATCACTTTCTGTTTCTCATTTTCTGAGTGTCTGATTTTGTGATTTTTGAGGCTAGATTTACAGAATTTTACTCATAGCTAAATTCATTAGGAGCTCTGGCTGTTTGTAATTGCTAAGTATACTGAAAAGTCAGAGATTAGATAGATGATATGAATGTTTTAAAGTAATAAGTGGGTTTGACCTTTATATCTTTGTTTCAGTTTTGAGGATGATAGCATTCGCTCTCTCCTCCCCTGCTTCACAGATCTTAAAAAGTGGAGTAATGCTTATGCAGTCTGAATGTATCAGGATGAGCTATGATAGAAAATCCCATGAATAAGGCTTGTTGTTTAACCCCTTTAACCCTTAAGAATCTTTATACTGTCTATGTCTACATAGCTGTATATCAATGCAGCATTTAGAGTGCATAATAGTTATGGTACTTATGTATTTATATAATTTTCTTATCATCTGTAATTTGAATGCTCAGAGCACAACATCAAAAAAGTACCAGTTAAGTATTAAGGTTTGCTTCAGGTTATAGAAAATGGAAAGGAAATGGAGACATAAGGTATTACATTAAAATTCAAACAGAATCCTTAGTGAAAAAAATGTTTAGTTTGTGTAGAAAAAGCATTTTCTTAGAATTATGGTGGTGACAGTTCATGAGACTCACAAAATGCAAGATACAAAAAGGGGCAAAAGAAGGGAAAAGAAACACACACACGTGTGCACATGCATGCACACTATACAAAGTGCATAGGAAAGCATCATCTCTCCAGAACTTTCTTTAGACTGTGAGGCCATTGGATAGCTGTGTTAGCTGCATTTTCTTCCACAACATTATTATTTTGCCTGGGAATAAATCGTTCTACACAGGAATAGCTGAAGTTAAGAGCAGAGCTGTCTTTTTTTTACCACAGCTACCTCAGATTTACCTGCAGCTACTTTTAAAATTGATTCTACCCTGCACATAGCTTTTTAAGCAACAGAAATGCATCTAACAGTAAATTAATTTTTTAATTTGTTTAGGTTAAACCTTAATGATTTGTTTTACACCATGACCTGAAAACTGCGTATGTGTACATATTTTGAGATGTATATTTGGCAACCTACTTTCCTCCCTTTCTCGATAATCTTTTCTAACCTATGTACTTGCCAGTAAAATGGTTGTAGTAGCCATGTGATGAACTTGCCAACCTAGCTCATAAAAAAAAATTGGGAAGGTAATGTAATGTGAACCTTTCAGATTCTTTTCAGAGCTCTGGGTGAATAAACCTTCCAGGCCTACCTTAAATCTAACTCAGTGATTTTTGAGAGTTGCTGCTAACTAGTAGGTCCCTTGCCTCATCTCTGAGCCCTGTCAGCTCCTTGTCCTCTCAGCAGTCTGGTTGAGCTGGAAGCTCCATCTCCTGTCTACTGTACCAGACTGTTTCTTGGGTCTTCTATTTCCTTTGCCAATTCCTGGTTCCCAGGGCAAGTGCTGTATTGCCACCCTCCTTCAAGATATGACACGTGATTTGATCACTCCCTTAAGGAACCTGAGAACAAATAGTACCCTTTAAAGAAGCTTTTGGATTTTTTGGCTCTTTTTCTTCAATTCGATCAATTTTTCAGTAAGATTCAACAGGTAGCTTCTTGCTCCAGCAGGTTGTGCAGGACAGGAGCAGAAACCGGAAGGTAAGAAGAACAGGATTAATTAGACTGACTCACTAGAGGATATGAAAGGAGCTGAAGAACCAAGGAATAATCCTTCAACTCTTGAGAAGGGCCAGGGGAATAACAAGTACAGGCAAAACTGAGGTTTTGAGTACCTAGAGATTATGTGTTTTGTTTGACTCTTTTTTGGTTTTTTTAGTTTAATGCTGTTTAATAAAGTGAATTTAATAATTTCATAGCTATTAACAAGTAGTTTTCCTGATTGCTTTAGTAATCAATTATGTAGTCTGACATTTTAAGAGAATGAATATGATTTATCTTTAAATAAGATGATTTACTTTATTCTTGAGCATAGCTTAGTTCTGACATACAGGATTTGGCTCTATATTATTTACGGACAAAGGTGTATGACTTTTCTGGGAAAAATCTGTGTTGTATTCTGGGATGTGGCTACAATGGAAAGTGTATTTACTTCTCATAAAGAGGTCAGGATGTATTTTGGAGGTGCACACTGCTACTATGCTGTGCTTGTGACTTTAGTGGATTTCTTTAAACTACATACTGTTCGTTGTGAGCACAGGCTGCAAGTGATATTCCTCTGCCTTAGTGGTACTAGTCTGACATAAAAGACTGCAAAATTTAATTTGAAATCAACCACATCCTGAAGTTGTTCCAGTGAACATGTGCATTTTATATCCTTTGATCAATAAAACAGCTTGCTGCTTTCTGTAGAGAACCCAGAAGTGAGCTTACAACTTTCTTAGAATACTTGGATCAGACTTTTCTGGACACAATTAAAATTTTTGTTACAATTTCCATAAATGTAGGTTAACTCCAATAATGCTGTAAGTATCTGGCAAAATTATTATTTAATATGAATTTCCTTTTCAAAATGAACATTTATGTATTTTGTTGTAACTCATTTTTATGTTGATGAAAGTAGGACTTTGAATACCAGTAAAACAAATTTCTGTCTGCATACACTCAGCAATGTAAAAGCTATTATTTTCCTATAGTAGCAGTCTCAAATTTACATCGGTTTTCTGGTTTATCATCCAATTTAAAAGAATAATTGAAAGGATGACAATACCCAATGCATTTCACAGAGAGATTATCCATCTGCCTGACATCATCCATTTTAAGGTGCTCACTCACCCTCTGTATCTCTTAATGTGCCTTCCATCGATAAGTAAATCTTGTTTTTAGCTCTTGAGATTATTTCATGATTCTCATACCTTGTATGTATTAATGTTTAGGAAATCTTGAATCTAAGGGTTAATACTTTCTTTTCCCCTTGTTTTGCTTCTGCGGTGTCTTGCCAAAACTACCATTACATCAAAGGCCTTTTGGTCATCCCAGAATGCAGCCATTCTTTGATCTTATAAAAATGACCAGGAGAGGAGCAGCAGTTTGAGGTCGTCTGTCCTGCCTGCCTCGCCCTTTCCTTTCCTTTCATCGGCAAGCCAGTGTGTCACTTCCCTTTGTTGGGGTTCACTGAGTCCTTCCTCTGCTCACTCCCACCAAGTAACTTCTGCCTCCTGATGGTGCTTGCAGCCAGCTGTTTCTTTTCTCCTGATGCTCATCTCTTCCCTTCTTCCTAGTTGTTGTCTTCTTACCCTACATATCTATTGCTCTTATTTAATACCCAGCTCTTTGTCCATCCTCTGCCCCCTGCTATTTGGTGTTTCACTTGTTTTTTCAGTTTTTTGCTAATACAGCCACCTCTAGTTTTCTTCTGACAACATTTTGACTTTTCTTTCTGTAAAAGAATTTCTTTTGCTGCTAAGAGTATGCTCTTTTCAGCAGTTGCCTTTCACTCCCATTCATAAGTACTTCTCACTTTCTGCCTAATTCTGGGATTCAGAGTGGAAACTAAAAATGCTGAATAAATAAATTTTAAGACTTTTCTGGATTTCCTTTAAAGCTGTGTACTTGTTCAAAGTCCACAAGCTAAACACATATGTATATTTCTAATGTTGCCTCTCTAATCCTATTGTCCTCAAAAAACTGATTTATAAAATGATTTTTAAATTACTCTCTATTAAAAATGTTCTTCACTATTTTATAAAAAGTAATTAGTTAATGCAAGAAATAAAATCACATATTGTTGAAAATATATATGTAATTACATTGAGACTTTGAATACAAATAATCAAGAATATTTTGCTTTCTGTTTGTTAAAGAATATTTAAATTTTTGGCCTAGGAATTAAGTGCTAAGTTACAAAATATAGGTAACTGTAAATATTATTAAACTGCTCTTTGACAGTCAGGATGGCAGTTTTATATTTGTATGTTGACAGATAATCACTGGACATGTCTAACAACTTGGTCTAATATCTTCATAGTTTCTCCAATAGTGATATCAGTAATATATTGCAGAATCACAAAATGGTTGAGGTAGAAGGGACTCAATCAGGGTCACCCTGAACCAGTCGCCCAGGACTGTGTCCAGAAAGCTTTTGAATATCTCCATATAAGGATGGAGGTTCTACAACCTCCCTGGACAACCTGTGCCAGTGCTATGTTGCCCTCACAGTGAAAAAGCATTTCCTGTTTTTCAGACAGAACCTCTTGTGTTTCAGTTTGTGCCCACTGCCTGTACTGGTCAACACTGAATACAGCCTGGCTCCCTCTTCTTTACACCCTCCCTTCATATACTTGTACACACTGATGAGATCTCCTGGAGCCTTCTCTTCTCCACACTAAACAATCCGAGCTCTCTCAGTCTTTCCTCATAGGAGAGGTGCTCCAGTCCCTTAAAAAATTAGTTGCCCTTTGCTGGATTGTCTCCAATATGTCTGTCTTGTACTGGAGAACCCAGAACTGGACCCAGCACTCCAAATGTGTCCAACCAAGGCTGACTAGAGAAGGATCGCCTCCCTTGACCTGCTGGCAACACTCCTCCTAGTGCAACCCCTACATTCTCTACTTATCTAAGCTCCTTTCAAAATTAGGAAAATATGTTTCACATGTTGCAAATATAAAACATTTTTTCCAGAGTTTAATAAACCAAAATCCTTCAGTTTTTAATTAGAGAAAGTAAAAATAACAAGATATATCTTCATTACAAAAGTCTTACGTTATCTGAAGTTATTTATCTTAGTTGAACTAGGAGCAGTAGTATACAGTGTTCTTGACTTTTTTTTTAACATTAGATATATGTTTGTAAATGTAATTTCAAGGAGAGATCCTATGAGTTCCATCCACAGGATTCTCTTAAGAAATCATAGAATCATTAAGGTTGGAAAAGACTTCCAAGATCATCAAGTCCAACCTTTGACCAAACACCACCACGTCAACTAAACTGTAGCACCAAGTATCACGTCCAGTCATTTCTTGAACACTTGCAGAGATGGTGACTCTGCAAACCTCCCTGGGCAGGCCGTTCTGATGCCTGACAACCCTTTTAGTGAAGAAATTCTTTTGAATGTCCAACCCGAACCTTCACCGGAGCAGTTTGAGGCCATTTCCTCTTGTCCTGTCTTTAGCTGCCTGGGAGAAGAGGCCAGTCCCAACCTTGCTACAAGCTCCTTTCAGGTAGCTATAGTGAGCGATAAGGTCTTCCCTTAGCCCCTTTTTTTTTTTCAAACTAAACAACACCAGCTCTCTCAGCTGCTCCTCATATGAATTATGTTGGCCTTTCATCTGTGGAATATATATCTATGAGTTTTTCCACAGAATATAAGATGTTTATAATGAGCTAAAGCATAGATATGTGTGGTATAGCATGCTTGCTCTATTTTTCTTGGTTTAGTTTATAAACATAAGTTAAATTTTGTCTGACAGGCAAGTATTGACTAAATGTTTCTAATGTGCTGCTGTGTCCTTTGTTTTAGATTTAAATGTTTTATCTTTGATCTAATTATAACTTTAGGAACACAGGCATCAGGCATCAGTTACACCTATTGATGCCACCATAGATTTTTTTTTTTCCTCTCATTCTTGTGCAGTTTTTGATTTAAATGGGGAAATCCATAAGGCAAAATCATAATTTTTTTCCTACTCTGACAATGGTTTGCTGCAAATCCTTGGTTAAATCACTTCTCTTTGTATTTCATTTCTTTTCACCTGAAGAACTGAACAATATTTCTTCTTTCCCGTGAAAGCTGTGTTAATTGAATTTTTGTAGTGCTTTATGGAAGGCTTGACGAAATACTGTTGGCATACAAAACTTTAATGTAAATTACATCTAAAGATTTTTATCCTACAATACTCCATAATGTTGAAGAATGGCATTCATTAATGAGCAACAGGGAAGTCATACCTTTTAAGAATGTGTTCCCCATAACCTTGCTTTACTTTACACACTCTTGTGTTATATTTGTTGTAATTTGTGTTATATTTCTTTTAATTTCCAGGAATTATATCTGGATGTCTCTGATCAAAATCTTAGTAATGATAAAGAGTAAATTTTCAAAAACTAATCTTATGGATCCCTAGTGGTACTTAAAGCATTAGCTGATGATTCACAGAAAGCTGTCTTGCCAAAAGACAACACTGTTTCCTCCATGTTTTCAGCTGCTAGTATGCATCAAACAACGAAAAATTCATAAAATACTTTCCTAAATTTTCCCATGTAAACAATTCTCCTAGTTGGCACTGGGATGTTATGTGCTTGTGACTGAGAGGAGAGGCAGTCCTTGTCACTGCAAACAGGAGAGGAAACATCCATGAAGCTCCCTAGTTAAAATGTGGTCCAACCCATGCAAAAACATCTGGAGTCTAAATTAAATGTTAGACATTTGCAATGCATTGTTAGCAAAGGTCATTTGTTTCTCATTAGTATAAGTGCAGTTTTTGCTTAAAAAATATTTCCTGTTAAAAATTTCATGAGAGAATGTAGTATACAAAAAAAGCCAATTGAACATGGCTGCTTTGTAGCTTGATGAAGTTATATGTGTTGCCTATCTTTGTAGAGATAAATTGACTTGCTGATGTGTTGAAATCATCAAAACAATGGTACAGTTGGCATAATAGTATGCATGGAATATAAAGATACAAAATAATTGTTTGTTTGTTTTTTGTGTTCCCTCTCTGTATATGATGTACTGGGCACAGGATGTCCCAGCTACCATGGACTTTGCCTGGCATATGAAGGTCGGCAGAGCACCTCAGGCCGCCTAAGCAGACCCATAATGTAGAAAAGAAGAGCATATGATGTATCAGATGTGTCAGATCGAACCTGACACTGCAGAGTTTTACAGATCTTAATGGGGAAAGCAAAGGATACCTTTGTACATGCTGGTTGCATTCTATTCTTGCTATTTAAGTATCCAATATGCTAGGGTCATTTAAAAGTAAATTAGGTCACCTCTAACATTATCTTTCATCTGATTTGTGAGTAACTGCCTGCTGACATGCATTGCAGTCAGTTAAAATTACATTGCATTTAATCTTTTTATGGTTATTGTTTGGGGATTAGGTAACTGGTACTTAAGTCAACTCTAATTTTAAAAAAAATATCTGTGCTATACAGATAGCCATTTATTTTTACCTACCTCAGAAAAGAAAGGAACACTGTACTTGAAAGTCAATGAAGTTTGGTTTATATTTATGTGTTTTCAATATATTGACTATAAAGGCAGACTTCAAGAGTACTATATACAAACCTGCTTTGATTTATTTGCATTTAACATTGCAGCTTTGAGACTAAAAATAAAAAGTGTCTGATTTTGATTTGGATCTGTCCCTTGAGACAGTGTGAAACCGTCTATCACCAAGAACACATCAGTATAGGAGGATTAACTGTTCACATGCAGTTTAAACATCAAAGTGTTTTTATGAAGTCATGGAAAATAAGTAATTTGTTTTATCATTCTCTTTGAAAACACAGAACGCCCCTTTTTAAAGTAAATAGTCTTTATTTTAAAAACAGAAAGATTAATAGCGCTCAGTCTTTGGTAGAGCCGCTGCTAAGTAAAATATCGTTAATACTGCCTCAATCAATGCAACTGGTGTTTTTTCCTCTTATCAGTACCATCAGTGCACTGGGTCAGTACCTGCTGTTCCCTGTTAAACATAAGCAGAGTTGTGATTGCTGTCTTTAGGATTATTTGCATGCATTATGGCATACAGCTTTCCGATTTCTGGGAAAAAAATTAACAGTACTTAATTGCCCTCTATGTCAGGTGCTTCTAACGTCCTTTTTCACATTTTATCTGTGTGGCTAAATCCATCTCTTTTAATAAAATAGAGTGTAGTCATTAATGATACAAGTATGGCATTTTGAACCATGTTGAAGAGATTGCTGTACATTTCATTAATTACCAGACCAATTCTGTAGGCCAGCTAAAGCTCTTTCATCACCTTTCCCTCCCATTCTTCAATGTATTCTTTTATTGCCGCCTTCTTTATTGCATTTCCCCTAACAAACTTGGCTTTTTTTCTTTTTCTGTTTTAATTTGCACATCGCTACCATTCTTTTCATTAGTTTTATGGAAAAGACACACATTTCTGTCCTTGAAAATGTTAGCATGTGAGTTATTCTGTTCAAGTCCCACCACAAACTGCTCAGAAGACTGTGAGAATTTTAGAATATAAAAGGAACCATTCTGGTTAAGAGCAAAGGTCAATCTAACCCAGCTATAGACATTGCAACAATGGCCAAAATAAAACACTTAGAAAAGACTGTATGACCAGGACTGACATATATTTTGTTTCCCACTCATTCACTTTGATTCTGGCTGGTCAAAGCTCAAAGACGCACAGACTTAAATGTAGTTTCTCTGAATTTGGAACTTCTCCATGGCCTTTCTCATTCATTAACTTGCCCAGTTTTCTGCTTAAAGCCATATAAAATTCTCCACCTTTACGTGACTTCTTATTTTGTGCAAATTGGTCATTACTCCCTCGGGCATCTCCCGTCTTGGCTGAAGAGTCCTGTTCTTAAGAGTAATTGTATTTAATAATTTCTCACTTGGAAACAACACTCCATGGCTTTGATCATTCTTCTTGTACTTTTCTGACCTTTCCCTATTTCTCTTCTCAGATAAAATTCCACCTCTGCACTCAGTAGTCAAGATACACATGGATTCGTATTCAGGAGTAGTTAATTTCTCTGGCTTTTTTTTCCCTTTCCTGATTATACTGAGTGTTGATTTTGCTTTTCTGATTGGTACTGAGCACTGAGTTAGCAACTTCTTGGTAATATGTATCATTTCCCCATGGTCTAATTCCTGAGTAGTAGTGGTTAGCTTAGAGTCCGTCATTTTGAGTGTGAAGTTAGGTTTAAACTTTAGGAATCTAAGACACCTTTCACAAATCCAAGTAGCCTATATAGCCTATCCTTTATCCACATGGTTCTCAACAAAACCCAAAAAACTAAGGACTGAGTATGCATGTAAGCCAAAGGCTGGTCTTCTGCTTTCAAGATTATATTTAATAATGTAACTAATGCGGACTAGCTGAGATTTAGATAATTTATTTTTTCTTCTACAAAAAGTGCATGAAATAGAGGGAATATATTTAAGACACACTTTGGAAGAACACACAATTAACACATTCCTTAAATTTATTTACAGACAGTGTTGACGTGAGGTCTTGGCACTGGAATTTAGAGAAAGAATTGAAAAGTAGGATGGCTTAAGGCATGGGCTTACACCTAGGGCCTAAGTTCCTTTTTTGCTGAGAAAGATCACAGGTCATCTTTATTAAAATGGGGCAGGGGAGGAAGCAAAAATCTTTGTAGTCGAAAAAAACTTGCTGTAATTGAATATGCAGCATAGCATGACAAGGAGCTACTATATTAAGTCTCTCCTGTGCCTGAGAAAGTTTTATTTCAACTCTCTGTGACATCTCAAATTTATATTTTTCTGCAGTTCATAAGTAAAATAGCTCAGCAAAATGTGTTAGGTAATACAAACCATAAACTTAAAATATTTATAGTTTAATTTGGTGCTGGACCAAGAGAAGAGATTGAAGGGCATTACAATTTTGAGGTTATTTCCTGTGAGAAAGCATTTTATTTCTGACAGAGTAAGGGAGTTGCTGGTGTTCAGAGTAAATTTTTTAATCTAACTGAAATGAATGTGTTAGTATAAAAGGAAAGCAAAACTACTCATTCTGATTTTATGTTCTTACCAAACAATCTCCACCCTATTTTCCCTGTCTCCTTTCTATTTACCTGTTTTCACTAAATTACTGAAGAGTCTTTGTTTTACTCTGTTTCACTTTTGACAGTTCTTCCTCTACTTCTTAAAATCTAAAATATCCATCCTTGCAGGTCAATCCTTTTGCCCCACACTGTAGGTGGTTTATTCTCCCTATTTTTCTTAAAGCCACAATTCATCCACAATTCATCTTGTAAAATTCTTTCCCCTTACCCATGATAATGGAGTTGTTATTGTTCTAGCACCTTTAACTGCAATGTATTCTTGTTCTCTTCTGCACCTGCACCTTCTACTTTTCTGTGAAGAGTAGAAATTATCCAGACATAAAGCCAGACTTGGGAATTCCCGACTATTTCTCTCCTGCATTTTGCATTCCTACTGCAGAACGCAACAGTGGGATCAGAAAGTCGTCTTTTTGTCTAAGAATACAATCTAAGGGTCAAAGTTTATTCCTAGAAAATGGGAGATATTGTTGATATTGTTTGAAACTTAATAGTCTCAGAAGGAAAAAAACCCCACCAAATATCTGGAAAACTAATTTACCATGTAGTTGTTTTATAGAATATGTCCTAATATCATCAGCATGTTAACTGTCAGTACAATATTTTTAATTACAGAAGATAGAGAAATACTTCTATGTACATAATATTGTTGCATACATATAATTACAGAAACTGAAGAATGAGTGTCGCATTCTCCACCTAATTTAGTTTATTGGGACTGAATATTGGTTACAAATTCAGTCCTGTGAGCTACAAATGAATCCCATTGTTTACGAAACTTGACGTTTGTATGTTATGGGGAAAATATTTCTTCCAGTCTTAAAAACTGAATGTTTGGAACTGACATCAAGGCAGACACCATTGCTTCTAAGTTGATGATGTGTCTGCATTTAGATTACTCTGTTTCACTCTAATTCTCCACTCCTCACTGCTCATGTCCATCTTTTTGGAGTAGATTGCCCTTGTGCTGAGAGGTTCCCATTGATTTTTCTTATCCTGTTGTGATTGACAGTTTTAGATTCTTCAGCTCTTATGTCTGGGATCTAAATGGAATGTTTTTCATGTTGGTCAGACTGAGACTTTCCAAGACAAGTAACAGAACTTTTATAGTTAGGGCAAGTTAACTCAGTTTGCATAGACTTTACAGCATAACGATATTTGACTTCAGGATTGGTGAATTTTATTTCTTTTATAGATTTTTCCTTTAAAGTACCAAGGCAGTAATATGGCTAATGAAGCTCATTATTGGTAGATTGGATACCGTTTTAGCAGAACTTTATCCAAAGAGGTGTGGTTTATAGAACTGTGAAGGAAATACCAACTGTTGTTCAGAAAGTGCAAACGGTGCTGGTTTTACTTGCTCTTGAGCAAATAATAGAAGGGCAACCTTTGGGAAGCTGCAGAAGCATCTGTTTTGGGTTTTGGGTGTGGATATGAAATCTTGCTGAGTCCAACCCTAACTCTCCGTACAGTGGTAATTCATTTTTCAGCAGTACATACCATATGTCTAAAACAAAAGTAGGAAATTTCATTGTTCTATATCTAGCTAAGTGCCCATTGCATATATTTGTATTTGAAAAAAATAAATTAAATTGTGTTTTTACTATTTTAAGTGTACTTTACTTCATGAAATGCAATAAAAGGAAATTTCATTCTGGAGGCTACATAAACTCCAAAACTGTAGATAAGTATTGTTCTACTCGATAAACTGATAACCAATCATCGAGATTCAAATTAAGGAGACGGTGCTATGTGTTTTAATTTGACTGTTTTCCTTAACAACCTGTTTACTGTTGACCTGTTCAATTTACAGACACGTACATACCTATAAGCCTGTTTCCATAGATGCAATAGGTTTTTAATGTTTGAGATGGATGAAAGAATTGATTAATTTTTTATATTTTAACTTGCGTTCTGTTCTCTAGAGCACTCGAGCAGCTTTAGACCATCTGGAGTCTGTTCCTGAGAAACTGAGCCTGTTAGAAGATTTGAAAGATACCAGAGTGAGAAGGATTTTATTTGATTCTTTCAGTAGCTCTAAAATGTTTTGGTTAATTAATTTCCTCTCTAAATGTACAGATACATTGTTTAATAAGATGTTTACAGTTGGATATGCAAATTTTATATAGATAAAAGCATACAGAAATTAATTTTCATGTTTATGCGAATTTTTTTGAGGCTATAAATTTAGTTCGAAATAATAACACTGGTGAGATGCTCCAAAATGCAAGGAAACATTGATAACATGGCATAATAGGTCATGTGCTAATTACTGGTTCAGAATACTTGTATTGAGTGGTAAATTCTGATATTACATGTTAGAAAATGAAATGTTTGTAATTAAATCAATTATGCCAGATTTCAATATTTTACATAATGAGTGAAGATAGATAATCTTTACAGAGTTTTGTTTTGTCATATTGACAATAATTGTCACTTATTTTCTCAGTACCACTGTCACATCAAGGTGTGTTTGGACACAGTGGGACTTAGTGACAGTAGTGGTAACATACTGTCAGGAGTGATAAGCCTCAGAGAAGATGTCATAATTACTTTTCATATATGAAGTTAGTGGTTTAATAAAAAAGAATTTAGAACCTCCTTTCAAAATATAAATTTTAAATGTGTTAAACCATAGATCAACAAATGCATAATGATTTGCATTTGATTTGCTCTTTAGAATTTCTCATCCTGAGATAGTCATAAAAATTTCAAAACATAGTTGTTTGGAGCATTGTTTATTCTAAGTGTTCTTGTATGAGGTCACCTGTTAATTATACACCATTTTATTGATGTCATCATTAACAGAGTTAGGAATGGAAATGCTGGTTAAAAAGCTTGGATTTTTTACAAAAAATATTGTTGAGATGTATAGTTTTAATTTCACATTCCAGGTATCCCCAGAAAAGCTTTTTGCTCTGACAGACTTTGGTATTTGTCTTCTGTTTCTGTTGAAAGAAAAATCCTGCTCTCAGCAGGCAAAGTAAAGGCTTAAATGTTTTCTGGTTTGCCAACATTTGTGAGATTGGAATGCAAAGTCTTTGGTTTAACTTGAGCTCTGTCCTTCTCCCTCATGCTTAGATTTTTTAAGACATACAGTGTATTGTTTAGGAAATAGTTTATTACTCAGGGCAAGCTTTATGTCTTAGCTGTGAGAAGGATGTCAGTTTGGAGTTTCATTACTGTTTCTATTTGAAAATAACCCACTGGGTTTCTTTGTCCAATAGCTTGTTTTACTCTCAACTGGTATGTATGCATGAAGTATTTCAAAGCCAGTCATTGTCTTCCACTGTTAGCAGGTACTTCCCTCAATGTTTTCTTAGGAAAGGAGAAGGAAAGAGAAAGTAAATCTTTGGTAACTATTAATTCAAGCAAATCATTAGCTAGTTCAGTGAGAAGCATTATGTTTTCTTGTTAAAAATACTGTTTAGTGCATATTCTTGGAACCATTTTTCTTCAAGTGCTTGTTTCTACAGTATTGTAATTATTTTTTTGCTATTATGGAATTTCTTTGTTAGAAGGTATGATATTGCTGAGTTTTGGAAAGAGTTACAAGAAATCATTCTCCAGTTAAGGATGAGGCCATTTCCATTTTAACCTATTTTGATTTTACCATTATTTTTCTGTACAGAACATTATGTTTTCATATGGCCCCTGGTATTTCAGCCTCTCAGAGTTAATACTTGATTAATTCTTGCTGTATTGAAAATCCTTCACGATACCTACCTGTGTTTATAGTAGCCAGACAACATTTACTAACTACTTTTCACATTGTGAAATCATCTAGATTTTTCAATGCATTTCTAGGAGTCCCATTGCCGAAGGGACATCGACATGATTGAAGAAAGGTATATGAAGTATAAAGACATAGTGACTTCTTTACAGCAACAGCTGAAAGATTCAAAGCAAAGGGTTCAGCAAGTCAAGGTACTGTATGTGCACTCCACTTTTGTGTCCCAATTACTTTCATCCAGCAACATAACCTTATTTGATGTGTATTAACTCCTAGTACAAACATAGAGTTAAATCCCACATAAATGGTTCTATTTAATATAGCTGCCATGGCTGATGGCATTGCAGCTATATTGGCATGGCATGAAATTTGATGATAGAAGTGTTGCCTTCATTGTAAAGTGCCATGAATACTTCCCAAAAATCTTTGAAATTCCATAGAAAAGTGTCTTACTGTGTCTTACTGCTCTGAAGTATTCACCTGCTTTGTGGAATTGCAGTCCAAGCAATTTTTAAATGTTTTGTTCAATTTTCTCTTGTCCTTTCAATAAAAGATAGATATATAAACCCATTTCCTCCATGAAAGGAGTGATTAATTTGTAGATCACATATAGTAATTTTTCAATAGTTGATCTTTGCATTCTTTACAAATGATTCTGTATGATATCTCTTTCATATACAAATGAAATCCAGGAAAACAGAAGGGAAGTGATTTGCTAAAGGTCGCTCAGCAGACTGATAGCAGGACTAAGCATGAATAACTAACTCCCTGCAATGCAAATCAAGTGCTCTTGTTTAGAAACATTGCCTGTAATGAGTTCACTTTTCCAATTGTTAACATACTTTCTTTCTCTTCTTATTGGCTTGTTCATTGTTGTATCAGTCCTCACTGCATGTCTTTGTGATAGCAGCTTGCTTCAGCAGAACTACAATTTCCTATAGACATGATTGAAATAAGTGATCAGAACTAGAGATTCATAGTAGTATTTCTGCTCCTTATCTCAATCAAATCAGATTCTTTGGTAATGAATCATAACTCTTTCTCTAAGCAGTTGAGCTCAAATCTAGGATGACACACTGTATCAAAACTTTTAAGATGTTTGCGTTTCCCACCTCATCTGTAGCCATCTTCCTTCTCTAAAATGAGGACATACCAGTATGTCTTTGAAAAAGTGGAAAAGGTAAAATAAATACAGAATATTTTAGCTTAGTAAGTTGCTGTTGTAAGAAAGTATTAAGCTACTTGAAAAAGCCATCTTGCTCTTCTGTAAGAAAGAATTGAAAGGAAGAAACAGGGCACATTCAGTCTGTTGCTGATGATAATCTTCAGTTTCTTGAATTTCTCCTGCCTCCACACAAGAGTTACTAAATCAACAGCCATTGAAATTTGGAAAACATTGAAAAGCTAAGTGGAATGCAATCAGCTGATGGTAGAACATACTACTGCACTAAGCTGACTGAACTTACTGAGCTTGTGTGATTTGAACTCTATATTCAGAATCCAGTATAAAGCTGATTCCAAAACAGTATTTCCTCTTTCTTTAGACAACGGAAAGCATTTAATGGCTTCCATTTAGTCAGGCCTAATTGGATTTTTGCATGACATACAGTACTCTTTGCTGTCACGGCTGTTACAAATAGAACAGAATGTTCAAAACCAAGTAACAGACGGGTACTAATCTGATTTCAGTGATCAGGCTAGCTTAGACTAAAAAGACCCTTTTTAATGCTTGCCTTTCTTACCCTCCCTTTCTTACCCTTTGGAACTAACTCAAATGTGTTGTTCTTTTTCTTTTTTTTTTTTATTTATTTTACTATTTGTCAATTGGGAGTCTCTAAAATTTATTGCTGGAAGAATGTAGGTTTGAGGACATCAAAGTTCATTCTTGCTGATATTTTTGATTCATGCTCTGTACACAACATAGTGCTTCTGCTCAATAAAGTAGACAGATATGTGGTAGGTGATAAGAAAATCCATGTTTGTTGTAAAATTTTTACATTGGCCATTTTAGATAAAATTACTTGTGGAATTAATCTTTTTCCTCTGTTATGATCTTCTTTCTAGCCTTTCTTATAAGACACTTCTTTCAGCTTGCTTGCTAACATTAGACAGGCATTATCTAATCCTGTGTCTAAGCCTTTTTACATTCTAAGGAGGAAAAATTAAACCGTAGTTGAATGTTCTCCTAAAGGCAGTTATTTTTCTTCCTTATGATTTCATTTGTCCCTACTCAATCTTCCTTCTCTTCTGTAGGCTTGTCAGATGTCTGTAAAATACCTGTTGCTTAGAAGTCCAGAAAAATCATAATTGCTATTTGTATGTGTTGAAATCTAAGATTTCCAGTAACAAAAGGAGGCCAGAGGCTGGCAGAATACCAGCACATGTAACAATCTTGATTTTTCAACAAAGAAAAGGCCAAGTGATAGTAGATAAAGTAGAAACTTGGGAAAGAAAAAGGTAAAAATAACATATTAAAATAAAATAGCTAAAAGCGAATACCAACAGAAGCAAAATCAAAACAGAAAGCTAGAGGAAAACTAAAGATAAATGTTATGATGGAGAGACAAATATATAAGGACAGTTTCCCTGCCACAAATAATTGACCATCTAGTCAAACACCGCATACAGATGTAACTGTCCATGAAACACATGAGCAAAGACACATTTTGTAAGTTAAAATTTCTTTTAAGAGAAAGCCATTTTGTATTCCAGATACTGGCAGAAGCACCTTGCTTGTTTATAAGCTCCATTCTAAGATAGCATTTCTAAAAGTAGAATGGAAGGACAAAAACTTTTTTTATTCTTTAAAAGTAGTTATTGTGCTATGAACACCTTAGGTATTAAATCTCTCATTAGCACATAAAGGGATTAATATATATAATTCCCATTAGTCTTAATAGGAGTAAAGCCTTCTTCAGTGATGGAAGAAAAGCTCATTGTATCTCTAAATTAATGTTGAATTTTATTTTCTTTTCTGTTTAGTTTTCAAATCTTAGTGTCAGCATGAATGATAAATTGCAAGATGTGTAAACAAAATTAACTGAGGCTGTTTATGATAAGAATTCAATAGCAAAATATTATGGTTTTTTTGAACTGATGCATTTTTGCATTATTACCTCTTCTCATTTCAAGAAACGGAGTAATTTGGATACCAAGCCAAACTTTTAATCTTATTTTGGATGGTATTGTATCTAGACACTACTTGCTGCTCAGCTAATAGAGATTTTCCAGGGATTTTTGTTTAAATGACCTTTTTTAAATTATCTTTTCAGCTCATAGAACAAATGACTTTCCTCACCAAGATTCTATTCTGTGTGTGTTTAGTCATAAACAGTAACATTGTACTTCAGACTTTATTTAATGTTTTAATGAAAAAATTAAAAAGCACCCTCAGGTATTTTGGTATGAGAAATCAATGAAGTTTGAGTTTCCTCAGTGGCAGGGAAAATGCATGTAATATTTATTACTACTTACTTGTGGAACTTCAGGGAACTGATGAGGTATTCATCATTCACTGATATCTGCCCTGCTGCTGTGATTTCCCCTGAACTGTGGATGTGATGTGAACAGAAAAGAGAGCATTTTTACAGCTTACTGTAGTGGCAAAGACTTGCCATATCACTAGTGCTTTTCTCAAGGCAGAGCAGTCTTTTGCAAATGTTTTATGAATGAAATGGGAATGAAATTTGTAAGTAACTTAGTTTGAACCTAACTGCAATACTGAGAATTCAAATCACAGCATGTGCCTGTATGTGTCTTATTGTATGTTTTTGTTAAAGTTTGCAGCTCCTTCATAGTAACAGCTCAAATTATTTTTATTTGGCTCCCATAGGACGTCAAAATGGATGCTGAAATTTCTGATATAGAAGTGGCTTCTCACTCTTCTAGTTGGCAAGCTGAAAACAACTTTTTGTGCAGCTCACTGCTCTCAGAATCAGGTTGTAAGTATTATATCACAGAAAAAAATCTACAAGTAACGTATTCTCCTCTTATAAAAACTTTTTTATTTGAAAGAGTAAGACGCTCTACTTTTCATAAAAGAAGTGCTAGAACCATCTTAAGCATCCTTCTGTGTTTTAGCTTTAGCTACTGGATGGATGCCTTTGCCGAGGAAGTACTTCATTACATCCCACTGATACTTGAACTGTGACGTACAATGTATTCTGTTCATCACCTAAACCTATGCCAAAGAAAAGGGCTGCACTTGGATTCTAAGTCTCTGTGTGATGAATGATGCCTCTATAAACTGTGTATCTTTTCAGGCACCAGAGCCATCCTCAGCCATGGATTCTTTCCTAGATATTTCGTTTGTACCTCTTGGTCTCATGCTTGTGTAGCATTTTCACAGTAAAAGCTGAATTCATTATTTCTACTTCAGTAGTGTTTGTTAACTGTTCTTTCTATCCCCTCATGCATATACAACTTCTGGTCATGTAAAGTCATGGAATCTCTGATACAAGAGGAACTTGCTCAATAAAAGATAGGACATATTATGTCTTGATCTGGTACAGGCACATCTTTGCATGAGTGTCAAAAGTAACTTAAAAAAGAAAGTTTTTTAAGAGGTTTTTGGTAGCATATCAGCACATGGGTATCAGAATACTTTTCTTCAGAAAAGTGTCACCTTCCTTTTCTTTTCAGTGTGGCCCCTTTGTGTTCTGGCAACCAGTTCAGTAAGTTGCATTCTCTGTAACAAGTCCTACTTCAGACTTCATTGCACTTTGAAACTGTTGCATTTTACAATGAGTGCTACAGTACATTACTGCTTACTAGTAGATCCTGAGTTGATCTGATGAGGTTAAAGGTAATTGGTTTCTTTTCTTTTCAGAATCTGTGGGTTGTAGTTAGTATTTTTTTGCAGAGCATGCTGAATAACAGTAGTGGGAATAAAGCATAAGGACAAATGCCTCCATCCCATCTGCACTTCAGGAACGCTATCCTGAATGGATTTTTTCCTTTTCCCATACCTCATCCCAGTCAAAGTCTTGCAAATCAAAGTACAGCTCAGTCTGTTTTGGTTATAGAAAAGAAATAACCCAGGCCTTGCAGGTATATTGGACTAGGTACCTTCAGCAGTCCCTTCCAATCTGAACAATTCCAAAAGTGATTCCACTGCAAAAACTTAGTGAAATTGAAAAATGCAGCATAAACATTCCTAAAATATTACAGTGTCTTTATATTGCGTAACGTGAATGTAACATAGTAGGACTTTGTTCCTTTAATAATTTTTAATAAATTTTAGGCAATTGTAAGACAAATAGGATCCATGTGATCTGAATACCAATCTGATGGAACAGCTCTGTGTATTTATTCTCTGATTCAACTGTTTTTACCAGCACTAGACACTAAGCTTTCTGGAGCTAAAAAAATAAGTGATGAATGAAAGGCAGTAGTGATTCCATTCACTACTTAGTGCTTATGGCAGTAAGGTGTGTGGATGGCTCCATAGACTTGGGCTGGTGACTGGTTGTCACTTTATGCTGAACCTGGTCTTCACCAGTCAAATATGTATTTTGAAGTTGCTACTGTAGTTCTTGAGAACAGTTGAAAATTCTGCATTGGTATTAACACTAAGGGGGTTTTCCAGTGAGTGGCAAATGATAGCTACTTTAGTCATGATAGTCACATAAACACCATGAACTTTTAATTTCAGTAATGATATTAATTAGTTATAATTTGAGACTTTGACAGTGAAGTATAATTTGAGATCTTTGCTCCCAAGCCTCCTGTAACTTTTAATAAATCTACCTATAAATGTCATCATCTATTTTCTGTGATTAATTATCTCCTAACTTCTTCAGAGAATAGACTTTTTTTTTTGTCATTTACTTTTTGGAGCAATTTGCAAGTCTTTGTGATTTATCCCCATTCCATCTTTTTTAAATTCATGAAATGCTACAAACTATAGAGTCAAAAAGTAGTACTACAAGCTTCGTTCCCAATGTGGGTCACCTATGACTTGTAGAGAGCACCAGCAAGGAGAGCAGACACATTTGATATAATTTAATTATCTGTGAGGAGGATCCTGGGTTTGAAGTTTAGAACTGGTTGAAGAAAGAACAAATGGTATGAGGAAATAAATAAGGGAACAACCATCTGATTCCATATTTATTTACTAAAAAGTTGTCAAGGCAGCAAGCAGTTAAAAGGAAAAGTAATTAACATTCTGTTTTGTTTCTGGTATAGTTTCTGCAATTATAACAACTTTTCCATTACAAATTATTTTAAAAGATGCTGTGGGAATGTGCTTTTATTTCTATACCCATTTTCTTAGAAAGGAAGACATTTAACTGAGAAAATAATTTATTCAAGGAAACATTCATTAGATATGGTTTGCAGTCTATATTATTATCAGACCAAATCGGTTGGTCCAAAAAGCCACTACTAGTTGTTATCTAAAGAATAATCCTCAGAAACTGTTTTTAATGGCCACTGTATTTTCCTGAATTTTTTATTACAAAGGTCCCTAGAGTTACACATGCTTTGCATTAGCTTGGTGAATTGAGCCTTGCCTTTCTCTTTGTGCATTTCATCACTTCGAGGTTTTAACCCGGATGGTTTCCCAGAAACCGTGTATGTCTTACAGGCTTTCTATTGTTGTTGGGAATTTATGTTCCAGCGCTTCATAAGCTGTGACTTTGCAGAGAAGAAAATAGCCACCAGTTTTCCCAACTTCTGTAGCTGGGGTCGCAGTCTGCTCTGACCTTTAGGCTCTGGTGATAGACAACCCTTTTGTGTCAACATGGTATCTAGTATGAATGATATCATGGTTGAATGAAAACAAGTTGTCCTGAATGCATGGTTTGTTGTCATAAAAATTAACTCCTGCAGTGTATTGCAGATGCCTGTCTTTATCCCTCTATGTATACTTTTTCATAAGTTCTTAAGACTATTTGTATTGGCATTTATAAATAAGTAACATAATTAAAAGCAAAAAGACATTGCAACATCATTATGCCTTAGGACGCCATTCTAGAACAAAACCTAAGGCTGCTTAAGCATAAGAATCTGGAATGATTAGAATCTGGACATCATCACTTATAAAAATGCAAATTGTTTTAGTTTAACAATGAAGTTAATGATTTTTCACCTTACTTTGAATACTGTCCACAGGAGGTACCACTGAAATAGCATACAGTAGCATAGTTTTGGATCAATACTGAAAACTTTATGCTGCAAACTTTTAACTCTCTGTTATACAAATGCCCTGAACAGAGTGATTACATTCTCCTTCTGGAAGTGAAAAACGTATCACTTCTCCTAATCAAACTGTGAAGTCATGCTCCCTATTAAATAATTTTTGGTTATATACTGCTACAATTTTACTGGATGGTTAAAAATTGCACTCTGAGTATTTATTACAAACAATCAGGAGGACCACTTTTCTTACACACTTGTGATATAAGGAAGGCCATTAGAAGAAGAGTATGTTGTATAAGCTGATATCCACTTTCCTTGCCTTAATTTCTGCCTTTTGCCATGTCTGGATTTTTTTTTTTAGCATTTTTACCATGAGATGTTCTGTCAATGTATATTGTCTAGATTTTAATGCAATATAATGTATTTAGAAGTAAGCATTATATATGCACCCTCCTATGAAGGTATATACACAGTATGATAGCATATAAATACCCGTTCAGTGTCACTTGTTTAGTCCATGCTCTTGGTCAAGATATTCTTTCTGAAATTTTTTTGAGTGGTTTATTTTGTCTTATTTAAGCAAAAATTCTGGAAAATTGAATGGGAAATATATCTTAGTGAAATTATAAAATTTTTTAAAATGCAGTTTTACTTTTCTTCTGTAAAAGAAAGCTCTTGATCCTGCCTGTATTACAAGTATTAAAATCTGTTTCTCTAGCAGTCGTTTTCTCAATTCACAACCTTATGAATATTGGATATTTATTAACACCGTACTAATTGCTGTGTAAATTATAATATTGAATAATAAAATAGATATTTTAAATAAACAGCAATGGTCAGTCAGGAACATTGGGGAGTCGTAGGTTCAAAAAGGCCTCTGAAGTCATTGATTGCATGTGTTTCTCTGAAGATGCTTAATTACTTTTTTGTGTCACTTATTTCCAGCACTTAGGAAAAACATGGTTCCTTTTGATACAAGTGCCACCAAGGAAGATTCTGCTAATGTTCCTGTCAGTGAAATGAAGCTGCAAGCAGAAAGAGGAAAGCAATAGAACATTTTATGAAACCACATCAGTTTTTTCTGTGGTAAATTTCATTCTACTCTTTTTTTTTTGTTTTGAACAGTAGCAATTCTATCTGCTGTAGGAGTGATGTACTAATGATTCATCAGTTGCCAAGCACTCGAATGAAAGAGCACCAAGAGTGATCTTGATGAACTCTTGTGAAAATTTACGTGACTTGTACACCAAAGGCTTTCTGGGTTTTTGCTATTCTCTTGTGTTTGTTTCAGCAATCCTCCTAGACTAAATTTATTGTATTCCTGAAGTATTATAAAGTGAAATATTATGAAGTGACATTAATGTTTGCTATGAGCTTGTTACCCTTACACAGGAATTCTTCTGACAGTTGTTTTTTATTGCATTTAATAACATTATTAATAATAGAAAAAATATCCAGAAATTGCCTATTATTATGAGAGTCATTATAAAGTGTTGTACATACCCATTTGGGATTTTAAGTTCTTCAGTTTGCAAAAATCATTTAAGAAAGAAGTGATAAAGCAAAATTTTCTCAAAGTTAGTGAAAATTTTTATCTTGGTTTCAGGTTCAGCATATATCTGTCTAGAATTATTCTGGCCAGAGCAGTTTTATCAGATGGCCTCTGGTAAGGCACTTTAAAGCATCTGAATCTCACCCTTCTATATCAAGAATGTGGAACGGCACTGCTGTGTGGCTGTGAAAATTTTAATAGCAGGGTTTCATTTATTTATTCTGTGTTCTTTGTTAGAGAAGATGTGTCAGTATTGATTGTAAAATATTATGGGAATACAATATTGCACATTTCTATTTGTTGAGACATCTCTATTCTAAACAAACTGAATACAAAATTGCATTGCAGTGTTCTCAAACAGCATATCACAGAAGAATTTTCTGCTATCAAAAGAAATGCAAGTGTTCCTGATGGTCCTTGTTTTATACTCCTCTGGAGTGCTTCTGGCTCAATCACTGCTAATGTGCCTTAAAAGATTTGCCAAATCTATCAGAGTACTGTAGCAACATTAACACCATTGAAAGCATTTTGTTTTGTAGACTTCTTTCTATTTAGGAAGCCTATTTCTTCTCTGAAACACTGTCATTTTTTAGCACTGTAGGTGTCTCTGACATAATTCACAGATCACCATGTGCCACCTCAAAACAGGTCCTTTTTTTTTCTTCTTTTTTTTTCTTTGGTTGCTTGGGGTTTTTTTTTGTTTTGTTTTTGGGGTTTGTGGGGTTTTTTGTTTTGTTGGTTGGTTGGTTTTTTTTAGTTTTCCGAAGAAGTGTTTTCCGGTCCCAGCAGGCCCTCTGCATGAACAGTGCAGTTACTTGACAATCACCTTGTATTTATCCTGTTTCAAACAGAACATGCTTAGAACATCAAAATCAGAAAGAGAAATGAGAAATAAAATGAGTTCATTCTCTTTTCATTTTTACGGACTGAAGTTACTTAAAATTTAAAAAAAAACATGTTTAAAAATGTTTTCCTTACCTTTTGTGTGTGTACAATGCTGTGCATGGTAGTGCTGGCATTGGCTTTTTGATGACTTCTGGCACCTTTGCTCATTCAGAAGGTCAAGAAAATAAAACAGGCACATCCATCTCTTCTGATCTCAACAGCAGTGACAGTGAAAAGAAAAAGCCAACAAATAAACTCTTACTCTCCACGAAGAGTGTGGATATCATGAAGCAGTGTTTAGCTCAAGCCACAGTTACCATAAACTAAACTTACTTCAAGTGGATCCAACATTTGTAATTTATTTTTTTAATTAGATTAGATCAGAGCAGAGCTGGAAATATGATGTTTAAAATATTTTAGCTCATATGTCTGCTGAAACATTAAAAAATTGCAAAATGAAATATTACCAGCTTGCAGACTTTATGGTACCTACAAATTATGGCCAAATATAGAAAAGTCACTTTTAAAATATATTATGCAACCATAAATCATACTCTCAAAACACCTTATGATTTTTGAAATAATACCTGTTGGTAAATAAATGGGGCTTTAAGAGTCTTTGCTAAGAAGGAATACACAGAAAAATAATGTTCTCTCTTTTTCCTAAGGAATTTGTAAAAATCTTACTATTTTATGTTTTTATACACTTTTTTCCTCCCTTGTAACTTAGAAATCTGAAATATGTTTTCTTAAAATGGGATCAGTACAGCTTTAGAGTATTAGAAAAGTAAGGATAAACTGTCTGATCTCCCTCACTATTGCATCAAGTATTGAATCGATTTTTGTACTCTACAGGACAGAAATTACTGCTAGGTGAATAATTTTAGCTTGAAGACTTTAAATATGCTCAGTGCTTAGTATATTTGCCTTTTGCCATGTGACTGGGTTTTCAACGGAGGCTTTTATCCTTTTATAAAATTTTCTAAAAGGGCTGGAAGAACAGAAGAGGAGTCAAACCACACCACAAAAAAAAAAAAAAAAAAAAGAGAAATTTTTACTGAGTAGACTTAGGGACTCCAAAACCAGGAAATTCTTTCTTAAATTTACCCTCTTGGCATGGCAGTCTAGATAGCATGTAATATTTGTCTCTCTTCCACCTTTGATAGAGATTCATATTACAAAGTGCATTTTGTTTCCTCTTTACCGAAGGCTAAAGTTCCCTTCATGACATTATGTGTAACTGTCCCTTGTGGTTTAAGAAATAACATTTTTTCCATATTGGCCTGAAATAGTACTCTACTGACCAGTTTCAGGTTTTAAAGTAGAAAAGCAGATAATTTTTAAATAAAACCTTTTGTATATTTCAGATTTTAAGAATTGCTGTCCCTTCTGTTAGCCAGATTTTTTTTTATACTTTAACCATTTAATTACCTGTTCCTCAATTTTTGCTTAAAGCAGTGGTTTTCAATAACCAAAATATATGGTATACAAAAAAAAATGGTGTTTTGTTTCTTAGTTCTGTTTAGCATTTGGTAAATCTGGCAACTTTTTATCTATGTACTGAGTACATACAGATTTTGCAAGCTAATCAGGCATTCTCTCTTTTTTTTTTAATGCTGAAATACAGTTGTTTAATATTGTGCTTTTAAAAAGCACTGGCCCTCTATTTCAGCATCAAATAGTTGTCACTTGAATAAGCTATAAATTTTATGCCCTTCAGTTCCTTAATGTTTTACAGCAGACTTGAGAGTACTTAATTACTTTTGAAATTATATTTAGTAAATAGCCAAAATAATTTATTATTATTATGTAATTATGTCATCCTAAGAAGAAATCACAAAATAAAAATAAAACTCAGCCCAGGATAAAAAATAAAATTTTACAGTGTAAACCAAAGAAACTTTCTTACATTTACTTCTCAGTTTTTTGATGGAAGCTAGTCTTCTGTGATGGTGAAAGTACTCCTTGGATATTCAAAGCTCAGCCACATTTTTACTAGCTAGTCCAACAAAGTAAATAAGGAAGATAATCCCATATAACAAAGGAACTAGTACTCTACAATCGGTTTTTGAGCTAAAGAGCCTGCATGTCAGTTTGTCTATGGCTTACAAGTCTCTGCACTGCATAACACTGAATGTTTTTTTCTTGAATGAAAATGCCAATATTACCCTGACAGTAAACCAGCAGGTATTTTTGTAACACTGATACAATTTTTGTGGCTAAAAATCAGCAGAATTCAACATGAATATGGTCTCCTATCTACAACATGCAGAAAGTTTTATTCATTAATTTATGTGTGACTGCTTGTTACAGTCAAATTTTACTATGACTATGTTAAACTCCTCATGTTTGCAGTGTGTTTGTAACATATTTATCTCTAAGCCCTGTCTTCACCCTGCAGAAGTAATTGATACTGAAGTTCATGTGAGCAGCAGGCCAATATCTGGGGATACAGCCTGGTCAAAAATGGATGTGCAGGAGGCCATCACACAAATTCCTATAGTTTTGATGTAATTGTAGGATTTAGAAGCAGATGTAGGGGAAAAGTAGTAGTAGAAGAATTGGAAAGCAGTTAATGGTTACATTAACATTTCAGAACACTTTTATTCTTGGTGCCTTAATTTAAAAATTGCTATAGAGCTAGTATTTACATCTGAATAAAAGTGATTCCTAAATAAGATTCCATCTTGGAGAAATTATTTTTTTCACATGTTAAAATACTTTCTACTCTAGCACAACTCTTTACTGTAAGCATGTCTAGGCTGTTGTGAGTATGAACTTACTTGGTTTTCTATGTAAAGAACTAAATTAGATTTTAAATCTGAAGAATATTTTAGTACTGTAAACAGAAGTGCAGCAGAGCAGAATCCGATAAGCTAAGTCTTTCAAAACTCTGTAAACTAATGCCTCTGGGAATGTCGACAGCAAAAATGAAAGAGATTGCTGTGGTTAAAATCCAGCAACATCCAACATTTATCATTTGTGCTAACAGCAATAGCTCTCATGTTTCTAAAGCTGAAATTGCACATCTGTCATTTCTCAATCTGAAATAATGAGATTTTGTTTTCTCTTGCCTTAATAATGTCAAAATGTGTAATATGAAAATATGCAGTGATGGTATTTTTAAAATTCTAGTCATTTTATTTAGAAATCTACTAGGTGCTATCTGGAACTAAATATTTTTGGAATCTGATTGTTAACATATTTGTGCTAAAGTACTACATTTAAATATAAGAACTGCATAAAGATATGAGGATAATTTTGCCATCTTTTTTAGGGTCCTGGCTCCTTAGTAGGTGTTTTGTTTTAACAGTTGTTCCTGAGTTGTCTGTTATTTTCATCTCTCTTCAGATGAGAGTTGTTTTGATCTTAGACTGCTTTTTTCATCTGCCATCTACAGTGCACCAGTATGTCAGAAGACATACCATCATTTCTTCACTCACCCCATGTCAGTAATTTTGGTAGTTGATATTCCCATGGAATTGCATCAGTTACGAAGGCAGTTGTTTCTTACGTAATCTCTTTTCATATGAATTCTGACACTCTTACTTGTTTACTAAAGTAAAAGCTACTTAGTAACTGGACTAACATCAGGTCACATGCTGTCTGATTTTTAAAGATTATCCCCCAGGCCAAAGTAAATATGTCTTACTACATTTGTGTAGATTTTCTAAATGCTAAAATTTGATTCTACTATCACTTTGTAGAAGGAAATGCTTTTCTGCAGTAACCCTGAAATACTGATTTCAGGCAAAAAAATTAGGCTACAACTAATTTAGAATACCTGTCTAAGTGCTTTGTCTAGAACCTAAAAAAGTAGTATTGCAAAGTATATTTCTTTAGTATGTTAATATCAATTTGCCTTCATTATAAACAGTTGCTGATATCTAAACTATTTCTGAAAAGTGATATGGAAATTTGCTACAGATGATCGCAAAGTATCATTCTGCAAACAGAGAGTTCTGTGTCACTCCCATTGTTAAACAAGCATGGAACTGGGAAGCCAGCCTGATTTATGCTCTGGCATTAGGCTCTTCACAGCAACCACCAGTGACACAGTGAAGATGAGCTGTGTTTTCTGCTGGCCAAGAGAACAGTTGGCATCTGTGGCATAAGCTATTTTGTGTATGGAGCTCAAGGAGTGCACCATTTTTATTGAGGCTTTCAGTGCCGGGTGCAGCACTAGCAGCACCATTTCATTCAAACAGCTGCAACCATAAAGACATTATGTAGCTGGCAGAACTTTTCTTACGTATTTTGACTAACAGAATGTCAACAAGTCCATCTGAAACCTTGGGAGTTTTTTATTTTGTCTTCACTGGAGCGGTCTCCAGTGCAGTCGCAAAGCTATAAAATGCAGAAACCTTTGTCAGTGTGGGTGACATCAGTGGGGAGGCTCACTAGCCATGGAAGGTGAATCCGTAAGCATGTTGTCTATTGACTGATTAGAGGTCTATAAATAAACAAAAAATTAATCCACAAAGTTTTAAAAAAGTGAAACAAATTATTCTTATTTGATAGACAAAAGATCTCTGTGAAAATGGGAAAATGAAGTATGAAAGTCAAGAAACACTTAATTTTTTTTCCAGCATGCAAGTAATTTCTTAAGCTTCACTAGAGTGACAGCCTTATAGACTAAAATGAACTCCTGAATATGTTAATCAACAGACATCAATCCCACTTCATGTCATCTCTTAATGTGTGCGACTTGCTTGCTTTGATTTAGACTTAACTGTGTTCCATACTTAGGGAAATTCTGTTATTTGTGCTGTGCACTGAATAGCAGAGTTTAAATAATTCTGCTGGAGACAGCTGATGTGCTACAGAAGTGCTGGCTGCTACAGTGTATTTTAACAAATAGACCAAATGTCCGAATTTCAACTGTGGTATTACATTACCAGAAGAAAGTGACAAATAGAAAATTATTTAGACTGTAGGTAAGAGTGTTGATTCAGCATATTACTGTGGTTTTGAAGGTGAATCAGTTTTGAGGCTCAAATTTCTGTATGTGTTTATTAGCAAACGCTGATATTCTAATTTCTTTTTTCCTTGGAGAGTGCATGAAAAAAAATGTTATTCACTTTTGAGTTCTAAAACATGTTTTGCCATTTTGTGCTGCCAGTTTCTATTTAATTTGGGGTTAGCTAGAAACCAGCTAATTCTGATTCTTCATTACAAGCACTCCTAATTAAGTTAGTTGATACATGAGTCATTTTCCTCTAGATCTTTTGTTTTCATTTCATTTGAATGAAATACAGAGGTTTTTGCATTTAGTGTTCTAAACCAGAGTGAAATCAATTAGGCTGGAAAATTCTAAAACTAAGATTGCCCGCGTGTCTCATACATGTGACACTGAATGCATTACATTATATTTCCCAGTCAACTATTGCCACTACAGTACAGTATAAGGTGACCATAAGGAATCTGCAGAATTTTAACAGATTATATGGATGCAGAATGTTTCTGTGCTGGTGTGAAGCCAGAAAGGCTGGTTTAATACTTCTAAACCTTGTTGTATTGGTTAATGTTATAGAAATAGGCATAGTGGAATAAAATTCCTCAACATTGAATTATTTCTTGACATATAATCCTTACAAATTAAGCAGAGTCCAGCGTCTGATACATGTTGAAAGTGACATTGCTGTAGTAACCAGAACTATTGTATTTTCCTTCAAACTTGATTTCTGAAATGTAAAGGTGTATTCAGACTTTTAATAGCTATGTAGGCATCATGTATAGCCCTGTTTCCATAATTATGTCTCTTTCATGTAGACACATATAAGCATCTTCATACACTGTAAAATTTTACTGGTCAAAAAGAAAATTATTCCTTTTATGCTTTGAAATCCTGACTGCAGTAAAGCAAGCAGGAGCTCTGTCTCTAATATCAGTGAAGTTCCAATTTCATGCTGAGTTTTAAAAAAGGGGAGAAAAATATTTTCTCCGCCTACTTTTTCACTGCATTGTGAAGATCTGCAAGACTACAATATGTATGGGTCTGATGAGCAAAAAATACTTGCTGAAAAATCCATGATCTTATAAAATTAAAAATAACATTTGAAATAATTTAGCAGTATGAGGTGTGACTCATGTGATATCAGAACACCAATTTTATTGTTGAGTCACTGCATTGACTTCAGAATGCCTGTACCTGCCTGATTTATACCAATATGAAGCCAGAATCAAATCTCGTGTATAAAGCCTAAGTACCAATTTGACTACTAAGTGCTGAGATCATATCAAGTGATTACAGTATGAAGTATCTGAAAGCTGTCTTTTGTGCTGGGAGAGTGGTGCTGCAAGCTGATAGCTTGGCACAGAGTCTGCAGATATGTGTAAGTTTGGTTAAGGCCCTACCAGGAAAGTTCATATGTTAATTTAATGTCAACATTTGTACTTACTTGCTGTAGTTAGACTATAAAATGTTAGCCAATGAGGTAGTAACAAAAATCTCAAACTATGTTACTTTTTTTGCTAACTTGGGACTTACTCTAGGCTATTACTAAAGTCAGGGTCTCAAGTCTTTATTGCATCTCAGGAGATAGTTAGTACCTTTGCAGGATCAAAGTTGCTAGCTGTACTTGTAATTTAAAGTATAACATGAAAACTTGTGATTTTTGTAAAGTAACAAAATAAATTATTTTTCCAAGCAATGCATAGCATCTCTATTCATTTACCTAAGACTGCCAAACTTTTCCAAAGACCTGTTTCATGTCATTGATCTTTTTGCTTTTGTCAAATATAGATGTGTGATGTGGATTTATGATGCCCAATTTTCTTATTAACTTGCCTCTAGGAACAATAAGATGATCTCAGATTTTTCCTTTTGTATTCTTTCTTCTACTATAATATTTTTTTAAAAACTAAAATAGTAGTGTCATTATGAGAATCAGTAGTTTTCTTTAAGTATGTGTTTAAAACACTTATTTGAGTTACGGAATTGTTTACCGTTAAGGACCAAAAAATCTGGCGTTATAGTGTTACAGTAGGAGTTGGTCTTTACATTGGTCATGAATGACAGAGTGTTTCCAGAGGTGTCCTTGATTAGGACAAGCTGTTGTGCTTATAGCCTCTTACAGAGGGTGAGCGAGATTCATCTGGCTTAACATGGTTTGGACAGAACACATGCCTCCATCTAAATGAACCTTCCTTTTTAATCAACAGGATCTGTGGCATCCTTCATCTCACCCCAGAGTAAACAGCCAGGGTTCAATCAAATTGCAATAGCAGAGTTGTTTCTTTCACATATGCTCACTCCTCTCTTCTGGCTATGTTGCACAACACTTTCCCTCCCCTTCTTAAGTATGCTATTCCAGAGGCTCTAGCACCATTGCTGATGGTCTTAGCCTTGGCCCCAGCTGGTGTTGGCCCCATTAGACATGAGGAAAGCTTCATCACCTTCTCACAGAAGACACACCTTAGCCCCTCCACTACCAAAACCTTGCCATGCAAACTCAGTATAAGCCCATGTGTTGGTTCTAGTTTTACCTGGAAAATTGAGGTCAGTAAGGTTGAAAATATGGCTGATAATAGATGGCGTCCTGTAGCTATGTCAACAGAAACTTGCATGCATGGCCTTTAGCGTGATGTTGTGGCCTAGTGTAGTGTCACAAAGTAATGAAAGAAGTCTTCAGTGCTTCTGAAGGAGGCACCAGGCTACAGCTACTGATGGAGACTTCAGCCTGATATGCATCCCCTGACAATAAAGCTCTTGTGATGGCAGACAAATAGATAAGCTCCTTTACAAGTGAAAACAAGTAGTTTATGCCAGTCTCCTTTTGGATACCTTAAGAATGCTATCCTTAGGTAGAATTTAAAAAGTGGCACGTACTACTGCCAGGAAAAGGCTGCCTGAAAAGTGCTGGAAGCATGAATGGTTCTGCAGGAGACAGGATGACTATGAGGACAAGTCAATCAACATCTCTGATGTGCTTGGCTATGCACCCCACTACAGCTCAAAAAACATTTCTCAGTGGGTAAGGAAAATAGGTTGATATAAAGAATGGGCAAACAGGTTTCATGGGAACTTTAGTTGTAGTCTCAGGAAAATGCATTTATTGTGTCCTCAGGTAAAGCCCCAGCTGACTCTGCGTCTGTAGTGTGGACATTACCTTATGCTTATTTTATAAGCTGGGAACCCACTGAAATACAAAGGGGTCATTCTTCCTGGCCTGACCCTGTGTACCTCCTGGTGCCTCACATTCAGATAGGAACTAAACCAGAGTACAAGGTTTGGTCTACAAAAGATTCCTAAAAACTGGAATAAGAACAACAGACAGTGCTGAAAATTAGAATTTGGATTTTATCTCAGGAGCTGAGAATTCTGAGACAGTCTGTCTACAGTAATGTGCAAGCCATGGTCAATTGTGTCTATTTTATAATAATTTTCAATAGTCAATTTTGTGATAACTTCCAAACAGGCAATGGTATATCTAACACTGAGTCTACAGTAGATCTGCAACCAAAACCAGTGATAGAGTGCTGCTTATGATTTCCTTAAAGTCCTTTGAAACAAACTATACTATGACTTTATTAAGAGATGGTTCCAAAAATTCTCCCCACAAATACCCTGCCTAGAAAAGTAGTGTTATTTGTCTTAGCTTATTGTAAACTCCATTTCGTGGTAGAAATAAACTCAACCTTTAAGAGATTCACCAAATACATGCATAAAAAAATTTACCAGCATAAACCAAGCTAGAAGAATATGTTTTGAGATTTTATAGCCAGGTGTTTTGTAATTTTTTCAGAGTTCCTCTCTGGGAGTTGCTCTCTTGGCATCTCTTCTGCTGATCTTACCCTCAGGGCACACACAACTTCCCATTTCCCAAATCCTTTTGTCTTGTAATCCCCATGCAATGGGTCACATTTTCTTTATTTGTTTGAGACTGATGGGGTAAGGAACCTTTGGAAAAAGGCAGGAAGATGACTTCTCCCCAGGGAGTGACTAAGTGTGCTTAGGCAGAGAAGTTTTCAATATGTGGGATGGGTCACTTGGAGAGGGAGAGCTCAGCTTTAGGTGAAAATAGGACATTGCAGAGAGGAGAGGACAGATCCACAGCCACTCCTGAGAGTGATGAAAATAATAATTCCTGGTAACCTAGGAGGCACTGTGCATCATTTGCTGCATCTCAGAAAACTGTCATGCTGATCTGAGACCAAGCCTGAAAGAAAGGACTCATTTGTGAGCTGGAGGAAATTTGTTTAGAGATGCTTAAATCTTCCTCTGTTTTCCTTAAACATTTGTGATGTCCTGTTCCTGAGGCAGGGTGACTGAGATTCTTGTTAATAAGTCCTTTGGTGCACATTAGAGCAAAATGACACTGAATGACCAGCGTGTGTGTGTGTGTGTGTAAAATATATATAAATATATATATATGGCAAATTTACTTTAGAACAATTTGGTTGCAATGCAAAGGAGGCCATTTTGGTTATTAGCTATAGTTATGTAAAAGTATAAAAGTATAAATATATCACTGAAGAAAATATATAAGGAAAGAAAGAGAAAGGAAGGATAAGAGTAGGTAATGGAGAGGAAAGATACCACGACCCATGGATCCACCAGCAAGACTCGATTGTTGCAATTTAGATGTCTGTTGCTTAAAGTGATAGTCACAGTCTTGATCTGTCGGAGGGAGCCTGTGAAACAAAAAGTTTGATGAGTTCAGAAGTTCCATATATTCAGTTTCAAGTGGGAATGCCCAGGTACCTTTCCTGGTGGGAATTTTTACACTGTCTGATGCAACACTGTGGGTTCTGTGCCGTCCTTTGGTGGAAGGCCCCAGAACTGAGTCTGGAGGTGCTTGGAAGGTCTTTGATGTTTCCTGACCCCTTCTAAGACATGACCACTGTTCTTCAAGCTTCCGTGGCTGAGCCAGTTGTGCCTTGTCAGAAGGGATGAACACCTTCAGGCCTACATGTGAATGTCCTGATACTTTCCCTAGAAGGAGAGGAAAGATTTACAGCTGAACCTTATTGTGAGGGAGGACATTGGCATAATAAAAAGCATTATCCTACCTCACAGATCTGCTTCTCATCAGCCTTTTCCCTTATCTGGCTCAAAACCTAGCTTGTTGCTAAACATAGGTCAGATTGTTGTGGTCGTCTTCTGGTGGTGGGTGCACATGCCATCTGCACCTGTGCTGTTCCTATGCAGATCACAGGTTTCACCACCACACACCGAAAAACTCTCCTCATCCCCTTGCATTGGGAGCCACAAACCTGGCCTTGGCAAAGCACCTGCTGCTTCTGCAAATGGCCAATGGTTTGAGTCATTAACATTTAACATTCTCACATAAGTGTAAGATTTCCTTTTTTTTTTGTTTGTTTTTTGTGTGTGTGTGGGTTTTTTTGTGTTGTTTTTTTTTTTTTTTTCAAGAAAGGATAATTATTTCAACCTGTGTTCTGACAGTGCCTCTTTTTCTTTTCTTTTTTTTTTTTTTTTTTTTTTTTCCCCCTGCTTAAAATCTTTGTAGTCTTGGAGAGGGAATTTACTCTAGGTTGATTATTTATGGTGATCCACCTTCCATCTCTAGATGACTCAAGGTCCCTTCATGCTGTGTCTTCAAGCTTGCTCTTTTCAAGAATTCTCTCACTTTTCAGAGCAGATCAAATTCTGGAGCTGTACTACTCATTACCCTTTGCCTCAGGGTCTCTATACAGAAGCTGCCTGCTTAGCAGGTTTATTTACATGTACCTGTCCATTCATTTGCTTGTTCCTGTTCATTCTCTGCCAGCTATTCTAGTTTGTCCCCTAATTCTCCTTCCTGCTTCCTGTTTTTAGCTCCAGCCTCTGTCCTTGCTATTCCTCTTCTACCAGAAGGCAATTTGTTAGAAGTTGACTAGAGATTTTTCTTCTTGATATGCACATAAATCCTCCAGTAAGGAAGCATCTTTCTAGTCCTGGGCAAGTTGTATATTCCAGCTCCTTTGGGATATTTCTGGTTAGATTCACAAAGGAATCCTTTCTTGCTCATTTCCAACTATTCCACATGTTCCATCACTGCCAAGCTGAAGTATCTTGATACTGTGGATGCAGCTGTCACTGGCTGGCAGTAACCCCTGACTGAGCCAACTTTCAGCATACATTTGTTGTAGAGAGAAAACTGAGCTCAGGATAAACTGCCTAATATTCAAATGCTCTGTTGTAAAGGAGAAGGGCCTGAAAGCAAAGTAAGGCCATACTTTTTGGGAAAATGTAAACACAACAGTGGCACCATTTCAAACAAAACTTTCATCTAATCTAGAATCCCATCTCCAGATAACAAAGAAAAGTATTGAGAATTTTGAAAATTTATCATGACCTTTTTAGGATATTTTTCTAACATGTAACAATTTTGGTTTCATGGAATTCCTGAACCTGTGGTGATAGTCTTGAATGTAATAATAGTCTTGAGGTTTTTTTTTGCTTCCATGAATTTGTGATGATACTTTTTGAACTTTTGTGACCTTCTAGCATCCATAAGATTCTTTAGCAGATTTCTTTGACTTAACCATGCTGTGTGGGTATAGTCAGGCTTCTGAATATGTCTCCTGAAAGTTTCTAACTCAAGTGACTTAATTCTTACTACAGTAAAAGATAATTCTGTCTCCTGAAGATCTTACTTTTGTAATAGAAACATACTCTTCTAAAAATTATGTAGAAAATAAAAGATTCAAATGGTTTCTCTCCTGGTCTGCTTTTGCCATGGCTCCCTGATATGGTGCAAGTATTTCAGCAGCAAGGATCCCATCTGGATGGAATTTTTTTAACAAGCAAGGAAGATTTGTTGCAGTTGTTAGCTACTGGAAAGAGGTTTGAGCTTCTGTCTTTATTCTTTGGCACTTTGAAGACAACATGGAAACAGAACCTGTGACCTCTGATGGAGGGTCTGTCCCTTAGACACAGCCTAGTCTCAAGAGAACACCTTTTTTTCTGAGGAACCAGGGCTGTTCTGATGAGCGGATAGGATTGGCTAATAAAGTCAATGAGACTAGCTCATTTGGATGGTCAAAGGGAATGGATGGACAGAAGACACCTGGGGCCTAGCAGAACTGCTTTCTTCAAAGTGGAGTTACTGAATGCAGTTGGGAAGAGTAGATGTTCCCTGCTTCCTCAAGTATCCTGGATTAATCAGGTACACAACTGCAACTGTGTCTTTTTATCTCACCGTAGAAGTTTGCTGTTTCATTTTGGGTTGTTGTTTTATACTGGAATTCAAAACCTATGTAATCTTTTGTTGGATCTCAACAGACTGCTCTAACATAGGATCACTAAGAATCATAGAACCATTAAAATTGGAAAAGATCTCCAAGATCATCAAGTCCAACCTTGTTAAATCCTGTTAAGAATGTACCATGCTCTAAGAGGTTTCTGCAGCCTTCTGGATAATAAATATCGTATTTAATTTAAAATAAAAGGCTTAATTCACAGTTTTTGTCTCCATGCTGCTTTCAAAGCTGGGAGCAAGTATGCATTGCTGTACTGTCCCATAGCAAAGGTCCATCTAGCTCAGTACCCTGTCTCCAACATGGATAAGGAATAAATTGCTAGACAAGAGTTTAGGGAAGCATTTGGCCCTGCCTTTTCAAACTATTCTCACAGCTTCTGGCAAACTGTGAAACATCCTAAACCAGAACTTGTATTTTTGTGTTCTGTTTCTCTGATTGGACATGTGTGGGGAGGGAGTTGTTTTTCTGCAACTAGGAGACTTCTTCCCTATTAGATGCATAAAAGGAATTACTCTTAGTGAGATAGTACAGAGCGCAGGCAAACCCGCAATATATCCACAGTTTTGTTCAAGTATATGTGGAATTTGATCTGCAAAATAGCAGCCACTGCTGCACACAACTGGGCTCTCAAATTAGCTCTCATCTCTGCTATCTGAAAGTGTTTTCATCCTTGTCTGATCCTGAAGGATCCATGTTTTTTTGGACTGAGCAGTTATGAGGAAGTCCATTGTTTTGTGAAATATAGGAGTGTTTCTCCCTAACAATTTCTATGACCACTGGAGTCTCGACCTACTGCTAGCCGTGCCTGTGCTACAGACAGTAGAGAGGTTATTGCAGGGAGGGGCTGTTCTTCCCTGAAGTCAGTGCTGACAGCAGTATCCTCCACGGTGCCAGAAGGACTGATGTGGGTGACTCAACAGGGGTTGTTCTTCCATTTGTTTCAGTACCAAAACAATGTCACAGCAGGATGCTGGAAGCTGTACGGGGGATGAGATGTAAAAGCCTGCTTTTCAATGCTCCATTACTCTGTTCAGTGTTTGCTTGCCTTTTCTATTGTGTATTTGATGAAGTTTTAATTATTATTTATTATATTGTTAGTTACGTGCCAAATACTGGGGATGCAAGGAAGATAGTTGATAAATAAAGTTATTATGCATGAAAATAATGGCCCCTTGCACTGTGAATTACATCAGTGAGCTGATACTTCTGCAAAATGTTTTACTATTCATAGTCTTGTTGTACCTTTTCTTCCTACGTGCCAAGCCTCTAATTATATCTGCCCTCTTGTTTCTTGTGGTAGATAAGGAGTCATACCTACTTCGAATTTTCATCTTAATTTCCAGGTATGTAAAGTGCCTTGGCCAAAGTAAAGCTGCAGAGTCCCAAGTCTCATTGCTTTATCTGAAAGACTCTGCAGTAATCTATTTAAGGTATTTATGGGTAAAGATCTTTATTTGCACTAGAAATGGCATTAAAGAATCTAACACATTCCCTTTGTTAGTAGGCTAAACAGAAAAAAGAGTGTGGTAGCACCTTTTTCATCAGAAAATATAAGATACTATTCTACTCTCCAATTCTGAATTTTTTAAAGGGCGCTGACAGAGCCTTGAATTAGCTCAGTACATTTTGCTTTGCTAAGTCCCTGTAAGGGAGCAGTTGAGGGGCACGGCTATGCCAGTCACAGAGGAGAAATAGTATCAGTTAGGAGAGCTGGGAGTAAATCATTTCCCGAAGACCTTGAAAGAAAATGTACAAGTCATGGAAAGAAATAAAGTACTTCAAAAGGAGTCTGTGACTGGTTACAGCTGTCAGGAAACATCAGTTCTGCTCCCAATCTTCTTTGCTATTTAAGGAAAGAAAAGAAATCTGACGAACTTAATTCTAATTTTAATTATATAAAATAACACACTAGGGAAGCTAACTATGCCTGAGCCTACTCTGCATCTGTTATTTCCCATAATTTGCCTGCTGCCCTGGCTGAGATCTATACATGCCTGTCATGTGACCTGCAGTTCCCCAAGGCTTTGGGATTATTTGATTTTGTGCCATAAGACTCTGTTGCTGTTGCTTTAAACGTATTTAATGAATTGGAATTTGAGTTGTTTTAGTACTTCAGGTACCAGTATAAAATTAATGGTTGCAGTAACTTTTTCAAATTTTTTTCTCAGTAAACATTGCCTTATTCTTCCTGTTTGCTTTGAAGAAAGGCAGAGAAGTACAGCAGGTTAAATTTCAATATAGCTGTGTTTCATTAAGTTCTGCAAACTTAGATGCAAATGAGTGGGACAGAAATTGGGTGTAAGTTATCTTTCCCAAGGAAGTTTCCAGGCAGTGTTAGAACAGGTACATTAACTGCAAAGACATGCAAAATTGCTTCTGAGTTTTGTTCACCTTCCGGCTAGGAAAATGTTCTCTCCCCCCTTAACAACAGCAGCAACAAAATAATACAAACAAACAAAAAAATCAAGAGAATGATCAAGGTCTGCCCAAGTGAGAGCAAATACCTTTCTTATCCTCCTTGGTGCTGCCTGGCATGACAGTAGTCGAGTGTTCCGCTACCCTGGAGGGAGTTCAGGGCATAATCCTCAGTACAGCCTGGGAACAGGAAGGGAACCTGGGGAGGCATACCCTGCTGCTATGCCAAAGTGCCACAGAACACTGCTGTGTTTGCTGTGCCCCCAGCTCAGAGCTGAAGTTTTGTTTCATCTTTTCTGGCAACTTCACAATTTCCCTTCTAAGCCTGTGAAACGGAGCCGTGGTTGTGTCACATGAGATGCAAAGGGCAGGAAAAACTGGGTTGGGATCAACAGCACAAAAATCACAAGTGAAGCTAAAGCACTACTGAGCGTTTTAATTATAGAATCATAAAGGTTGGAAAAAATCCTGCCCTTATGCATAGATACAGCAGATAAAAATCAGTAGTCAGGAAAGAAAAGCTGCTCTGAGAGCACCAAAAGTGTGCCACTGGGATAGATTACCAAGAAGCTGATCTGCATTCTCTTGGGGGAGCTGTCCATGCCTAAATCTACCCTACGATGATGGATGCAAGTGCCAAGCTACTACCTCTGGAAAACAAACACCCATTTCTAATCCTTTCCACCATTGCATCTCGCTGTTGATAAAAGGAAAAGGCAATAGGGTGTAAAGTTCATTGTGGTGCAAACTGATAAACTATCTACATATATGTATATATATACACATACATATATATACATATATAAATGGGTCAGACTCTATAGAGTTTTCAAGGGTAGTACTATGAATTTTAGAGCCTCGGGTTACTCTCAGCAGAGTATTAATATGCTCTGGGTTTGTCATACAGATTTAGTACATCCAGTGAATAAAAATCACACTTAACTAAACAAACCCAAATAATCCCAGGAGTTTATGTAGGACGATGTCTCAGCTTCAGATGTTTTGAACTTTGGGTGTTCATTCCTTTAATGCTAGTCTCCAAAGGTCTGCAGTTCAAAGGCCAAAAAAGAGCTGAGCATATGTGCTAAATAACACTGTGTACTGTTTATTCTATTAGTGACTGTGATCCAGGCACTTGTATCAACTTTGTATCAGACTTTGACACTTGGATGTCTCTTGTTGGATGGTTACAAAAGCCTATTGCTTCAGTCATTGCTTGAAACACTGGAATGATGCCTGGGCCTCTTGGACATTCTAAGTAGCTGCTTTATTTGTCTTTCCAAAGCAATTTATCTAAATAGGCCAACAAAATCAAATTACATGGGATTCTAAATATGTTCTATTGCCCAGTCTGACTTCTTAATTCAAACTTTTAAAAAATAATGATTATTTTTTGGCTCCCAAAATTTCACTAACCTTTCTTAAGAATTGGCCAGTGAATATCACTAACAACCACACAAATCTATTTGTTTTTTAAAGTTGATCAGACTTTCCATTGGCACATAATCCCAGCCCCCCAAAAAATAAAAAAAAGCTGCAAGGAGAAATGAAATTTCTGCTGGTTCAAAAACACAAAAGCAGAGAATGACTGATAGTTCCAGTTGTGATCTTTATCTTACACAAACCCTTTTTCATCCACCTTTGTCTAAAATGCTGCCTAATAAAAACACTTATTTTCCAATATAGTGTAGTGTAGTTGTCTTGCACAATACTATGGGTAATTTGAAGTACCGCAGTGATTGCACTGGCTTTTCCGTGCTGCTTTTCAAATTTTTTTTTGCTGCAGGGACTGTGTAAGTGAAACTATTGCTGCTAAGTGCCACTTTGACTTTTTCTGTATTCATTTATAGATTGCCTCATGTGCCTCAAAGAGGGTTATCACCTGTGAATGGAGGATAGAGATCTACTCAGAGAAGACTTGGGGGTGCAAGAAAGACAAACAGCATCAGAGCTCAGGGATGAGGATTTAACAAGATGCTAACTGGCATTACTACCTCCCTTAGTTTTCGTGGGTCACTAAAGTGGAATAAGTTTTATGCAGTTTACAAACCTCTCAGATGCACAGTCAACTAATTTACACTGATCTTTTAAAACAAAACCAAACAAACCAGAATTTCAGTTGTCAGAACTGCAAATGGTTCTTTTGGTATTTTGTTCCAGATGTGTTTCTTGGAAGGTCTAGATACTGAGCTTGAAAGACTGACAGTTTCTCTTAAGGTAGTTGTATCAAAATTCCATTCCTCAAAGTACGTACAATTTTCTAGAGATTAAAATTTGTTAAATATTAGTTCAATTATCAGCTTTGGTGCATAAAAACAAGGCTCCATTCAGTGGAAATTAAATTAGAGGTTTCATTCCAGCATGCCAAATGCACAGCAGCCCCTAAGACACACCAGCAACAAGAACTGGGCCTTGAGACTGCTTCAAACCGCATTAATGACCATTTTCACCCTAGATGACCAAAATTAACCTAGTCTGGCATCAAATCTCATAAAAAGCAGACAGTTGAGGTGTGGGACTTTCAGAACCAACTGCTTTGATCTACAGATCCTCTTGTATTATTTGCTAGACAGAGCCTTTGTGACTTTGGGAAGTTTCAGCTGCTCTGTCTCTGAGCACTTCTTCATTTACAGTGGTTGCCAATATATACTATTTTCTTGAATATCACTTTCACCTTCACAGATATGTGGTACTGTTTGATTGTAAACTACCTGAATAAAAATATTTGAATAAACACATCATGCAGTGGGTGAGCAATTGGCTCATGGGCCGAGCACAGAGGGTAACAGTGAATGGGGTAACATCAGCCTGGTGACCTGTCACTAGTGGGGTTCCACAGGGCTCCACCTTAGGCCCTGTGCTCTTCAACATCTTCATAAATGACTTGGATGCAGGGCTGGAAGGGATACTAAGAAAGTTTGCAGATGACACAAAACTGGGAAGAGCTGTTGTCTCCGTCGAAGGCAGGGAGACCCTGCAGAGATACCTCAACAAATTAGAGGACTGGGCAATTGCCAACCACATGAAGTTCAAAAAGGGAAATGCCAGATTCTGCATCTGGGGTGAGGCAAGCCTGGTTGTATGTACAGACTGGGGAATGAGATGCTGGAAAGGAGTGCCACGGAAAGGGACCGGGGGGTCCTGGTCGATGACAAGTTGAATCTGAGTCAGCAGTGCCCTGGCAGCCCAGGAGGGCCAGCCGTGTCCTGGGGGGCATCAGGCAAAGCATCACCAGCCGGTTGAGGGAGGGGATTGTCCCACTCTGCTCTGCACTGGGGCGGCCTCACCTTGAATATTGTGTGCAGTTTGGGGCACCACAATATAAGAAAGATATTCAGTTATTGGAGAGCATCCAAAGAAGGGCAACAAAGATGGTGAAGGGCCTTGAGGGGAAGCTGTATGAGGAGTGGCTGAGGACACTTGGTCTGTTCTTCCGGAGAAGAGGAGACTGGGGGGAGACCTCATCGCAGTTACAACTTCCTCCTGAGGGGAAGAGGAGAGGCAGGAACTGATCTCTTCTCTGTAGTGACCAGGGACAGGACCTGAGGAAATGACCTGAAATTGTGTCAGGGGAAGTTTAGGCTGGGTATCAGGAAAAGGCTCTTCACCCAGAAGATGGTTGGGCACTGGAACAGGCTCTGCAGGGAAGTGGTCACAGCACCAAGCCTGACACAGTTCAAGAAGTGTATGGCCAACGCTCTCAGGCACACGGTGTGGTGTTCAAGGCTAAGGGTTGGACTTGATGATCCTTGTGGGTTCCTTCCAATTCAGGCGATTCTGTGATTCTGTGGAAACAGTGAGCATCAAAAGTTTGATGCTGTGTGTAGAGACCTTAATACAAATCAGTTACTATATTCCTTATCTCCTTGTTGCAACTCTGTGTTCATACTTCTTTTATTGCACTCAAGACTCGTATTATATTTCTGTTATCACAGCTAGAGTTATATCCAGTATTTTCCATTACATTTTAAGATTATTTTACTGCATAAGCGAGTATAATTTGGATTTTATGATAGATTAAACAACACACAGAAGAAAAAAAGATCAGTACCATATATTTCTGTGATTTCTGCCTTGTAGTTTAATTGATCCAAAAAATTGGTAAAGACCAGCTTCTTCAGCATAGCACTCACTGGTTCATGTTGGAACAGGTTCTTACCCTCCCTTATTCAATATCATCAGTCTTATCTGCTTTTCTGTGTCTGTATGGAAAGAGTTGAGGGATGGGGTCAAACCCAAGGGAATCTGCCCTCCTGATGCCATTTTTAGTAAAGTATGAGCAGAAATTGGCAATGGGATGAATGGGTGGGTGGATGGATGGAGGGATGGATGGATGGATGGATGGATGGATGGATGGATGGATGGATGGAAGTCCAACAAAGGAATAAAGCTATCAAACGCTGAGGAATGCATGTAGAAACCTGCGTGAAACAGAACAAAGAGAATTAGGAGAGCCAGTGGCTTGGGAGCTGCAGAAATGTTGGAGACAAGGCTGCAAAATTCTGGTTGAAGAGACAATGAAATAAGAAATCATGAAATGCAGAGTGACAAGATGATGCTAAATGAGAGAAGACAGAGAATGTGTGAGGACAGAAATTCAGCTTGATCACCCAAGAATGTCTGCTCTGCATACATGCATCAGCTTGTATTTGTGCAGTAGATCTAGTAGCTGTGCTGCTTGCTAAGTAAATTGTAGCCAGTTGGCAGTTCCAGGAGATAAATTTAGAGATGAAAACAGTGATATCAGAGTGAGAAGTCAGTGCTAATGCCAAGGAAAAGTATGTGAGACAATGGGTAAAAAAAGCTTCACATTATCAGTGATGGAAGAAGGGAGTAACAGAGCTAAAAAACAAACAAACAAACAAACAACAAAAACACACACACAAAAAAAGCAGTGAAACTTGAAGTTGAATAAGATGCAGAGAAAAGATAAGGAAGAGGTTTAAGATGTAATATATGATCCAATCCAACATTATATCTGTCAAAAAACAAACAGCATCCAGAAATCACTTAATGACTTAAGAGATGACTTAAGGAAGAAATACTGATTTTACTAGGAAGAGGAAAAAGAACAATTAGATTCTTATTTATCTTCCTGAAAGGGTGAAAGGACAAATACACCAAGATATAAAGAAACACTGCAAACATGATTTGGTTTATTGGCAAACAGGTAAATGATAATGCAAGATTATGACTAATAGGTCAATACAGTTTGCAGAATGTTTATGGAAAACTTTGTGGGAAACAACAACCAGAGTTGCCCTGGAAATGAAAATGCCTTCTCTCATACTGCTGAAACAAGCCAACCTTCTTCAGATATACTCTAAATAAAAGGACAATGCTTTGCTAGCATGCATTACATGATTTTCAATTTATCCAGAATATACATAACCTCTCAAGGTCTGTACTTCTGTAGCAGGACTGCCTCCAAAGCAGGATAGCTCAAAGCTTGACTTAGTTTCCCGTGAGAGTACAATAGTCTTGTTCACAGTGGTTGAGTTGCTGGTAAAAGAAGAACAACTTTTATTGATTGAAATTTTCATATTCAATGGCACATGTAAAAGAAAAAATGAGACTGTGTCAAAACCTTACTGACAATAGAAGCATAACAATTTCCACAGCAGAGAATGTGAAAGAGGAGAAAACTGTAACCTTCCAAGCATTAAGTTTTTTCATATTTTTAACATTTTCTTTGGGAATGCCAAATACTTTTGGAATTTTGTCAGCTTAATCTAACCAAGAAATGGGTGCTTGCACAGGTACTGAACAAACACTGTGCTGGAGATAACTATACATTTTTTTTACACCAGTAAACACAAATAGTTACCAAGCTGAGCAAATGTTTGTTTTCCACTTCAGTGAAGAAAACCTGATGTGCTTAATCCAAACGGCTTAGGCAGTGCTTGAACTTGTACTTTCATGTAACTTCTTTATTAAGGTGTTTCTGTTGGCAAACATTTTCAATATCCACTAGTTTGTTTTTGAGATGCTGGGTGGTAATTGACATTTGAAAAGAAAGAAGAAATGTCTAAGAAATGGAGGTAAGAAACAGAATTTCCACTCTTCAACAAAATTAGTTAGAAATGAGACATTACCCAACTTAAGCCTCTGCAATCAAAAGGAAGGCAAGACAGCAAGGTGTTGATGTTCAGTTTATGGATGTCGTAGATAGACCATGGGTGAAATCTTATCCCGTTAAAGTACATTTCAAAATTAACATTAGTTTCAGGAAGGACAATCAGCTAGGATTTTCTTTCTTTATTTTGACTATATCCCCTTTTCTTGTGCCTTTCAGGAGCCTTTCCATCCCTGGTCTTTTGATTCTTGTAAGTCAATAAGAATAGAACTCTGGCAATTCTCATGAGGAGAATCTAGTGCACAGAGTTCCATCTTTGATCATACAGGCAGGATTTTGGGAGTCCCACAAAAGAAACATGAAATTCAAGATTTCATGCTGCACCCTAGAAGATATTGTCAAATTACAAGACTTTCTGTTCCTCAAATTTTGGCTGGCTTAAAAACTTCACAATTCTTGACTAGGAAATCTTCTTCAATTTAGACATATCACAGTTCCAATTCTTGAAAATTGCTCTATAATATTAATATACATATTTGGTTTATTTTTTAATAATTAAAGCCCTGTAAAAAAAAATTCACAGCTCTAAGTAATTAATACCTGTAGTGGAGTGGATAATTCATTAAGATGAGTGACTCAGTTTGCAGAATTGGTATAGCTGAGTCTAGATGGCTTCACATAGAAGTAGCAAAACTTTAATGTGTTATTTATAGCTCGGGATATTCTGAATATGGATATCAGTTCTGCTTTACATTTGTACTATAGTATAAATAAATAGCAGGTTTTTTTGCATTATGGAGCAGTTAGTTTTGAGGAGGACCCTGAAGGTGGTTGAAAAAACAGCTACATATGGTTTAAATCAGAAACAGCCATCTGAAGGGAGAAGTAATAAGCAAATCAGCCAGCCAGCTAAACAACAGAATAAAATTTCTGCTAAGTCTTTGGCACGGAAGTGCCCTCCCAGTGCCCCAAAGCATCTGGGAAATGAGTATGACATTCAAAGCCTGACAGATGGTGAGAGCATCCTGCATGTACTCAGACCATGCCAACTGAGGATACCTGGTCTTTAATGGTCAGAATTTCACTTGAACGCAAAAACATTTTCAGTCATCTTATAATTGAGACCATCTAGATGAATGCAATGTCTGGTACATCTAGTTTTGCTGGGTTTGATGAGAAACAGAACAATGAGTTTGGTATTGGAACAGAACACTAGAGACTTCAGAGTGAAAACTGGAAGTCTCTCTCTGTGAAGCTGGATTGTTTCCTGATCCATCCTCTTCCTTAAATAATCTCAGGTTAGAAACTGTGTTAGTGAAATATTAACTCTTTCCCAGAGAGATAGTTAATGAAGGATTCTGCCAGTCCTATTCCCTGTGGAGAGCTCCCTTGTGGCAGGAAACAAATTTAAGTGGTGTTCCAAGAAGTTTGGGTCCCCAGAACATAGACAAATAGGGTAAGCAATACATGTCTGCACTGAGCAGCCAAATAGCCTTTCAGATGGCTGGCACTTTCACAGGATGGGTAGTCTGAGTGACTTGTATCATCCCAGGGCTTGATCTGTGACAGGCAGGATACCTAAAATCTCAGTCCAGCTTAGGACCTTTGCTAGAAGTTGGAGGAAAAAATAAATCAATGGGTTTCTAAAATATGCCTGTCAAAGTGAGTTTTTATTTTGTATGAATGTTTTCTGAATTATGCAGAGGACTCATATAGCTCTCCACTTACTCCTACAAATAAAATACCTTGCTTACTAAGAGGGGAAAGGACTAGAAAGCTGAGGAATTGCGGCGGATGGGATTATATCTACTAGCTAGAGGATAGACATCCTAAAAAGGTTTTCAGTACCTAAAGCAAGGTAAGAGAATATGCCCGTCTGACCTTCTCTCTTGTAAGTCGCAGGAGCTGTGAAGTCCTGCCTCTCCAAGGGGTACATTTGTATGCTCTACTGTCATTCCATGTGTCATCTGAGAGTGCAGCAATCCTGGGACTTCTGAATGTATCTGTCTCTTAGCATGCGATTCAGAAATGGAAGTTTTGCATTTATTGCCATAGAAATATCAGAGATGTTCTGTTTGTCTTTGGGAGCCAAGATTCGGTAAAGAGAACAGAACTTAACCCAAACTTAATGTCTATAAATTATAAAATACAGACTTAAAGTATGACAACTGGGAAATTGTGTCAAGGAATTTCTTCTGACTGAGACTGGAGAACGGTCTGGGCCTGGATGCCCTGGATGGCCCAGGGCAAACAGCAATAGCAACAAGATATGGCCAGATAGTCCAGTCTGAATCTGTCAAGAAAAGCTCAGCTACTCTGTACAGTCAGTTCAGGCTTGGTCCAATGTAAAGCCTCAGTGGAGGAATCACTTGTGTTGTTGCTCTCTCTGTTCATCTCAGTGTGTACCTTGAATGTCATTGAACAATCAGTCTCTCTCAGAACTGTCTCTAATGACAGTGATCTGAAATATTGTTCATATCCTCCTTCCTCCACCATCCCTGTTGTAATTTTCCAAACTGAAGAGTTAAGAAGATCTGCTTATATGCATGCTTTTTGGATTAGCACTGTTGTCCTTCTCTGAATACATTGCTAATACATCCTTTTAGTGATAGGGGAATCACAACCACATCACCAATTCATACAATAGTGTAAAGACACTTTTTGTTTTGTACTTTATTCTTTTTTTTTTTAATAGGCAGTATCAACTGCTCTTTAGCCACTACTGAATTTTAAGAAGACTTTCTTTCAGAAGTAGTGGCAGACTACAAGATCTTTCCTGGATAGTTAGTTAATTTCATATAATTTTATAAGTGAAGCTGCAATCAGTGTTTTTTTCCACCTGCAGTACTTTACATTTATATAGGTGACATACCATTTTCTGTTTCTTCAATACATGAAATTTATAAAGTCCTTATCCAAGTACTTGACTTATATTAATCAACTTTGAAAGTTAATAATCTTTGTAAATTAATTATTTTATTTTTCTGGGCAATTTATTAATATGTTGACCAGCACAGCTCTTGGCACAGTGTCTTGGCAAGTGGTCTTCATTTGTAATGAAAACATAGAACTTATTCATGCCTCTGCTTCCTACTGTGCAAACTTTTTATTTCTCAAAAAAAGCATCTTCTTGTGTGATGACTGCTTCTTTTCCTTAAGAGTCTTTGGTGTAGAAAATTACTGAAAGTCTTTTGGAAATCCAAATAAACTCCAGTCAGATCTCTTCCACACACATGCTTACTGATTTCTTCAAAGAACTCCAACATGGTTGTGAGACATGATTTTTTTCACCAGTCATCCTAATGTTTTCCCAGGATAGCAGATTTATCCATGTGTTTATTAGTTCTATTCTCCATTACAGACACTATCAACTTATCTTTTACTCACCTCTAGTTTGTCACTTCTCCACTGGAATACTAGCTAAGAGTCAGTATAAAACATGGTCACCTTCCCATTCTTACGTATGGAGATCATATTAAGCAAGAGGCTACACTATAGTATGTAGCTATTTTACTGCAAGATTTTTTAGTTTTTTGAAAGTTGTTTCCAAAATTGATGTCTTCAACATGATGGTTTTAATGGTATTTTTGGATTTTTTAACTCATATGAGTTAATGATTTTGCTTGTTTGGTTGGGGTTTTTTTGATAACATTTTATTCTTCTGAATTTACTAATTACGTGTATCAGCTTCTTCCCTGACTTTGTTGGTATAATTTTGCTTTCTCATAAGACGTCCTAATAGTCAGTATACATTCACCATGTGACTCTTTAGACACCTTTGGATAGACACTGTGATGCTTGAAAGGTTTTAATTCTCTTAGATGTTCCTTTTAGTTGTTTTTGAAAGAAACAGTCTTGGTCTTATCTGTTTCTCATTTTTGAAAGTGAATGCAACTGTTTAGATTTTTTAAGTTGGTTTGGGGTATTTTTTCTGTTTCGTGGATACTGAATTTAAGCATGTTAAGGCTGATGTTACAATTCTTTAATTACAAAGATTTAAATGTGGTTCTGAGCACTACTCATCAGCTGCTGGAGGGCAGCTTTTGCTGTGGGATACCTACTCACCCACCCCATTTAACCATTTGTTGATTGTATGTCAAAACATACGAACAGTGTCAGAAACCAGTGTGATATCCGTTCTATGTACATGGAGAATGTTGAAGTCTGCAGTTGTTCCTTGCAAATGTCATGAGTTGTTAATGTTGGGGCAGCAGCTGACACTTCTTTCAAAGAGCTGACCTGGCATTTGCTGTTCACAAGGATGATGCAACTTCACATTTATAGAAAATAAAGAGCTTTATTTTGTGCTATAGATACAGAATAGAAAGACTTCAAATATTTCATTAACCTTGAACAAGTCTTTGGTGAGCACTTTTATTTTCTCTTCCCAACCCACCTTTGGAAGCTTGAGTACTCTACCAGTTTTCCATCAAAATCATTGCTATGTTGAAATCAGGCCACCTTTTGAACATTACGAAGTCAACACTGAGTATGAAAAGGTTGTAAGTTAAGAAGCAAGACTTTTCTTTCCATGATTATAACTTCTTATTGGTTATAATATGAAAATAAGGTACATTTTCCTTCTAGTGTCTGTGCCTTTTTTCTTAATAGCATTTTCTTTCTTTATCAGATAGTTTATAGAACTTCTAACTAGCTCTGATAAAAGGCACAATTCCTGTGTACATATGTACTTTTCAGCACAAATTTTGGAACTAAATCTGTCATCATGGCCAATGGCCATGACTGAGCAAGTTATACTGAAAGACACCAGACTCACATCAATAGAGCTACTAACAAATTTGAGATTTGGCTGACTCTACCGCAATCATGACAATCAGGACAATGAAATAGAGTGAAAAATCATAGCTGAAAGCTCTCAATTAAGATGGAGAGGCATTGGTGGAGTGCAAAGATACTTGTTTTATATCCCATGCAGAATGTCCTAAGTACTTTAGGTAGTTCTACAACAGAGCAATCTACTTTAAGACAAGAAAATACTTACTACAGTAACTTTGTAACAGCAAAAGTGAAAAATCAGAGTTAGGGAGACTAATACCAGTATGGCAGAATCTGGATACATTTGTTTGTGTTCTACAGAAGAAATTGGAATTACAGCTTTTGGTCTCCAGATGTATTGTTTCTAGTCAGCAAGAGTCTGGAGACCAGTCTTTACTCTTCATTTTCTTTGTGTGGAGAAACTTGAAATGAAATTACAACCTCGTTTCTCTAACCTGTAGGCCAACCTCCATTACCTTATACACTACCTAAGCTCAAGGCTGAAACAACAGTTGAAATGAAACCCTGGCACTGAAAATAAGTTTTACTGTGTAGCTGGTAGAACACATCCTGCTTAGGAGCATTGTGTTTAATTTACATTGTTTCATGCCCTGTAATGGAAAGGAGTCCATAAGATTTTGGAATCTGGACCACAATGTCTGCTTCCATTGTTGTAGAATACAGTCCTGCAGAGACAAATGCAGTTGTCATCTTTACTTTAGTATTAACCAGTGCTCCACAATGACATTTTAAAGCTGCAGGCACAGTTTTGAGCTGTGACTGCAAATTGTTACTTGGCTGGTAAAAATCACTAGGGAGGTGTTAGAGCCATTGTCTGAAGCTTATTTTTGAATGCCTTCCATCTAAAAGGCAAGGTGCCAATTTCCTTTGGGTTCTCTTTTTCTGGGTTTCCTTTGGCTTCCCTAATGGATAAATGTCTTCTGATGCTGACAAAAATCTTCAGCATGTCTCTGTTTAGAAGTTTTCACTCTCATTTAAGACATAATATAGGGGCTCCAGTGACACATGAGTTTCACATATACAATAACATATTCTGTGGGGTGGGATCTGATTATGCTCACTGGTGAGTTTCTGTTGAGGAAAGAAAAATCTGTGCTCAGTGTCTGAGATTCAGCACATGCCTTTAATATCACATACCTTGAAGTACTATTGATGTTTATCCAGAACTTGACATGAGTGATCACAGTCCATTCTTGAATATCACTATTCATTTCTTCCTGAATATTCACAGGGAGCAATAGTGCACAGCTGCTGCTGTGGGAGTAATGGACTGTTTAAATCTGAAGTTCACAAAAATATTTTGCCTGGCTGCTTCTCTGTCTTCTCATCTTCTGTACAGTACGTGCCTTCCTAGGCTGAAACCTTTGTAGTGCAATACTGCACTAGCAAAGATCTGTGTCATGTTGTGAATACAGCCAGTCCTGGTACTGGCAGAGACCTCAGAAGAGTATTACAGTCTATATAATAAATACTAATGTAACAGTATGTTAATAGCTAGGAATTATTTTGCATGATATTTAGCTAAAGGAACAGAAAGTTTAGCATGTTTTCTCAACATTCAGATAAAAAAGTGGGGATAATATGTCCCTATTTGGAACCTTTAGGTCTTTTAACTGTGATACACCTTTTCTTACTAATGCAGTCAGATTGTTCGTTAAAGTAGTCTTAGCTTCCTTGATTCACCTTTGCTTTCACTTTCACCTTGCAAATATTGTCAGATTCAGTGTGAATCTGTCAGCATAACTGCTCTGTGTGCTAGCAGTGCCCAGTACAAAAAAACATTAATGACTGACATTTATAATGTCATTCAAGAATTTCAAACTGTCTTCTGCCAAAGGTTACTTTACTAGTCAATCTGTCCTTTATCTCCTTTCCTCACTGACAAGGAGTTAAAGACATCAGTCAGTTACAGAAATGCTAGTGTAAAAATATATGAACAGCCATTCCTTGTCTGACCAGTGATCCATGTAGCTTACCAGCCTGTCTGTGACACTGTCCAGCAGAAAAGGCTTAAAGAAGAATGTATTGAGTGACCTCTCTGTTCAGTTTCCCTTAAATGGTGGTTTAGAAACTCCATCCAGAGCACTTTCAGCCATGAGTGAAAAGGGATCCTTCTTTCTTTGCCTTAAACCTGCTGCCAGATCACCCATTTTACTTCCACAGCATGGAAAGCTATGAAGAGCAGCAGAACAGGACCAGAAGGATCCTACCCTAATCCCATTAGTGTGATGCCTTGGGGTTTTCATGTATTTGTAGATTTTTATACTTCTATGTAGTTTCTTACATTTAGAGTAGCTAACAACCCTGTGCTAGCTGCCTTAAGGATCAGATAATAGCTGGATCACCATGCCTGGGAAACATGTACCAGAACTAAGGCAATTATGTACCATGTTAGTCAAAACAAGAAAGCAAAGCCCAGCAACCTTGGAGAAGCTCCAACAAGGGAAAGTGGTGTGAAGAT
>JAWWTY010000156.1:43826296-43904841 GCA_035222235.1 Margarornis squamiger | reverse complement strand
GCTCCTCTGCCCTCCAACACTGCTGGAAGAAGAACTGCTCCCTGACTTCCGACTCCCCTTCTTTATATCTTTGCTTACGTACAGAAATGAGATGGAATACTTCCTTAGTTATGACCCAGTTACCAGGAAGGGCCTAAACCAAAACCACTACAGTTAGTTAGAATTTTTCTGGTTTGGGCTCCCTATAGTAATACTACATGTCGTTTTTGGATAACTCTTACAGTTCTAACTTATTTCTTTTGGGAAAGATGGTTCATACCCACTCACAATTTTCACACCACCAATAAGTCAGGGAGTTATACAGTGGAATGATGCTGTCCTTATGATTCCTGCTGTCTGACAGTCTGTCTTTTTTTTTTACTGTTACAAGATACTGAGAGATTGTTTTCATCAAACTCTTTACTAAACCCTCAAGATTTTCATCTTGCCCTTGTAATAGTCAGGATGGAGCAACAGTTTGCATGTGAAGTTCAGGTTGTTTTTCCCCATATGCATTTATCTAAGCTGAATTTCAACGGCCATTTCTTTGCCAAGTCACTCATTATCATGAGGCTTTTCTGGAACTTCCTCTCTTCTTTAGTGCCTTGAATAGTTTACTGTCAGCGCCATTCTTTGTCACCTCAGTATTCTTCCCCCTTCAATTAATTTCTGAATACACTGAGGGCCTCAGGTCCCGGCACAAAACCCCATGGGACTCCATTGGCTTTTTGTTCTTAGGCTCTGTTTCTGATCTCCTAAACTGTTCTTTATCCATCCAAGGACATTCCCATGTTGTTTAGATTATTTAAGAGTGTTTGGGTGAGGAACATTACTGAATGCCTTTTGAAAATGCAAGTAGACCATATCAAAGGGAGACTCCTTGTCCACATTCTTAATTGCTTCTTCAGGGAAATTAAATAAATTTGTGAGACACAATTTTTCTTTAAAACAAAACCCTACAAGAAACAAATCATGTTGACCCTTCCTTATTTATATTTCTCCATATGTCCATTCATTTTAGTATGTAGGATAAATTCCAATAACATTTCAGAGGGTTGTGAGGCTAGGTATTCCTTGGGTCTCTCTGGCATTGCTGCAAAAAAAATCAGCATCATGTTGGCCATTTTTTAGTGCCAGCACAATTTTAGGCAAGATAAATGTACCACAATTAGTGTTTTCCTGCTTCATCTTGAGTTCACTTAGAACTTTAGGGTGAACAGAAGTTTCTGGTGGCTTATAATTAATTTCTTATGTCTTTTGCAAGTTTTTTCCCATTCTTTTTTTGTTTTTCTTCTTCTTTTTGACTTTCTTTATTGTGCTTTTTTTTCACTTAATGAGCCAGCACTGGAATTTTCTACAGCAGTGCTTTCTCACTTTAAAAACTGATTTTATCCTGCTTTTTAGGCATGTAGGCTTTCTTCTGGTGCTTCTTAAGTCTTTATGCGCAGTACTAGTTTGTCCTGAAAATCCAATAAATGGTGGCAATTCCAAGCTGTGGGAGGAAGCTCCTGATAGGGAGAGTGGCTGTAGAACAGAACAAAGTAAAAAGAAAGAAGCAGTGAGGAGGAAGTAACCAAGCCTTTGGATATGGCTCTATAGGAAAACAGGCGAATGTTACCTATACTTCACCAATACAGTTTGGATGCACTCACAATATTTTGCTAAAAGGCACACAGGATCTTTACTGTGGAGCAGAAAATTGAATTTGGATTTTAGAGTTCAGGACTGTCACACAGCCAAAACACCAGATGGATCTCTCTTGCTCTTATAATAAATGCCATTGCTAGGATGATCTTAGTCCCATTAGCAAGTCAGCATTTTCACTAGCACAGTGGCTTAAATAATATTACAAATTAACTATAAAGAAAGGAAAATAAAAACAGAGGGATCAGTGCCAATGGCTTTCAAGGAGAGTGTTTCCTTCTTAAATAGTTGACTGGTTGCTTCAACAGGCAGTTATGGGGAAAGAGGATTAAACAGAGGAAATACGAGAAATGCAACTGGGATATGTATGGCTTTTCTTGAGAAAGAATACAGAAAAATGTGTGGAAATATATGGGGAAGAAAAAATACTTTATTCTGCTAGCTCGCTGTGGCAACGTAAAAAGACCCATGTCAATATTTCTGTTTGTTCTGCTAGATGCAAACAACAGAAATATTGGCATGAGATGAAGGGAAGAAAATATCAACATGCTCACCTAAAGAATGATTTTTAATGTTTTTTACGGAATTGAAGAACACTACTTCTATATGTTAAATTATGGTGCATTATAAAATGTCAGCCAATGAAAAATGTTTGCCGAGAGATGTATTTGATCAGGCCTGATTCTTACCTATGGTTATGCTGTCTATGCTATTTACTAATTAAAAAGTGGGGTGCAGAATTGAATACTTTTCTTCTACTCTCAGCTCAGGCACTGATTAGTAGAAATGGCATGTAGAAATATTGGGAATTATGATGCAACATGAAATATTTTTACAGTAAGTACTTATAACAATCTGACCTTTAGATGATTAGTGTCATAAGTCCACAGCATGTTCAGATTTCAAGGTATGTTGTTTATTTTTAGTTTTCTCCTTTTCAGTAATAACTCTTTGTATGAGGATAAGGTATCTGGACTCACTTTGACTTTCATGGTCTATTTCCCCAGGAACTGGAAACCACCAATTACTGCTTTGTATTCAAAGCAGTTCTTATCTACATTTCATTCTGACTTAAATAGTATGGGCTGTATGTTTACTTTTAAAAGCATTTCATTTAAAATAAATAATAATATGCTATTATAAATGTTCTGCAGTTAAGGACATTAAACATTTAGTTTTAATAAAAAACATTTAGAAATGCCTCAGATTCACTATACACTTTTGGATCTACCATGCCTTGAGCTCCACTGATGTACAATGTCAGAATGAATAGAAAGTGTAGATACAACTCTCTGATATACAGAATTATCTTTAAACCCTCACTGCTTGTACCATATATGTCTCTGCACAAGACTCTTTAGAGGAGAAAAGAATATGGAAGAGAAAAAAATAGGGTACTTCAGGTAATAAAATATGTGCACTTTTGCACTACAATTCTGAATACCAATTTTTGATTGATACAGTAACTTGAAAATAATTCAGTTGTGGAAAAAAACCCATTCATTTTGTAATGAAGAAAGCTGAGCTAGATCTTTTTCTATTTGAAACTCAGATATCAGAAACACTTCCTTGTCTTTTTATGAGTTTATTTCTGGTTTTGTAGACTTACTCTGCCATTTTATGTGCTTCCAATTTTAGTGTTGTGAATTTGCCCACCCTCAAGTCATCAGAAGCACAGAAAATAATTTTACAGTACCTGGCAACATAACATTACATATTCAATTTAGCTTCTATAATTTCCTTGTCCTGAAATTTGCAAGTATCTTTCCCTGTTGCTTGTTCTGTAATGATTTCATACCAGGCCCCACATTTGTTAAATACGGCCCCGGCCTCATGAAAGTGATAAGTGAATACTGTGAAATGTTGGGATCTTCCAGTTTTTCCCAGATAAAATATAAGACCTTCACCTCTTTCAGTGTTCAGAATAGGAGTCTCTTAAATCTATTCCAGTAACGTAAAAATAAATGAAAAATCAATGCTTCCTAGAATATAGTACAAAGTTTGGAAGAGCAGCAGAGATAAGATAAGCTTCCTGCATGTGAAATCCTTTCACTTTTGTAAAAGCCTTTCCTGTGTCATGAATTTCCAGTGAAAATATTATCAGGAACTATCAATGTCCCGAGCTCAATGGAGTAGATCCCTTTTCCTATCTACTTTTCACACGCAACACTCATGGACTGTGCTATTCTGCATACTGAAACCATTGACAATATGGGGATTGGAAGCAGGAGAAGGACAGTTATGTGGCCTTAAAACTCTGGGAAGATGCCTACTGCTTCTGACAGGCAGAACACACAAGGATGTTATATTTTCTTCAAAGTGTCTGACACAAGTCTCTTGGATTGGATAGACAGTGGATCTATTACAGAAATTCTTAAATGAAATAAAAGTGGTGCTGTTGAGACAAATTAAGACATAGAATAATACATGTAACATAATGGTCATGAGTTGAAAGGTTTTTTGCTGCTTACTTTTTGAACGAGCTCCAGACAGAAAAGAAAAAAACCAACCTAATATTTAGTCTTGACTATAGCTATCTAACAGGAAAATATGTTGCATCATTTGTCTGCTGCTTCCAGGTGCTTAAAAAAGCTCAGTGGTTACCCTCTCTGAAACTTGAGTGCTGTCCAAATGTTAAAATCAGTTTCTGAAAAGCTTGGTTCATTCTAGAAGGCCATGCCCTATGGGACAAAACCCAAAGGACCCACTGCCCTACTTTGTCACTATCACTGGCACTTCCCTCTCAGTTTTATTGGCACAAATCTTGCTGAGATCATGTAGCAAATTGATCAAGGGCTGAAAAGGCCACCCTTCTTTTCTGCTGGATTATTTTGAAGCAGGATCATTTCCCTTGTTCAGTTTAAAATGTGATACTACAAATAGCTGTGCCATCATCTGTGAAGGGATACTACACCTTTGTCTAGCAATGAGTGGTGGAGATGGGAACATCTCAAACTTCATTATTTCTGGCTGGAAGTCTTTATCTGATTTAGTCCACCTGATCACTGGTTAGATAAAGCTGTTGTATGACTGAAACACCACAGAGGGCATGTAGGCAACAGTATTCCACGTGCATTGAAGTTCACAGCCTAGAAAATTTTCACAAGGAAAGGACATGCTATGATGTTTTTAGTAAAGCTGTTCATATCTGTGAATAATCTGTGGCATTTTTACTCCATTCCTTTCCATTTTTATTCTTGTCCTTCCACAAGGGAAAAGAAACAAACCAGTATTGCTACTTTCTTCTTAATAAATAAAATATTTTTCATTTATTATGCATTATGCAAATAAGACAATTTGATAAAAAGCTGGGAAGAAAAGAAAAAAGTGTCCTAAACAGGAAAAACTGAAAAGACACATAAATAGCGGTCCCTCCTCTAGAGACTTTAAGATACAATTTGGGAGAAGGCAAAATGAATGCAGTAATTAGAAAGAAGAACATAAAGAAAATACACCTTTGAGATCAGATTCTCGTAAATTGTATCACACTGTTGTATTAATAATCCATCAGGGAATGCTCTCGTGGTTCAGGAATGGTACCCTCCAATTTAGTGCTCCCACAGAGGTTCTCCAAACCACATTGTTGCTTGTTCACTCTCCCCTCCTTCTCTTCACCTCATCCTGCAGGCTGGGAGAAGAACAATTTACTGGAAACAGCAATCAAGTAAGATAAAATAACAGTACCAGCAATAATATTAATAACAAAGTGTACAAAACAGGCAGGTGATTCACACATGACTGCTTGGAACTGACATTACCCAACTGCTCCCTCTGGCTCAGAACCGGCATTACCTGTCCGGTCCCTCCATCATGCTTAGTCCACTGGAAGGAATCCCTGCTCCAGGAAGAGAGAAGCACCTGCAGCAATGATGTGATGTGGTACTGAATAACCTCCGTGTCCTAGCTATGCCCCTCTTGGCTACTGCAAAAATTAACCTTGACTTGGCTGGAACCAAGACAGTTCATAACCCACCAGAGAAGTAAACCCAAATGAAGGAGTAGCTTTGAGCTACACACCATGTAAGTGACTGTAAACTTGTTGGTGAGTCATTCTCTGAAAGACCAGAGAGGGTGCGTTGGTTGTGAGTGGCCACAAGTTCAACTGTCATCTGACCATGCTGGGAAATGAACTGGTGACTACAGTGGATTCATGGCCTGTAGTAATCTGTCTTTCAAGATGACAGTATGTTACTGCTGAATCAACAGACGCAAAAGGAGACGGAACAGACTCCTGTTCCATCTAAGGTAGTGTCTTGCCTTAGAGAGAATAAAGAATACCAGTGCTCTGAAACAAAGGTGTAAACTCCAATCCAGGCTGTATGTTGGTGATTCTTGCTCAGTTTTGAGAGGTGGTTGTGCAGATATAACCTGAAAGTCCATATATGCCTTGTATTTCTATTAGTGTTTGTTCTTATTTCTCAAAATATCCATCATTCTTCCAGGGCAGGGAGCACATCTGTTGAGAAGAGGCTGTGGAGTAAGCTTTTAGTTCAGCTTCCTGCACTGTACAAGTGCTATGAATAAATAAGACTTCACTGTTTTAAGCTGATAGCTTTCAGTGAATGAATTTGAGATAGCTCCTAGTGTTTGGGTTTTGGCTTTTTTAAATATCTGTAGAGTAGATGATATTGAAAGGAAGTGTTATGGAACAGAACCTGGACTCATCTTGTGAGACTTGGTCTTTCCCATCTGATCCTCATTTCAATTAGCACAGATAGGGTGTGGCACTAATCTGATAATCCCCCTTCCAGCAGTACAGCTGAATGCTGTTAATCTTTTAAATGGTCTTTATTTTAACATTCTCATTCTTTAGGTTCATATATGTTTCATTAGAAATGGTGCATGTTACTAGGGGAAATAAAAAATAGTTTTCTTTTCTCGGCTGAAAGAATTAATCCTGGAGAAAAATAAGAAGTTGTGATGACACTGATTCATGTACAACCTGAGGTATGAAATGCAAAAAGCCTGCTGGATTTTTTCTTTTTCATCTTTACTAGCCTTTTAAAAAACATTAGTAGCTAACTCAAATGACTGGTGGCTTAATACTGAATGTGGTAAATTTTTAATCTCTCTATGTCTCATTTATGGTTTGGCTATTGCTGCATGTGTAGCAGCAGGAGGGGCCAGTCTGGTGTACTCGTGTGTACCAGAAAAGTCCCTTTCGCTTGCAGGAACACATTCCTCTGTAAAATGGCTCTGAACAATAAATGTAGAGTAGCTGTAGTTAAATACAAACTGCTTCACAGTATTTGTTCCTTCTCATTCACCTTTATCCTTTTCTTCTTCTCCCTTTTCATATGTAGTATAGTATTTGAGCCAAATTTCAAGTTCAGTACATATTCTAATGTATCTCAGTGTTGATAATATGATAAAAATTATGTCTGTAGATGCATCCTGCTTGAATGTGTGAGCCAGTGGTCTTTGGTTCTGCCAGGTTTCTGGATGTACTAAAAGAACTAGTTTATTGAAGAACAGTTCATTACATTCTGATTTTCCTCTGGGTTTTTGTTTGCTTTCTTTATTGACTGAAGCTCATCTATGCTGAGGCTCACTCAAAGAGGCATATTTGTCCAATGTTAAAAACGGACTTTTAAGATGAAAGGTTCTTAGTCAGAAATTTCCCAGACCTGAGGTCTTTACCACAGCTGTTCAGCAAAACTTGGGTCTGATTTCTTTGCACAATAAACCTTTTTTTTTCTTTAGCTTTTTTAAAATACTCCAAATATGAACAAACAAAATTCCTCTCCATGGTCTCTTACTTGTTTGAGTGACATCATTAGTCTTAGTCTCAATGACAGCTTAAACTCTTTATTTATTTTATAGTTTAGATTAAGAGACTAAGATGATATTAAAATTTTCACCAAAAATGGAAGCAAGAACAAAAAATAATACAGATGCAAATGTAACTAACCTTTCCATTGGAATTTCCTGATTTTGAAAGTGGTTTACCAGACTTGGATCAGATTTTGAAACATTTATGCCTCTGTATAACTTTGTATATACACGGATAACGTTAGTCATTAGATAAATGTCTGCAGGAGCATAACAGTGCATTCACTTTGGGTTTTTTTCATTTAATTTTCTAGATTTTTCCTAAGAAAAAAGAAATGCTCAAAACTTCTCATAAAAGTACTCTGCGCAGTACTGCCAAGGCTGAGGGATATCAGTAGATCAGAACTTCACTGAGACTCATTAATCTTTAGGAGCCAAAAACCACCATGGGCAGAGAGCACCTGACTGTCCTGCTCTTCCCTTGCCCCTCAGTAGTTATTGCCAAGCACTGAGTAGTGGGATATGGGAGACTAAGAGTCCACAGAAGGAATGCTTTGGGGAGAGAAGAGGACTTGGGGCACTGAGAGTGTTAAGTGAAAATGTGTTTGTCCACAGGTTGGTGGTTGAATAGAATGGGAAGACAGAAAGCTTATTTTTAATGCGTTCGAGAGACCTAGTTGCTTTGGAAAAAGATACTTTTTGTTCCTCTTGTAAGGACAATTCAAGTATCTTCTCTCAAATGGGCTTATTTTCATCTATTTTGCCAAGAATAAATTTTGGGAAAAAGTCCCCCTCCTGTCTCCACAAAGGACTCTCTCTGGCAAAGACTAGATCATTTGAAGAAGCTGACTAAAACTGAAAGGTTTTACAGTTATTTTCATTATGTGCAGGAAAATATATCATAGGCATGACTTTTCTAGTACTGCAAAATATATTTTGTGACTTTCCCTTGTCTCAAGACTTCCTCTAACCAAGTTCTTCAGTGTATTGGAAGATCTCTCCCCTCTCACAGTGAGAATGGTGCAGTAAGGTTCAGTGCTCTTTCCTTTGCAGCTGCTGAGGCAAGAAAAGCAGCCTTGTTCTGTGCTCTGGGATCCTCACATCTCAGAATGACCCTTGGGGACCGATAGTAGCAGGTGTTAATTGAAACAATCTTTTGGCTGCTTTGATGCACTCTAGGGACACGCCAGGGTTTTAAAGCCATATGTACTCACTCCAGATATGAATAATTAAAGCAGAAATTTGGATGTTTCACATTTCAGGCTTTGTCATGCCTTCTGCTTGTACTGATTTTTAAATGTACAAATGGAATTTGTGTTAACAGGAATCTTGCCCAGGAGCCACAGTGTTCCTTTGTTTCAGGGTATTGCAGATAATTATTTATTAAAGCTAATAATAATAATAAGGTCATCTTTATGCATTTAGAATCTGTCTGCATTTGTGTCTTTTCAGCATAGTTTGGATAAAAAAAGATTCCCTTGGGCACTTACTTTTTCAAAGATGGGACTTATTCTTCACTCATTTTGGTTGCATTAGTAGTTACTATGCAGCCATTTGGAAAAAAAAAAATCAACCAAATTTCAGCATATTTCATCACACTCTCAGTAACTTCCTACTTGATTCCACTGTCCATCCTTGAATAATGAGAACTTGGTGCTTGAGTCTGGCCATCCAGCATTTCTTGCTTTTTCATAGAGATACAAAGGGATGTATCTTGCATTTCAACCTATAATGTTTGGGGTGTGTCTTATTTTTGAACTCTGGCCATAGGTCTTCTGATAGAATAGACAATGTTAAATTTGAAAGTCTGGACTTGCTTCTTCTACCTCTAAGCGGAACTTTTTAGACTAAATGTTACTGTGGAACTTAACCTTTGTAGTGGGACTTGACATGGCCAATGCTGGAGACTCTTATCCCTATAGGATTTTGATCAGCCTAGGAATCTGATAAAAATTTGTTATTACTCCAAGAAACAATTGCATATACAGAATAGTATTAAATGTATTATCTTTGTGACCAAAACTAAAAATGTCTCAAAATAGTTACTCAGTGACAATGTATTATGTTTCTAATCTTAAAAATCAAAGCCACGTATTAAACCCAGTAAAGAGTTTTCAAGTTGTATGCAAGGTTTTTTTTAGTGTTTAGAGAAATCTGAGTAGTAGTTTTGCAGCTACCATCTCACATTTTATCTTGGGTCTAGCAGAACTTAAAGTGCTTCTGTGTGATTGAAAACCATCTGGCAGAGTCTGCAGACACGATTCCAGCAATGCTGCTGCCCCTTACAGGCAAGGCACTGGGGAAAAAATACCAATGACAAGTATTTAGGTGAGGTTACGTATGTGATGCTCTAATAGCAAAGCAAAATATGTCTTAATGCTATATATTAAACACACCAAAAATGTGGTAATGCAAACACTGCTGGATGCTGGGCAGCCAAGTGGCTGTTGTGTGCTCCTGGTGCAGGGTTCTGACCCAGGAATGGGCACTGGATCTTTCCCCAAAGTTTGCCAGTGTGTTTTTTGACATCATCAAGCACACAAAACACATGCTGTTTGGCCAGGAAAACAGTGGGAGAGTTTGTGAATATATTTTAAAACAGATTTTGCTCAAATTGCACTTCTATTGTGGAGTACGGATCACAGAAGAAAAAATTGAGCTAAAGAGGCCGGACTGAAAGATATTCATAAATACATGCAGTTAAGGTGCAGACTTGAAATTTAAGTACCAAGTAGTTGCTTCCCCATGCACCACCACAGATGAGAAGAGATGATGTGGAGAAAATACTGGGCATAGGACTTCCTATTCTAACTTTGCTATAAATTTAACACACGGAAGTGGTGTACATTTTTAAATTTCCTTGTTTCCATTTCTCACACTGCAAAGAAAAGGGTAATCGGGAGACTATTTGCACTTAAGGGAGTTTATAAATGAAGTGATTTTATAATAATAATTTTAAAAGGTGCTCTTCGTTTTCTATAAAAAAGGTTTGAACAACTAAACTAAATAAATTGAAATAGTAAAACTTGAATTTTAAAACCCTTTTGTCAAGCTTTTAAGGGTTTGATAATTTTTCACCAGGGACCTCCGTGAAAATGTTTATATTTGTGTATTTTTCTTTTTTTGTTTGTTTGTTTTTTGGGTGGGTTTTTTTTGTTCGTTTTTGTGAAATGCAGAAAATGCTGATACAAAAGTCTCTTTTTGTGAAAATTTAATTTCAGTGGCAAAAATATTTTTTTTCATGTTACCATTTCTTTTTTAATCTGCATTTACTGTAAGTATAAATTCCTTAGGTTGGACAGGTTTTTTGTTTGGTTTGTTGGAGGTTTTTTTCCATAGATATAAATAACCAAACAAAAGTAAAAACTGTTTTCTTCTAGCATATAGTGTTTGAGACTTTCATGCTTTTTGAAAAAACAGCATTCTCCTACTACATAGTTCAGGACAAGAATATCAGGCTATACTGGAGACCAAAAGCACATCCACTACAGCAGCAGATAGCAACAAAATAAGTAAATTGGCACTTTTGAAATTACCTCAATCTTAACCCTCTCCACCTTTTTTATTTCTTTTCTGTCCATTTACCGTGTATGCCAACTTTTATGACGGAGTTGATATGGTTGAATCTCTAAAGAAGATCTCACAATGAACCGTAAGCCTTTTTCTAAGTCCTTTTAGTGTCCACAACTTTTGATTGTGCCTAAGAAGCAGTTGTGACCATCTGATGATAAATCACTTACTCGCATGCAAGGGTCCACTGGGCTTCGCTCCCACTCATGGTGTCTTTCATCTTCAGAAACATTTCTTTCTGTCTAAAAGTTAAATAAGTTCACTGCCTTTTGTGGCATTTTTTAATTTTTCTTTCTGATTTTCTTTCCCACCATGTCCCACACCCCAGTAACAAGTATGCTGCTCTGTTGATGTTGCAGATTGCAGGGGCAGGGAGATAAAAATGCTTAATGCTATGTGGATTTGCAGGCTCTGATCTGTAACAGGCAGCAGTGAATTTACTGTCACTGGACTTACAAAATCTTGGCACCAGGCTACCAGAGACTTTGCCATCCCTCCCTGTTCCCTACTTCCAAGGTGAACTTTGGTTTGCAGTATTGGATTACCTCATAGCTGCAGTACAAAACCAGTTTTTCAGCCATTCAACCATTTACATTTGTTAAGTTGTGCTAAGTTAGCACAGAGATTTTAAAAATCTTAATGCATACTATGAACTCATTATTATAAATCCGGAGATGCTCAGCAAAAAAAATCCACAGACAACAGTAGTGGCCCAAGATTTATGATAACTTTTAATGGGACATATTCTTGTAAACCTGAGAAGGTTATTTCTTCAGACTTCTGAGGAAGACCACTGTGAGCTGGGGCCATGGGTAAGAATAAATAGATCTGATAAGCACAGAAACTAGAGACTGGTCTCCCTTTCGTTCCCTTTTCACTGCTGCAGTGTTAAGAGGTGTGTGGGAAGCAGTCAGGTTTCCCTGGCATAGCAATCCTTTCTGTGCACACCTCTCTGTTAGATGTCATTTTCCTGTGTCATGTATTGTACCAACCTTACACATGATAGATCACTGCAGGGGAGAGAGAGAAAGGAACCTGACTGGGGTGTGTTGCAGCAAGTCCTGACCAATATGGGGCTTTGGTGATGCAGCTGGTATAGATTAGAACAGCTCTAGGATTGCTTTCATCTATGGAAGGGTGGGGCTCGTAAAAAAACTGCCCCCAGGACAAGAGAAATGCATTGGGTTTTTATGGATCTCAGCCTCCTCTTTAGTTACATCTAATGAACAATGGCACAGCTGAGAATGTGGCCACACACAGTCTGGAGAGTTTCTTTTTGTAACTAGATCTTGGGAAAGATTTCTCTTCAATACAGAATTTCATGGATTTCCTTTGAGATTTGTGAAAATAAACAAATAAACCTCGTCCTACAGTTGGAATGTTTCTGACACCATGAAATGAATTTGATTTCCCTGTGTGATGGTATACCACTGTTCCTTTTAGTAGGTCTTGTAACAGATACCCTAATGGTATCTGATCACATTTATGTCTGGTTATTCCAGTCAAGTGTTAAATATCTGGAATGAATGTATACACTGAATATGAGATTTTACTTTTATATATATTTGTTAGATTAATAAGAATTTGGCCACCAGAGCTAATTTAGTACTTCACGGTATCTGTCTTTAGGATATTACCAGCTGTGTACCATCTATTGCCCACTATAACTGCAACTGCTCAGACCTCAGCATGTTTCCCACAGCTTTTCTGAACTGGCTGAGCCAGTTCTGCAGTATTGAAGTGGCACTGACAAATGTCATTACTCGATTATTACACCTTGTTCAGGCATAAGAGGTTTTCATATGTGTATTTCTTTTACAGTATTAGCAAGAATTTATTTATGATGATTTCATTTGGTGTTCATCCCTTAATTTTTCCTATTTAGAATGACTTTGACAGCTGGTCTGGTAATGCAGATGTAATATTTTTGTTTAGCATGTGTAGTATGGCATTACATGCCACCACAATTATCTTCAGTATAGAATTACATGCCACCACACTTCTCTCCAGAGAAGATGGGCAAAAGAACAAATACAGTGTTTTGAAAGTTTGCTAAATATGCACAGTGTCAAATACAACTCCATCTTTTGTAGTCAAGAAGGTTGTTCTAGTCCAATAAAATGTCCTTAGTAAATAAGAGGTGAAGAAGAGGAAGACAGAGATCTGCATATGTGTAGGGTGGTTAAGCATAACAATCCATGGGGTTAACTTTCAGCTTTGTCCCAAGGCCCTTCAGCTTGTTATGTTACATTTTTCCCTTTGTGAAACTGGCACTCAGGAGTTTTATGTACCATGTCTAGAACCAGCAGTATAGGGCAATGGAGCAGAAAGTGTTAAAGAAAATCACAGGATGGATGTATTTGGAAAGAGGAAGAACACAAAGAGGGTGAGATTTCATGAGAAGGACCACAGGCAAAAAGGGGGCACAATGCTGATTTTTGAAGTCCGCAAACATCTCTGCAAAACATCAGAGAAGCTTCAGAGGCAAGGGAGTGGGTGGCACCACACAGGTGACAATAGGGAGAAAAATGTAGGATCACTTCCTTCAGCATCAATACTCCATTCGATCAGGTTAAATATCTACTGTAATCTCAAGTAAGGGCATGTGAGTGCATCAGAGATGACTGAATGCCAGTGCAGAGCTAGATTATCTTTTCCTGTCCTTGTATACCAAGATCTAGTCACACCTCCTTCCAGAGTGAAAAAAACCAGCCAGAAACCACAACATTTAGTCATGTAATGCCTTTACAGGATGTCTGAAAGAATTTCCAACTATGATAGCTATGATTTGACCTTCATCTGTTTTCCATGGCTTAGTGTAAAGCATGATTTTCCAATACTTTCTCATTTTTATTTGTGGTCAGGCCAGAAAAAAGATTGCACCTTTGACTTCCTGCATTAAAATTATTATTTTTAAATGCTTGGAAGGCGATGTAATGTGAAGGACTGAAGTAGAGAACTTTTCTCAGGAACTTGAAAACCATACTGGATTCCAAGAACACAATGTGTAAATGAAATACTGGTTTCAGGGGCCACTAGGGAGTACCAGACAATAAAAAAGGATTAGGTTGCTCATTTGCAAACATGTGCATATACACTAGCACAAAGTTTAAACTTCAGTGAAACAAGTAATTTTGGACCCTAATTTACCTCTACTCCAGTTTGCATTTATCCAGTCTTAAAGCTATTGCTGGGAAAATTCAATCACCACTGTGGTTTAAACTTCTTATACACATAGTAAAAACTAATCCTGTGTCTATACATAGCCACAAATAAATGGTATGTGCTGTAATTAATTCTGTTGCTGACACACTAGTTTTCTGACTGGTTTTGAATGGCTGAGGAGTTTCTAATATTTTTTAATATTTTTAGATTACATGATAGAAGTGGCAACCTCTCCCTGACAATTTCACTGTTGTCTATGACTATGTTAGAGCTGTTTTAAAGTTACTGGTCTCCAAACAGAGGTACTGCTGCCCAAACTGAGGCCTTAATAAAGACTAAGGTGGCATCACTGCCATTTTAGCAGTTAATGTTACACCTGAATGAGAAGCTGAAAGGTGAAGACTCTCATGAGGGATGCCTTCTCTTGCTGTTCTTAATACTCACCAGTGCCATCCCTTTGAGCACCACAAACTCATCATCAGTATAAACAGAGCCTTTTAACACCTCCTTGAAGTACCCAGTACTGCTGCCTCCACATATCTGATGGAGACTGAAACACTAAGAAGCAAAGAGTTTCCTAAATGATGTCCAAGTTGCAGCCACTCTCCTGTTTTCTCTCTTGTGATTTAACCTTGTAGACTGCATCTACTTCTCCAGTGTGAGAGCTGTTGAAAGTTTGAGGGAAATCCCATTAAAATCAGTGTGAGTCGTTCTTCTGGCTCTTATCAGGCTCTCTATTCTTTGGTGTTATGGTAATGATATGACCCTCAGTTGACTTGTAATTATACACTTGAGGAACTGAGTGATAGAATGAAGCTGATGTTCCATTCCAGTAATAGGCTGACTGAATATGAGAGGATTTACTGCAGCTGGCCAGGGCTATGGCTGTGAGTGTTGTGGTAGCTGAGAGTTCTCTCCCCCTCATCTGAGGGGAAATTCTGAGCAAAAACTGACTCCACCAAGACCAAAACATACTACTGGGAATTAAAGGCACCACGTGATAAAAGGATGTCTGTCTCTGGACTCAGAATGCTTCCAGACAAAAGATGAGGAGCCAATTTATTGGAAGTTTGAGTGAGGACACACAAGCTGCTGCTGAAAGGGCCTGTCTACAGTCATCTTCTGCACATCCAAACAGGGGATGTCCTCTAAGGGAGAGAGGGCATTTTTTTCTGCCCATTACATTTTCCCGTTTCTGGTCTTCCAATCCTTTGATTAAGTGAGCAAAACAGGGACCTACTTACATGGAATGATCAGTCTAATCCTTTTTAGGTGGTGAGAATTCTGACTGAAAGCATCCTACAGTGTGGGTGTCGTGCCCTTCCTTTCCTGGCATGCTGTGATGCAGCCTGGCTCACTGGCATGTGTGCCAGTTGTGTTTAGTACAGGGAAAAAAGCACATTCAAAGATTTTTAACAGAAGTTATGAAGTCCTGGTGTGTGTGAATCTCTCTTTCCTAAGTGTAAAAAATGCCCTTGCCTAAATGCTAGGTGAAGTTCCTTTCTTTGTATAGAAGCCTGTAGTAACTTAAAAACTACCGTGAAACTTAATAAAACAACCTTAAATGTATAAGCCTCTTGTCTCCACCTTCATCCACCCTATGTCTTATATAATCAACAACAGTGTCTACATTTCTAGCACTGTTTTTTCCCTACAGGTGTGAATGTTAACTGTGCAAACTTTCCTTGTAGGTTTGAGGTAAATTATTGTGTTTGACATGTCTGTCCACATATATTTATGTTCCAGTGTCATCTGATAGTGGCAAATCTTGTTCTCTGAGATATAGTGCCAACACAAAACAGAAAGTCTGAGTGCTTAGACATTTACAAGTCCTATAACTATGTGTTCATTGTAGCTTTGCTTGTGTTCTGTCTCAGCACAAAAAATGGCATATTAAAACAGAAGCATCACCTTATCAGTTTCTTTTGTGAGTAGTGGAAGAGTAAAAGATAAAAAAGCTCATGTGTGCACATAATAATCCTATAGGGATGAATATCCATGTACCCTGATAGACAAATACTAATTAACTATTCATCTTTCTTTCTACCCATGTGGTGCTTCCTTATTTTTCTATTTAATACTGATACGTTAATGGCCAATAGCTGAAAAACAAATAGTTACTACAATGTTAGTACTCCCATTAGGATTTCTCTTCTGTGAAGCAATCTATTAATTTTTAACCTGAATGAAGGAAAACAAAATATTGTAGAAAAGTAGCACACTTCTTTCTTGGATTCTTGCAAGATAATTCCTTTCTTTTCAGTGAAAATCTTCTGATTGATAGACCTACTAAAGAAGAAACAAATGCTTCTATCAAAGTCACCCTTATGATGCCTTGCTTTCCTCAGCTGTTACCATCTGTTTTGAGGAAAAGTCATTTAGACAGATACAGTTGGCACTCATTTTATCAGGGCAGAAATTTTTTTTTTTTTGTGATTTGGGGCGAGGACCCTCTGCTGGATAAATAATTAGAGTAAACATCTTATCATACCAGTGTACTGTCTTTTACATTGTCTGGAGGAATGGTTTTATTTCAGCTTTTCATAGAATATACTTGTAAATTCCAAGTATTCTGTTTCCCGTTTTGCTGCTAATGGCTGCAGAATTGGCAGGCACTGTACTGTCTCACAGAATTATTTACTTTTTTTTTGGTCATTGACCTGATATAAAAAAAAAATATTTATTTTTACACTGAGAGTGAATGGAAAGTTTAACAGCTTAGAAAAAACCAGCATCATGTTTTCTGTTTGATATTTCTTGCTTAGTCCATTCTATGTAATTTCCATTGCCCAGATCCTCAGTGAATACACAGCACATCTTCCACACTAGAGATTTTCCTTGAGACTTGTCTTGCACGTAATTTTCGCTTCCTTTTGGTTTTGTAATACTCACTCCCCACTTAGCAGGAACACTTCTGGCACAGAGGTACCTTGTACAGGAGGGCAAAACCTCTGGAGATATCAATAACCTGGGAATAGGATGGTCTAAGTATATTTTTATGGCTTCAACCTTAATCTAAAAATAGAACATTTTCTCTAATCAGTTGGAGAGATGGAATATTTGCACCTGCTCCTAATATGCAGGTGATAATGCCCCTGCAGTTGCATAGTAGCTTCTCCTTTACTTTCCATTAATTTTTAAATTGTGCTTGCTACTGCTTGAAACAAAAGGTGTTTAATGATGGGATGCAACTTGAGGTAGGCAAGGGACACCAGTCTGTAGTTTGATGTCCTTGCAGTACTTCATAACAGAAGTTATGGACAGTTCATTGCAAAATATAAATGAACAGTTTATCTGAATATATGCTAGGAGGAAGTATGAAGCTGAACAAAGGAATTGGTAATATTGAGGTAACACCATCTAAAGTCTTCTGGCCTCTTCTTTGGACTCTTAACGCTACACGAGTGCCACTAATTGCAGATCAGCAAGTGGATTGCACTTGGTAAATCAATACAAGCTCACATGGTAGACAGCTCAGTCTGTTGATGTTCCCGGGCAGGCAGGTGCTGTGTTACTGTGTCACTGAACTCAATCTCCACTCAGGGCTTTGTTTGGTTTGGATTTGCTAGGTCAGAAACGTGCACTTGTTTGGGACATGTGTGTTCTTGTACTGGATATACTGAGAGGTATAAAGAGAAAAGCATACCTCAATTTACATCTCCCTAGAATCAACTGGAAATGCTTCTGAACTCAGCTGTGGCACTAAATATGTGAACACAAATTCAGTTTTTCAGCACATACTTCATGCAACCACACTGACTTCTATAGAAATCTGGACTCTTATAATTTAAAAATGGTTTTAGATGTCTATAATATCACTTATCTACCATGTTAAAACAGTAGCAGTAAAGAATAAATAATTTTAATGGTGAAATATAATAATTTTTTACATTATATTGTCTGAACCTGGCTCATTGTATTTTCACCTAGTATGTTTTTGCAGTAAGAAACATAATAAAGTGAAACTTGTCCTAAAGTTTCCAAAAGTGTTTCCAAAAGACCAAAAAGTGAAAATAAACAACAGAGATAGTATTCTTATAGTTCTTTATACTTAGTCTTTTTTCAGACTAACATAAGCATTGGAGTTCAAACTCAGTGGCTGTTTAGTGCAGTCTCATACTATTAAACTCAGTGTTTGTCTAAGGTCACACTGCAGAATCGTTGCACAATGTCACGTTTTCATAATTAAACTAAGTTTTTCACAATTAAACTAAGTTGATCCTGAAATCTTTTACCATTTGTTTATTTGGCTTATAATGGAATAAACCATTTGGCTGTTTATTCTCCTCTTCAAAACACAATATGGTCCTCCCTCTCTCCCTTCCTCCCTCACTTATGGGCTAGAGAAGGTGTGAGTGCCAGTGCTAAAAGACATCCTATAGCAAGTAGAGCTACTGTTATCATTTGAAGATACACCTGAGGAGGTGGATAAGTCTGCAGCAGTGAGGGTTATGTGTTAGGAAGGTTAGCCTAAAACAATCTGTGAAAATCTCTGGACTAAGTCAAAGCTGGGAAAATTCTTACTTAAAGCAATGCCTAACTTGTTAAGGCACTCCATCTATCCTGGTTTTCTGTGTACTTTCAGGGAGCAAACACAGGGAAAAGCTTAGCATGAAAACAAAACATTTCAAACAGCTATTTGCTTCTCTTTCGTCTCCACAAAAAAAGAAGACAAGCGTTTGAGGAGGTCCCACCCTTAAACATGATTTAGAGCCAGGCCTCATTTTAAAGATGTTTTGGCAAAAGAAACACAGACAGGAAATTTTCCTGCAGCTAGTTTGTTTGAATGGTGACCTTTATCTTTCTCCAAATGAAAATGAAGACTCCTCCTATGCTGCATGACCTCCAATTAGGTTTAATCAATTGCATCATGATGAGATGATGTTATATATCAACATCTGTTTCTATTGTGTCCTGTGTGTGTTTTCTGTTTTACACAATTTTCCTCTTTATCTTTCTCTGTCCTATTTTTGCTCCTTCTTTTAATTATATCTCATCAGTCCTTCTCTTGCCCAGTAGTGTTACAGTGAGAAGGAAGCTATATGCATGAAAGAGGGATGAACACGCTTGCTCTTGGCTTGTTTTCCCAGTTTTATCATCTTTCTCACCAGTTTAACTAGCTACCGGACCTCTGCAATGACTTTGCCAGACTGCAAGTGTTATAGCAGACTCCAAATTAAATGAATTTCAACATTGGCACAGAAAGTATAGCTTTACATGTATTTCTCCTAGGAGTGGGTCAGGGAAGAACTTTTTAGATGCAGTTGGTAAGAATGTTGGCTAGGAAAACATTAGTTCTCCAATAAGAACGAATAAACTTTTAGTACAAAGTAACATGCCAAATTCAAGTCTGAAATGTGATCTTTTTCCTGCATTCTCTCTTTTAATCTAGTTTTTTAGTTAATTCTTCTTTCCAGTAGCTGTTTTCCTTGGAAAACACTGTGCTTGCAAAAGCTCTTTTTGTGTAAGGAGCTCTGATTTCAGCTATTATTTCTCTGATAGCCGACTAGGATATAAAATTCTCTAAGTTAAACATAACATGCAGAATAAAAGCATAGCATATATAATTTGAAACCAAGTCTTAAAAGATACAATTTATAGGAAATATTGAAACTGATACTTAGTGGTAATATCATTCTAATCAACCCTTTGTGATGTTCTTTGTAAACCCTCTCTAAGAGGGATCTTAAGATTATAAGGACCTTTACTGCACATTAGCTTATCTTTACCTACAAAAACTTTCTGTACAGGTGATTTCTCTTAATTTTCTTTTTGACACCTTTTTCTGCAGATCAGGTCCTTTTTTATTTGTCATGTGTAGTCCTGTACATCCTCTGTACAACAACTGCTATTTTTGCAGAATTTGCCCTCTAGTCATGACAAATTTCTGAATTTGGTTCTAGGAAGGCAGGGGAGAGATATTTCTTATCTCAATCGACAATGCTTTTCACTAGTATTGACAGAAGAAAGACAAAGGCAATAGTTGTTGCTTTGTTACCCTTCCTGGACAAGGCCTGTCCATCTGCTTGCATAGTGCACAGCACAATAAAACCCTAATTCCAAGAGAGACTTTTTGGCACCAAGATGAGTCGTTAATAGTAAATCTGCAACAGAGCATGACTCAGCCTTGTTAGTAAGATAAACAAATGGGAAAAAAAAGGTCTCTTCAGTCTCAGGTTTATATATGCTGCAAATTTCAGCTGAATTCAGCCCTGAAGCATGACATCCAAGCAAGAACATTTCACCAGATCAAAAGATTGGTGAGTCACGAGCAACCCATGAAACTGAAATTAGTATACAGCAAAATGACTTCCTAAGGATCAGAAAGAATCATGTGAAGCGCTGAGGTATATACACAAATGTAACTTATAGGTAAGATAGCAGTTAGGAAAAAAAAAAAAAAAAGAAAACCAAACCCCACCTTTTATAATTCCTTAAGAAATTTGTGTCAGGTAAGGTCCCTCAATATGTTTGATGACAGCCAAGAACATAAGGCAGTACTACACATCACGATGGGATTTACAGGAAGCAAGCATATGGGAAATGGGATCCTAGTGCTGGTACCAGCTTGAAAAATCTAAAGAGCTCTGCAGAACTGCCTGCACAAGTACCCTTAAAATGCAAGGTGAACCCATTGACTAGTGGCTTCTGGTAGCCTTTAGATTGACTCTTCCTGGTGCTGTAAGAATTTGTTATAATAATTTTAGAAAGGAAGGTGTGTAAAAGAAGCTTTGCATGTGGAAATACTTGGTCACTTCCAAGGATATGCAGTAGGCAGCACAAATGGGTGGAAAGGGTAAGCCCTCTCTTTTTGCAATAGTCTGTGGACAGAAGAAGAAAAATGTCACACAGACTGGTTTCATTCTTTTCTACCTTTCTTGTCCCTCTGGGATATGTTCATGTGGAGTGAGAAGAACTGAACACAGAGCTCTAATAGGACACAGGTTAGTTTCAAGATGTATAATAATCAGCAAGTCTAAATAAGTGGATATGTTGTGTCCTTTTCTGTACCCATTTCCAAGATTGCAGCTACCCAGATGAGCAGTGGTGTTAATTTTTCTTATGCTGCTTTGTTGCTTTTTCCAGGAGATGCCCTTACCCACAGTGTGAGTACTTGTGGTTGAGCAGCTGCAAAGAGGTAGCAGCCTCAGCGTGACACAGTTTTATTCTCACAAAGGCAGAAACGCTGAGTCTTGCTATTCAAAAGGCTGTAAAATGAAAACTGCTTAATGTAGAAATAGCAGTGCAAGCAACATTAGCTGTGCTTTTATTAATATATGTGCACCTTATTTTGGCATTTAAAAACTGCTTGCAGATGCTTTTTGGGGGATCTAAACCTGTCCATGTGGGTGGTGGCTTTTTTTTTTAAACTGTAGCAGGAGATTTCAATCATGCTGCAAATGTCACACTTGAAAGAATGCACAAAATGTCCCATCCTCAGTCTGCTGAACAGCTAGAAAAAGTTAGGCTTAACTGGCCTAGCACTGGGGAGTATATAGAAGGATTTCCATCTAGCAAGCAAATAAAGGTACATCAGAATGAAACGAAAATTCACATCTAAGGAAGAACTGAAAAAAAATTATAGTTTTCATCTCTTTAAATTAGGCCATGGATGAAAGCCTAAAAATTGAGTTACTAGAGGGATTAGGAAGAAAATGTCTTTACTTTTCAGTCTCTCAGTTACAAGATTATATCAGAGTTCATGATGAGTTGTTAGGGTGATGAAATACCCAAAGTTCGAGGCACCAAACTTCTGCTGATGGCTCTATTTGGCAGCTGTTAATATAGCCTCTTATAGCAGATTTAGAAAAATGAATTCTTCTGGTTTAATCCTCTCCTTGGAATCACCAAGGATTCAGAGATTTATATGGTAGATGTTTACCTTTCTCAAAAGATCAGTATTGTCTTTCCATCTTTCTCCCCCAATATGTCCACTTTTCTGTGATGAAGGCAAGAATAAAGAGTTAATGCTCTCTTCTTCCACCTCATTCAGTACAGTTTTGCATCTTATTCAGTGCCAACAATTGTGAAATTTCAAGCAATGATCCATCAAGTTTGTTCTGAATGCCTGAGGCTTCACAGAGAGGCAGCAGCCTGTGCCTTTGGTCCATTGTTCATTATTGTGGCTTCTTTGGAATGCAGAACTGGATTTCATCCCTGGTCATTGGAGATCTGCTCAAACAACAATGCATGAGATGCTGTTAACCCTCTCTTAATGTGTAGAATTATAGAAACTGACTGCATGAGTGTTTTCTTTGCAGTAATCCATCTCAGATAGTTTCCAATATGTGTTTGAAAAAACGTATTGACCGATTGGATGTTTTATCTACTGGGAAAAGTTTCTCCTTTGCACCCTGTCAGTATTTCATACACACTTTTCAGGATGCAAGTTTTTAAAGTAGCAGTTTTACAGATAAAAAGGACTAAGAGATGCAGCAAGGTGAGAGTCATTCTTATTTAGATTCCTTAACAGACGACTCACAAAACTCACATTCCTCATGCATTACTTCTGCTCCTGTCCAATTCCACTCCATGTTCCTCAGATTTTGGGTAGGAGGAGGCAAAGATGGGCTATAACAAGGTTTTGTAAACACCAGTGGTTGCAATGTTTGGGCAGAAGTGTGGGTGGGAGACAAGATACGACAAAATGATTCTGAATTCTCTATCTGAACACTTGCTTTGGAGACTTGTTCCATCAGGGGCCAAATCGAAGCACCAACCTTGTGACCTGCTCAGACTACCTAAGGAAGTCAAGTAGACCTCTTGACCATCTTTCACATGAGGGTTGTTCCAGTTTTATGCCCCTTCTCTAAGATTTTTTTTCTATTTTATGTAAATCAGGATATCTTCTTTAGTCATAGATGCACTTCATCTGTTTCTAAATCCTACAAATCTCATGATATGTTATAGTCCTAAGCTCCACAGATGCTATTTAAGTTGAGAAAATTCATCACAAGATTCTTTTCCAACTCTTGGCAAGACATGGAATTGCATCTTCAGGAACAAGCTGACAAGTCATAGAATCACAGACTATCCTGAAATGGAAGGGCCCAACAAGGCTCATCAAAGTCCAACTCCTGGCCCTGCGCAGGGCAGCCCAAAGAATCCCACCATGTGCCTGAGAGTGTTGTCCAGATGCTTCTTGAACTCTATCAGGCTTGGTGCTGTGACCACTTCCCTGGGGACCCTGTTGTAGTGCCCAACCACCCTCTGGTGAAGAACCTTTTCCTGATACCCAGCCTAAACCTCCCCTGGCACAACTTGAGGCCACTCCCTTGGATCCTGTCACTGGTCACCACAGAGAAATCAGTTTCTGTCCCTCTGCTTCCCCTTGCAAGGAAGCTGTAGACTTCTATGAGGCCTTCCCTCAGTCTCCTCTTCTCCAGGCTGAACAAGAAGATACAAGGGAGGTATCTCCTCATGGTATTAAATTTCTTGAATTCGATTCTCTTAATGCAACTTTTTTTTTTTAATGCAAAGCAGTGCAGGAATGAGAATCAATATACTTTACCTTTATCCTTAGTGATCTTAAGGGTACTAGAGTTACATGTTTGGAAGATTTCCTGGAAATTTCTGTCCCTTGGATATTTTCTCTCTCTGCCAATTTGCCAAATCCAGCCACAACATAAAAAGAGTGACTGGAGATGACACAGTTTTCTTTTTGGCTTTTTATTTGGTCATATGACTCAGCAGCAGTTGTTAACTTGAACTCCACATAAATGGTGTTAATTCACATATAAAAATATCTAAGGGTAGCCCAAACTGAATCAGCAGTTTTAGCACTTTCTGTGACTCTCCTGTTTTTTGTTGTTTACAGAAAAGCACTATGGGAGAATGCAAAGCTGGTGAGAAGGTGGTAATAAAAGAGCTGTGATGCATGTTGCATGGTAGAAGCAATGTCCATAGCATGTTTTATGAAACTGCTTCATCTTCATTATCTTTTCCTTTGGTGCATTTGTTCTTTTCTTCGCATTGTCCTATTCCATTAGAACATACTTTTTAAAGAAGGTTTGCCTTGTTTCTCTCCTCCAATTCTTTCATTAAATATTTAGGGAAGTTGTTCATATCAGACATTTTCTGTCTAGCCAGATGTGAGATAGGATTAGCCTTCACAGTTGTGTTACGAGCTGGCCCTGAGGGTGGCATAACTGAAGTTCCTGCTAATAACAGATCTCTTGCCGCAGATTAGAATGAAATGACACTACATGACTTTTTATAAGTTTATAAATATATATATGTCAGGTTTATTTCAGAACAATTTAGTTGAAGTGGAAAGCAAAAGAAAGAAGGATAAGAGTAGAAAGATATCACCACCCACGGATCCAAAGATGAGACTTGATAGTTGCAATTTTGATGTCTGTTGGTTGAAGTGATTGTTGCAGTCTTGAACCCTTAGTGATGGGGAAAGTCCCCAAAACACAAAGTTCAGTGGATCAATATATGCTGAGATTCAGGTGGGAATGCCCAGGTACCTCCCCTTGAGAGGGGAGTTTTACATTTACACTGCGGCTTATGCACAGTCCTCTGTGTGAAGCCCCAGAAATGTGTGGGGACATTCTGGGAGACTTTGATGACCCCTTCTAAGACAGGGCAGCTGTCTCTCACTTCAGCCTAGCTGAGCCAGTTATGCCCCATCAGAAGGGATGAATACCTTCCGGCCTATGTGTGAATGTCCTGGTACTTGCGTGGGGCAGAGGAGGGGGGTGGGGGGTGTTTTCACCCCTGAGCCAGTTGTGTAAGGGAGAACATTGTCATGATAAAAAGCACTATCCCACCTTGCAGGATCTGCTTCTTATTGCCCTCTTCCCCTGTCTGGCTCAAAACCCAGCTTGTAGCCTTCAGAGGTGGGTGTGCACCCCCACTGCACCTGGGCGGTTACCTTGCACGTCATCAGCAAAGCATCCACTGCTTTTGGAAATGGCCAATTACTTGAGTCATTAACCATTAACATTTCAGTCTCTCACAGGTTGTAAAGCACTTTTGGAGCTGGAGCTGGGGCTGGGAAGGAGCATGCTATGTATGCAATTTAAACAAGCAATAGAAGTCAGCAATGCAAGAAAAGATGATTGGGAAATTAGACAGTAGTGAGGCAAAAAATGCTAGTAATATTTTCAGTAGAGATCTGTTGAACTGTGGTAAATATGAAAATATTTTCAATATAGCTGGAGAAATGGAGCACCATGTTCTCACATGGTGAGAACTGGAAAGGTTCCAACTGATGTCAGTTGGAATCTGCCCTAATCTATGCACCAACTAAGAGTCAGGCCCATTCTTTATGAAGACTATTTCCTAAATGGGTGGAAATGTAGCACTCAAGACCTCTGCCTCAGCATAAGCTCTTGCTGGTCTCAAGCACAGAGCTCTTGAAACATCAAATGGGATGCTGAAATAATGAAAAATATGGCACAAATCAGGACTCTGATATTGAAAAGCTGTACTTTTGCAGAATTTTCAACTGTTTTGTAATAGTGTTTCAGGACTGGCACACTAACAGGTTTAAATGTGCTTTAATCCGCTTATCTAATTTAAGCACCTCTGGGAGTGGTGAGCATTCATTAAAATATTTGTTATGGTGGGAGTTCTATCATATTGAGCCAGATGTTGCTTTCCATGAGATATGCTATTGTGTCTGGCCCAAACTAAGCTGAATAACTCTATCAAATTTGATTAGGCTATAAAATAGGTGTCTGCTATGTATTAAAGTGCATCAGAGCACATCCTTGGCTTTTCTAAGCACATGAAAAGGTTTCCTGAAAGTAACCTTATCAGCCATGTTACAGCTGACAGTTTTTCCCCTTCCTTCGATATTACTTTTGACTCTTTCTACATCATTACCCATCCTACAGACAGCTGTTCATAACAGCTGACTTGGTTGAGAAGGAAAAGTACAGTAGTGTGAAATGGCTCAGAGGTATTCTTCATTGCTGTATATTGCAGAAAATTGTCCAAATTAGAATAAACTAGATTTTGAAGTGAACAAAGAAAAAATATTCAAGTCCATGTTCTGCATTATTTACTCTCCCTCCATTTGGTGAATTAAGACACTTGAGAGCAACATAGCCCTGCATAATTTGCAAATGTAGATCCAGTCCTATGTTTCTCCCGTGCCCAGATTGCCCTTGATCTGGGCAAGAGTTTGGAATTTGCTAGGAATGTGATAGTAAACCATTATATGGGATGTGCTTTCTTGATGCAGGTTACAACTGAGATAAGACCAGGCCAGAAATCTCGTACATGTAAATAACATACACAAATACAGGGGTTTTTTTAAAAATTCCTTTCTGAAACATTTCCTCGAAGAACTCTACTTCATTTATTGAAAATTATGTGTTGAAATTATCAACATCTACTGGATAGGCTTGAACTATGTTTTCTCTCTTTACTTCTCTGCTGGATCCCAAGGAATGATAGTTGTGTTTATTTTCAGAGCACCAAGCACTGGGGTTTTTTGCGGCTTTGTGCTCTGTAACCTGTGTTTGTACCAGTTTGGTTTGGTTATCTCAAACTGACTAGATTGAGGCCAGTTTCCAAAGTCTCTATTATAACCCATTCTCCAGTGTAGCCTTTTCTTTTGCCTTTTGCTTCTCCATCTTCCAGGACTAGCTTGGCATTCTGCTTCCTGATATTCTGCCCAAGTTCTGTATCACCTCTTACAGTCTCTGGGCAGGTGATATTCCATCTGTCACACCCTGTCCACCCAGTCTGGGACACCGATATTTTTGTCCCCAAGTTCTTGAAGGTTCTGGATCCTATTCACATCCCTTGTGCTGCTTCCCATGCCCCCTACACTTTCATTTGTTTAATCAGTAAAAAAATACAAAAGACAGCATGCCAAGTCGAAAATCATACAATGCAATCACTGATAAATAATGTGCCCTACAAGAGCCATATGTACTTTTCTGTAGGTGTCAGCAGCTGCAAAAGCTGTTGAATTTGAGTCTTATAAACCCTTCTTTCAGAGAAACATTTCTGGTTTGGGCAGTAGCCAGAGCTGTATTTTTTTTTTTTTCTGTTCTGCATCAAATAAGTAAAAGTATAAGTTCTTATGTCACATTTTTAAGATTATTCTTCTCAACTCGCAAACATTCAGGCATCTTTTGGAATAAACATAAAATATTTTTATGGAGTGTGAAGAAAAACAAAAACCCACAAGAAACATGATAGCCATATATATCACCTGTGTGATAAACTGAAAGCTAACAAATAGTTTAACTGGAAATTTGGCCAGCTTCAGAGTTCCCAGCTGCAATTATCTGAAATGAAGATGAAAACTGTCACAGAGAAACCCTGAGCCTCTTAAACTCCACCTGTAAGTCCAAATAAGTTTAAAAGGGAAGGCCACTGGGATGTGTTTGTCTGCACCACTCTTCCCTAGCCTTGCAGCCAGGCCTCCATGGTCCAAGACTGACACAGGCACTGGTGGGTCCCACTAACCAAGAAGTTTAGCTCTGTGCTGTCATCCTCTGTTTGGACACAATAAATCATCTCGAGCCACTGTGGTTCTGTTAGGTTCAGTTTTTAATTAATTTGGTCCTATCTGCTCAGCAGCGCTTTGCTAGTCTAGTCTGGACCGCTTCTGAGCAATCTACAAGTGGAGAACATGGTGTGGAACACGGTGGGGAACTCATTCCTGGAAGGAACCCAAGCTCCCTGGCACAGTGTCAGACAGAAACAGAGAGAGAGAGAGAGAAAGGAAGGGAGGGAAGGAGGAAGAGAGAGAAAGCATAAGCATGAGCTCTGCCTCCACTCTTGGGCATGTTTTCTAATCTCAAACTGCTGAATATAAGAACATGAACCTGTGCCTAGTTCAGTGCCTGTCTTGTGCAGCTCCTGTGTCTTTTCCTTGACTGTAGACATAGCAGCACTCTCCTGTCATTTATACTCCTGGAATACAGACAAATGTAAAAAGAGCAGCAAATTCAGTTCATGAAACATATGGCTGACCTGACATCAGACTTCATTGGGCCCCTAGATGTAGTTGCTTCATCCGTTAGACCATTCATCTAAAACTGAAAAAAAATCCTACTCCTAATGAAGTGACAGGGTCTCATGCCAGCCTGTAGCCTGTGAATGACACTTTAAGCACTGCTCATCTAAGGTAGCTACTGTTTTGCATACAGTCTCCTGCAGCCAAGCTTCTAAAAGTCACAGAAGTTAACTAAAAATGTTTATATGCACATGGAGTGTTATAACACATTTGGAGCCAAACAAACATTTCTCTAATGAAATGTATAATGGCAGTCCAAGGACAAGTTGTAAAATGACACACAAATTTTAGGAAATGTCTTTCATGGAAAGCCAGTTTTTCAACCCATGGAAAACAACAAATATTACCTTTGAGGAAAGGTGGTACATGTTTTAGTAAACAATTTTAAATGATATTCATCAGCTCTGAAATAAATATTATCAGCAGTGCTCCCAGATATAACAAGGGTGAAAAGAAGGGATATTTCTGAAATGCCCAACTCATTTAGGACTAAGAACATCTAATGAGTTCCTAAAATGGGAGGTCTTCTTCCAATTAGTTTGCCAGAATACCTGGAGTATATTAACCCTGGTCTTTTCCCACTGGAGTAGAAGGAAATGCCACCACTACTATGTGCAGGAGCAAGGCTGACCCATTATTTACCATCTTATGGTAGCCAAAGATGACAAAGTATCTTGAATTTCTTGTGCTTATTTTGAGATTGCGGATGGAAAGTTATGGGGTTCATTTCTATTTTGCTGTTGTTTTTAAGGTTTGTACTAAAATACAAAAAAGAGCAAAATGTAACAGTTCAGGTTTTTTTACTTAAATCTAAGGGCAGATAACTCATCACACATGTTTTTGGCTCACCTGAAAGGAAAAAAAAAAAGTTGTTTTGACTTTCCTTAACTGCTTTGATGCTGTAAACCATACTGATTCATAAACAATATTTTACTATTAGTAGATTAATCAAATGGAAGATATTCCATTGCAATGTCAGAAAAGTAGTTACATATTACTGGCTGAAGTCTGGGTTTTGCCCCGTGTACCAGGTTCCTTCGATAACCTTGAAGAAATGTGATTATATTGATATAAAGGGAAGCAACAACAGGACTATGAAGAGAATTTAATAGACCTCAGAGTAAATCTTGTTTTCTTGAAAGGTGTTTTCTTCTATTAGTCCTTCTCAGAGTGAGTTTCACAGTAGTCACCATCCCCAATTTGATTTTTCCTGAACAGAAATTCTCTTTAGATAAAAAGCTATGGCATGGTAGCAGTAGAGGTAGGCTTGTCTTTCTTTGCCAGAGCTTCCTTGTTCTCCTCAATGTGTTCAGATGTTGAATGAAGCACCCGTTTCCAAAATGATTTTATTGTTCATCATGTCTGTGGAGTTCCTATCTTGAGACATAACCCTGATAACTTAAAAGAATGTGAATATGCCTTTTGAGAAACACCCAGATACTGCCACTCTCATCTGCAGATCAATTCATCCTCAGATGTTAGGTAACCCACACTGATAGAACATGTGATAGAAAAAAGTCAGAAGCAGCCAACTATAAACACTGCTTCTTAGGAGGGAATTTTTTTTTCCAAACATAGTTTTGTGAGTTTAATTTGTGCTGTTACAAAATGGCCTATGTAAAAAAAAAAAAAAAAAATTAGAAATTATATGATTGCACAAAATGATGCAGAATAGAATTACAGCATAAGAGCCCTAACACAAATTCTGGTGTGTGGCTGAGTAGCAGAACAGGCAAGTAGATGCTGAGCAAATGGTATATCCTATTACAGAGCCTGAAGGGAAAAATTGTAAATACTAATTCCTTGCTAAAGCATGTGCCTGATAGAAAAACATTTTGTGAAGAAAACATCAGAAATATTTAGAGTCTATAATTCAAGAAAGGCACAGTTTTAATGACAGAACAGAAGAGTACAAATTAACTGAGACAACACAGTTCTAGTGTACAACACAAATGGTGTAATTTAGGAGTGGTCCTAACCTCTAAACTACTTCCAACACAGGAAGAATAGCTCGAATGGACCAAAACAGTCATGGATGGTGAGGTCTGAATGGCAGACATGCCTGCTGACATTTTTCTATCTGCCAATTTTTTATAACTTTATAAACAATCAGCAGGTGGGGCAAACACCACAATTTCTACTTTTACCACCCACAAAAGAAAATTGCTCTGAGACTTAAGAAGTTCTGAGATTCTGGTGAACTTGGAACAAAATACAAAATTAGAGCCTTGACTCCTTGTGGTTACCAATGTTTTCATGGCACTTCTTGTGTGAGCAGGAATGTTGGCACAGTGGGGTCAGCACATTCTGCTGACCTGGAAAGGCTCGGTGGTGTTTCAGTTCTGTGCAATATGCTCATGGATCAGAAAACCTTAGCTTGTGCTGGATGCATCTAAACAGCTGCAAAGTTCCACCTTCATTGTCAGTAAGATGAGTGCTGATGTCATTTAAATTTGTTAGGTGCAGGTGTTCACCAAGGACATACACATCAATGACATAAATAGGAAAAAAACCCCAATGTGGATATGAAGAACCTCAGAACTATGCAACATACACTATCTGGGTCCCTTTCAATATGAAAAGGTCCAGTAGACCTGTAGAAGAATATTCTGATGTTGATGTTGTAAGAGGATGGGAGAACAAGAATGCACCCCAGCCCAAATCATGCTAATGGCAAAGATCCCTGTGATTTAAATAATTTAGGATATTGCCTTTAATTGGTTCTGATGACACAATCTGCTGTGAAGGTCTTTCTTCCCACAGTTTCTCTGAAGGAATATGGTCTAATGAGAAAATGTTCTGTCCATTTTATTAAGGATGTTGTGCTAGCCATACAGAGAGTTCTCATAAAAATCACCAGACAGAGGTGGATTCAGTGACAAACACCAGGGCCAAGGGGTCCAGTGGCTGGATTTGTGTCATTATCAGAGAGTTTAAACTTCTGTATTTTTCATGGGAAAGGAAAAAAAAAGACTAAAACCAAAATGACTGTGTAGCTGTGGAAGCAGTGTTTGAAAACACAAACATTCTTGAGAGGTATGAACTGTATGTTAATAGAAAATCAATTCCAGATTCAGTGTCTAAGTCAATGAAACAACCCTCTTAATCTCAAAAGGTTCTTTAAAAGTTCTTTGCAAACCCATATTACATCCATTCCTCCCACCCTCATCCCAAAGAAATCTCATAACTTAACTTAGGTGCTTCAGCTCAGCCCACCTATGGGTATTGACCCAAAGGTCAGGACCAAAATCCTCAAATTCCATTCTATTCTCTGGACACAAAGAGAAGCTAAAATTTTACTCTTGACCAAGTGTGCTTCCTGATCATGTTTTGTCATGAAAGTCAGCTGGGCAAGTGCCGTTGTTGCTGGTTAGCCCAGGCAATTTAGGCTGCCTGCAGAAATCGCTTGCAGTGAGCTGTCCTTCCACAACCCAGTTTTAGAGCATTGGCTTTGCATGGCCTGTGAGTGAAAGTAATTTGCAGCAACTGAATTTAAGTTTAAACTAAATTAACTAAATTTAGTTTTATTTTTGGACTTGCTACTTTAGGATATTTTGTCCTTAGTTAATCTCTTTTTGCAAAAGGAAGTTTTGCCAGCAATTCACTATGAAGAGAGATGGGAGACTCAACTAGATGGTTACACTGGGTTGTCACTGGTGGTCCATATAGGCTTAAGACAATAAAATAGAAGGATTGACTAAAAGTATGTCAGAACCTTGTTACATTGCTTAAGGGCTCATCTAAGGAAAGAGACTCTCTGGTAAGAAAGAGGAAATGACAGTAAGTAATTTTAGCATGAGGGAAATTAAAAGAATATCCCCATTGTCACTCTAGGGAGGGTGGGGGACTGGAAAAGTCAGCTTTGTCATTATACCTCACTAGGGAAACAAGACCGTGCTGGCCTGGGACGGACAGTGACCCTTTGCCAATATGGTTGCAGAAGCAGAGAACTGAGCCTTCTTCTGTGGCTGTCTAGGACACAGGCTGCCCCTTCCAGCTGTGCTGGCCATTCACGATGAACAGTTCTCTTTTTCCTCCTGTCCACTGAAACCACTTCAAGCTACGCACCATTTGCTCTCCCCTTCATCTCCCCCTCCCCTGTGATGGGCTGGAGAGCAGAACTGGAGGCACACGAAAAAAAGGTCACGGACTGAGATAAGAACAACTTACTGGAAACAACAATGAGATAAGAAAATGAACAAGAGCAACAATACTAATGACAGACGGTACAAGAAAAAAAACCATTATTGCTCACTGCAGAAACCTCTGACAATAGACAATACCCAGCTGCTCCCTCTGCCATGCTATCCCCACTGCTCCCTCCAGCTCAGAACCAGCATTACCCCGTCACTCCTTTCACCACACTTACTCCACCAGATGGAAACCCATCTCCTCTGAAGAGACTCCTTTCTCCCCACCCTGAGCAATGATGTGAAGTGATAGACTATAACCTCCAGGTCCTAGCCATGCCCCGTCCTGGTGAATGTAAAAACTAACATTGTTCTGGCTGGAACCAGGACACCTCCTCACAACAGGTTAAAGCACAAACATGCTCATATCCCCAACAGGAACGTGAATCAGCTTACCTGGTTCTTGGATGGGAACTTTGTTTGTGGGCTCATATCTGTGTACACATGTGTTTTTGTGATTATATAGCAGGGTTGACATTTTGCTGAGGAGATTAAAGAATTAAATACCTGTAGAGAATTTCAGGGCACCTATTTTTATCCAGGCACCTCTGCCTTCTCTGGCAACACTGCACATAGTAGATTATTGTTAGGTGAACTTTTAGCCTGAATAATATTTTAGCAGCTTTCATCAGCAAGCTGTAGACACTGAATCTGTTTAATGGCTTACTTATCATAAGGGTCCTCAACATTTTTCCTGCAACTTCTTCCTAGTGCATTTTGGGATATGTCCTTCATGATCCTTACTGTTAGGCTGTTGGCAAATATACTTTTGGCATATTATATATGTAAACAGGCATGCTTTTTAGTCACTCATCTGCATTTCCTCATGTATGTATAGCCCTGCCAAGGGCTATAAAGGCACAGGTGGCTTTGTGTTGTTTCATCTTCAGAACAGCAGGTTTATTCTTTTGAACATTTCATCATGTGAACATTGTTCTCTAATACTGTTTCTTGAAAATTGGATGTCAGATCAAAGATCTGAATGTGAAACTTGGAAATCTTAGCTGACACCCAGTTACTGAAAACATGCCTTGCAATTTTGCTTTGTGCAGCTTTAAAATTTGAATCCACTTATTTTCCAGTGAAGTGTGATTTTGATTTAAGTTTTCTAACTTTCTGGTGTATAGGTCAGGAGGGCTTTTACTTTTAAACATACCCTTATGAAAAGACAGAATGAATTCTGTTCCCCAGCATTACCTGTGGTTAGAGATCAGTGTGTCAGGTCCTGCAGCACTGCAGTGGTTTTCATTTGGAATGGCTTTGTTGGAGATGACTATGTAAAACGAATTGTGGTGCTGCTCACACAGCAAAGAGGTGCCATGTAGGGTCCTTTGCCAGGGTTAAGCAAATGCTTTCTTCTCACTCAGAATTTCTGTGGGTAGAATTTTTTGTGTAAATATAGTGAAAAAATGAATGTTCAGTGGCACAGAACACAACTTTGATATTGATTGGTGTTACTGTTGCATAACATTTAGGAACTCTGTAAGAAGCAGGGTCAAATGTGTTTAAATACTCAGAAATAAAGCAGTGGAAAAATTTTGGGAAAAACCATTTGGATTTTACCAGAACATGATGTTTATTAAGCACTGAGCCAGACCAAATTCTCCTTGTCTTTGACAAAGCCATGATTTTAACAGCTGTTTTAATTCTGAAGCACTAACAACAGACAATGAGTATTGAAATTAGTGTGAAGTCAAGGCACTGTACATATCAAAATACACTTTGCAGATTTTGATCCTCATTTAGCAAAATGAATAATGAGGATTAGTAAAAATGTACATGTTCATGGCTTTTCCATGTAGAAATATGTGTAGTCCCAGCATATATATCTAAATGTGTAAGGTCTTAGACCTTTTGAAATAAATGTTTTTATATCATGTTGAATAAATACAGGGAAATATGAGACACAGAGACCCTAAATGCTTTGCCTACATCACTTAGCAAATTAAGGGGCAAGGTGAGCTACAATCAATCTGCCTTTGTTCCCTAACCCAGGGAACAAGGAACAGCCACTGTAGGCAGTAGGCAGATAGCATGATGTGAGGCCCTCCTACTTTGACATTGTATATGACTTTTATCACTACATAACTCTCCCTTCCACTTTGAAAGATGCAGCCCCTTTATTTTCAGCTAAAAATACTCTCTGTTGTCCTGAGAGACAACCTTCCTGATATGTACTTTGTTTTTAAAGCTGATTTTGCATGTGAAAGTACAGATTCCCCCAGAGATTATTCTGGTGTGACAGCAACTAAATTTTGTACTGTCAACTTATTTGTTAGAGACAGCTAGATTAATACATTAATTGGGAGGTAGGGACAATTTTAAAGGTTGTTTGGTTTAGATTCACACTGGAAATAAGACCACAACATGGGTTCTATTTCTGTATCTAGATGTCCTCAATATAAAACTAGTGTCAGATGTAATGTCACCTCAGAGCTGTCTCCACATATTTTGGTACCTGATTCTTCTATATTTTCTTCATGGCTTTTTTAATTAGATGGTTATTAATCATGTCTACTGGCCCATGAAAAAGTAAGTTTTCTGAGAGAAAGAATGTATTTCTTTAATAGTTGAAGTCATGCTCTTTTAAAATCAACTTTGACTCTGGAAAAAACTGTTTTGTTAAGTTTCCAGAGATTCCTGCCAAAATACCATGAGACCATTACTTCACATTTACTTCCAGATTTATCTGGAACCCAGAAGTGCAGACACAACACACAAGAGCTGGAAGAAACAGGAGTTCATCAACTATTTCTGAACTTTCATAATTAATTATTTCTGGTTCAGTCTGAGAAAACCAGAAAACTTTGTATAGGGAGGAAGTTTTGACTTTATTTCCCAACACTTTTCCATTCTCAAGCAAATCCTCTTCAGATTAAAGATCACTTTGATCAGTTAGAAAATAATTATAGATTTTTTGACTAGACAATAGTTTCTTCTCACTCATCATCTTTCATGTCTTGGCAGCAGATCTTATGTATATACTGAGAAAAAGGTTTGGTCCCTGTGGGAATGCATGCACATGGAGGAAAAAAACTCACTTATTTGAGAAGAGTGATTATAATGCTGCACACATTACTTCAGATATGTGCAAGTCAAATACCTATTGACCTGAAGCAGTCTTGGTTCAGACAGCCCAGTGTGGTCTCCTGCCTGCTGCGTTCTGGCATAGCCCGGGACAGCACGAGATTTCTTGATGCATGGCTGGCAGCCACTGCTTCCCTAGGAGTGGAAACCTGAAGGCTGGTGTTAAAGAACATTTGGTATTCAGAGCCAGCTTTCTGAAATCATGAAACATGGGTTCATGATTTCAAGTTAGTCCTTTCAGGTAGCGGCCATCCTTCCCTCCCTTCCACAGGTGAGCGGGGAGCACTTCCCTAAGCTGATCACAATGCTTTTTGAAATGTTGGGCAAAGGCCACCCCTACTATGATGCCAATACAAAGGAGATACCAGGATGCCACAGAGGAGATGTCTCTCTCTGCCCCCCTCTTTTGATCCTTCTCTAGAATTTTTCAGGGAAATCTATTATAAGAAAATGGATTTGTCTGAGATAAAATACTTTCTAAGTTCTGGAAGGGAAGCCAGTTTACACATATCTTAATTTTTTCCCCGTGTAAATTAACTTTTTTTTAGTAGCATAGAAGTAGACAAACCCCATGGAAATTCAAGCAGAACACAATAGCTTGTCTGCTTTTCCAAACAGCCTGACGGTCCTAAAATTAAGTTTTTGGTGTGTGCCCAAATATACTACAAAGAAAACATTTCCTGAGTATTTTGGTGCTCCTGCTTGGCTCCAACCGGAACCAAGAAGTATAGAAGCCATTTGAGACATCAAGAATAAAGTGATCCAGATACTAACAATGATGGATTGTGGTTGGAGCATGGTAAAATGACTCTGTTACAAGAACAGAGCTTCAAATGAAGTGGTGAAAAGGAGATAAAGACATTAATTATATTAGGCCTGGTATACTTTGACCAGAGGTGTAGTTGCCTATGAAACTGAAAAAGCTGCTAATTGAATGACTGAAATAACTTAGCACAAAATAATGAAAGTTTGGCAATTTTAAAATAAAGCTAAGGCATTTTAATTGCCTAGAACTCAGACTTGCTTGCAACTGCAGAAAAGCGGGATGGGTGGTACATCATGTCTTATCCGATCTCATTGTATTTAACATACAAAGATAGAGACAAAGACAAATAATTTAGACAGGCTCCTTTAGGTCATGTGGCGATGGCCTCTTGAGAGTTTCACTTCTCCTACTTTTCTTAGACATATTTCACCCTCAAATACAAAATGGTCTAAATTTTCTTAAGTAAGAAAACATGACCACTTACGAATAGAAAGGGAGCAGGGGAGGCTTAGAGATGACTCTTATGATTTACTCTGTTTGGAAAATGAATGTAGGCCTAAATGAAGAGGAACAGATGCTTTCCCTTTCATTGAGAATCCTTGACAACACTTAAAGGATCGTGGTCCATACATATTCATGGGCTTAGCTGCTTATAATGCATGTCAGTTTGCTGTGTGAACTACCTATTCAAAATACCTGGTAATAAGACAATTGTTGGGGTTACCCATGCATAACATCAAAAATAAACACCTATTTCTATAAAAGCAAGTAGGAACTCCATTTTCAGTAAATTCTTTTGAATAAGCACCTAATTAAGACAGCCAGGAATGGGTGCTACTGTATTCAGTGCTAAAGAATACACACAGATACAGTTTGTGCTTTAAAAATTCTTGCAGGATCATAAAAGACATTTTTTGTTGACTTTTTAAATGGCAATATTAGCCTTGCATCCCAGGAATATCAAAGAACAAATCACATTCATGCAGTACTCATAAATCAGGAAAACACAAAGCCAAGCTGAACAACATTTACTTGACATCAATCACAAACTGTAAAATACCCAATAAAATTTCACAACCTACCTGTGGAACAAGTTTTGCAATGTGCAAATAACACAGATTCCCCATTACCAGGAAGAAGAAAAAAAAAGTATTTCAACACACACAATACAAATTCTGCTGTGTACATGATAAACAAGTTCCACCATATGTATGAGGATTTGAAGAATAAATATAGTATCTTAATATTCACTAAATCTGAAGTGACCCATTGTCTCATGTTGAATAAGTATTTGGGTTTTGTGGTCTTGCATTTCCTCAGGGCTTCATGATGAAGGTGAATTAATGTGAGAACTGGTTTTCTAAGTGAATTGTTATATCTCTGACCTGAAATGCCACTATCAGTCTAGAACCTTCTTTTTATTGGTCCCATAAATTGTCCCCTAACAGATTTGTGAAAGCTTCTGAAAAGCAGAAATGCAAACAGAAAGGAATGTAAACACCTAAAACATAGATACAAATACCCTGTGCTATGTATATGAATTATCTTCCAACAAGAGGAAAATTAAAACGCACCATAAATGTTTACAAAAAAAATAATGCAATGAATTCTGCATATGGGCTTACCCTACATAATTTCAGGTACCCAAATGAGGCTTGTCAGGGTATTTTTAGCCTTTGTTCTTTACATGAGGGATAGTGGATTATTGCACCATCTATGTGCACATAATAGCGCCAGGATGGTGCACTATGTGGATTAGTACACCATCCTGGCACATCCAACGGGACTGAGAGCTATGATTTCAGGTAGCCTTTAACTTCTGTCTTCCATCTATCTAGCAGCTGGATTTTCACAAAATACAAGGAGATCACCTGTTTCATAATGCTGTAATCTGTGCTTGGTTTTGGCTGTAAAAAGTAAACAGACTATAGAAATTACAGGGAGGAGCAGGAGGCAGACAGGCAGGCAATAGCATAGTATTGGAAGGTGTCTCTTCAAGGTCAAAGAGAAAGAGAGACAGAAAAGAATATTATGGGAATAAAGATGTGGAGAAAGCAGCAACAAATAAGACTTATCACTCCTAGTCAGTACTCAGAGGAATGTTACAACATGAAAACTTGGTATTTGCTTAGGAACAAGTATACAGTGGAGAAATGTCGAGTTTCTCTGCAACTGTGAGAAGGAGAATCTATATTTTTCCATGTCAAACAGTTTCCATGTGACAAATACTTGGCCACATATTGGGTAATGCTGGAGTGCACAAGCCCATGTGGTATCCACGTGAGCAGTACTGTACTTTATGCTATAGCAGTGCAGTACCCAGTAATATTTTCACTGAACTGATGTGCTACTCTTGGTTACAATGATGACAATACTCCTGTGCCTACTGAAAATCCCCAAGATTAGACCAGGGAAAATAAATCCCTATTGTCTATATAAACTGCAGCTTCTCTTTGGAAAATGGTGAGAATTTATTAAAGAATTACAGACTTTGTTCTTTTCAGATTTCTGTGAGATGTAGTCCAGCTACATCCATGAGCCAATACAAAGTTCCTGTGTATATATTATTTTTTCAGTGCTGCTTATTGGTGAAGTACTTTGAGAACATTTTAGTGAATGAATACTTCTAACATGCAATTCACATTCAGAATCTTGTGCCTTATTCCTGCCTCATCTTTCAGTTTTCCTTTGTGGCCTTCAAGAATACTTTCCTATGGATTTTTTTTGTTCCACTCAACAAAGGAGACTCATGTTTAAAGTAGGGCACCTACTTAAGTGTTTAGTTGGATTAGGGTTCTTCAGAGGATTTCCTAATCTCTGGAAAAAACCTGATTAATTGTTGAAGCATTAGGCCTTCAACGTCTAGTTTTCCAAGAAATTCAGTTCTGAATCCTGGGCTGGGCTGACTGAATCCTTTTATGATGGCTGACCTAGGACTGTGCAGGATATTGGCTTTTGAGTGCAAATAAAAACAGGAGGAGAGGAGTGCTGAGTGACTAAAATGGTATTTAGGAACTGAAAAAAACCCCCAAACAATTGAAGAAGAAGCATACTACAGTTATAGCTTAAAATTTTCTTGGGACATAGTCATGGAAGATAAGGTACTGTCTGCTTCTGTCTTCTTATTTGACTCTGTCAGAACATCAAGATGAGAAAAGTCAAAGCAGTGTGATGACATGATTTTGAGATGCTGCAATTGACCATGAAGTTTGACCACATTTGTGATGGTAACAGTCTCCCAAAAGTGCTGGGCCATGTAAGGTAAAACACAAAGTTAATTTCAGCTAAGTAATGTTTGGAGGAAGAGTTAATGATATGGTTAATTGGCAAATGCCCATTTTTTTTTCACCCATCTGAAAAGCATTCATGTTTAACGTGATGAAATTTTCTTTAATCTGCTTAGAAGACTTGAAAACCATCAAATGTTCCCATACTTGCCCTATGTCCTTGAAGACCTTTATGCATTACTTATACGTTGCATAAAAACTAAAATTATTTTCCTGCTGGCTTGCACATACTTTAGTTAATTTTAGCCGGTGGTTGCATTTCTCATAACCTAGTCCCTCGAAGTGTCTTCTTTTCAGAGTTTGCCAAATGGCTTACTAGAAATGCTAGTTCTTACAAAGTTCACCTCACTTTGTTCTGACTAAGCCCTCCTGAAATGCCATCTATTCCACAAAGCATTCCTTCTGCAGCTGTCACATGCCACTGCACTTGCTCTGTACCTACTGAACTGCATTGTACTCACATACGACACTCAACTGTTTTCACAAGGGAGAGTTTCTATTCTGTCCTGTATAGTTTTACCTTGGTACTTATGGTACTCTATAAATGACAGAAAAGCTTATAACCATCTTGAGTAGAAGAGGTCAGCCAAGGAAAAAAGTGAACAAAGCACTTCTCTGAATGTTGATTTAAACTGAAATGATGACATGAAATAACTCAATAAATCACCTTGCAGGGCATTTCAAACACTTTTGTTTGCCACCATGAGTAGGCACATTTGTTGAGATGGGTCAGACCTGACATAACATGAGACTTTTCTAAGAACTGAAGGCTTCCATAATACGTACAAGTGCTTTGTAAGTTTAACCTGCTATATCCTCCTTCACCTCTGACACCCTTTCCCCCCAACTCACCACCTTTTAATTCCCTCCTAGCACTGTGTTCATGAAAATACTGGAACAAAGATTATAGAGCTCTGAAATTTCAGCCAAGGAGTAACTCAGCCAATATTTTTTACCTGGCAAAAAATGGTTTTCAAAAAAAAGATAAGGAATAGTCTTTGTTTTAATCTAGAATTGCACAAATTAATTGGCTACTCTGCGGCATAGTTATTTGGCATAACATGTTGCTTTGGGAGCTGTTTCCAGGTACAGCGTGGAGCAAATCAAGCTCTTTCTTGTTTCTGGGAGTTCCCTGTCCTTGCCATGGAATTGCATTAAGCAGTCAGAATGCTGTGGTCAGTGGCATAATTGGGTTCGGTCCCGGAAATGATGGGAATTCAGCCAAAGCCTCTGAGGGAAAGAGAAAGGGCTCTGTAAACAGTTGTAATTGGGTCTGACTGAAAAAAAAAAAAAAAATCATTAATGGTGCTGTGTCTTTTAAAATGTTAAAGGTGCTCTTATACTCTAATTCTCCCCCTAAAAGTCTGCATTTTGTGCCTATTGTTACCCTTATGTCTATTTGGAAGACATAGTTTCCTTTAATTCTATATTGAAGATAGAGGATGGATCCTTACTTTTTTCCTATACTTTTTCCCTTTAGTATGAGAGGCAGCAATGCTGCCAAAAAGCAGATGATTTTAATATTTCTACACCCCAGTGGGGCAGCTCCCCCTGCCTAACAGGAGAACCATTGCAACTCCCCACTTCTACCATTACCCACCATCATTATGGTTGTGTGTAACTGCTGATAATAAGGTTATATATTAGATATGCTGCCTGAACATTCTGAAAATACCTGAACTGTTCTCTGTGGAATATAAATGACAGATAGCTGCAGAGGAAGACAAGATATCCAAAGAAATCACTCATGTCAGATATCTCTGCTCTGAAAGAAACAACTGGGAGACAGGAAGAACAGCTGGGTAGGTGGAAGAACAGCTAAATGGGAACAAAACTGCAGCTTTTTGGTAAGAGAGGAAAAAATGTTTTGTGTATATCCATATGCCTTAAAGAAATTCTTGATGCACGAGGAAACAGAAGGAGCAAGGCTCATAGTTTTTCACTTTCTTGCTCCAAACAGCAAAAATTAGTGCTTAGAGCCAAGATAGTGCTACCCTATTCTACAGCTGAGCCTGTGCACCATTAGGCAGCTTGGCCTACTTGCATCTCGAAGTTTCTCCAGTTGTTATATAGAGAAGTGATGTTTGCCATATTTTCATCTTTTTGTCCCAGTGGATGGCAGCTGCAACAACAGGGAATGACTTTCTTGAGACGTCTTTTTTGGTCTGTAAGACATTACTGAGTCAGATGAGGTCTACAATGGGAGAGAGTGAAAAAAGAGGCATGAAGAATGACCTGTGTGCCTCAAAGCTTGGCTGCTAGTTAATCTGATAAAATATATTGACTTTGTCTACAGACTTTGTTCTAGGTAGAAATAAACAAGAGTCGTGGTCTAAAATCTAAGGTGAAGACAGTAAAACTGGCAAAACTGAAGTGGCAAGAACCAGAGTGCAGCCCTACCCTGTCTGAGCTGGCTTACACCCAGTAGCAAAGGCACTCTAAAAAGGGCCTTTAATGATATAATTCAACTAAAACCCTCTTGTGTTAGACTTGGTGTGTAATATATCTAATGATCTGGAAAATGTATGTTGGATATTCTCCCTGTGGGCAGGGACCTAGACACAGAAAGGCAGCTGTCTTTTTCAAAAGTCAAGATTATTGCTCTGCTTTCACACAATCTGTACACATTAAAACAGTTTCCTAACTATTGAAAAGAGACAAAAATCTCTGGAGCTGGGGAATTACTGAAATAATGTAAGACTTCTGAAGCTAGACCCATCCATATTTAGAAGGAAAAGTACAGTGAAAGCAATGCAGCCTGAGAATTATTTTCTGTATAGCTTCAACTTGAGTTCTCACCCCAAATTCAGTGATAGACTTGCCTAAGTTTCTACATATCTCCTTGGCCTCATCGCACAGCATCTGAATGTTTAAGAATGCTTGGGAATCTTCATGATGCCTCAGAGGCAGGAAAAGTATTCTTGTTTTCCTTTTGTTTTAAGAAGGAAAAGAAAGACATGTGAAGTGAATTGCCAAAGGGCATGCGAATATATGTGCCAGAGCCAGAAAACAGGTACAAGTTTTCAGTGTACCAGCCCCATGCCTGAACCAGCACAATTTTTGTTTCAGTCATATCTATTTATATTACATTTATATTTACATAAATATGTAGATGATGTAAATGTAAAGATTTCCTATTCATGTTTTCTCAAAGCATGAGTGTTTTACATAATTGCTGTGACACTATTGGAGCAGTCCTTGGTCAAACACACACCAAACTCATGTCCTGGAAGACTTTTCCGGTGCTATAAGACATACAGAGGAGTGGCTCTAATATCTTCTGTCTACTTGGTCCTGATTCAGGGTCAAGAGGATATTTCCAACAGTTCTTTTTTCAACAAAGAATCTTCTGAGACCCCAGGCTGTGTGAACTGAGAGTGTGCTCAGAGCACACACTTCTATAAGAAGCTTGTTTGCCTACTAAGCAATTCCCAGCAATGTCTTTGGCTGCGAGCTATTGTTACTTGTTTGTACTGTGGCAATGCCTAGAGGCTCTAGTCATGGATCAGGGCCCCATTGTGCTAGGTATTGTAGAGACACAACAAAAAGGTCTTTGTCATACTCTTAAGGCAAATCTGAGGTGAGTCTGGGAAAAGAACTTTTCCAAATCCAGAGTTCTAGGGCCAACTTCTAAGCAGTTTACTGCTCTCCAGACTTCGGGTTTATCCTTGGTTTTCCCTTCTGTATTGTTTATTCAACACAGATAATAAATGAACTCTGAAAAAACACAATGGAAAATGCAGAAAATTCATGTAGTTACTTATATTTCCCACTGACCTCTTAAATGAATAGCCAGCCAGGGATCAACAGACGCGCCTTGGGAACTTTGCTACCATCTTTGGCTTGCTTCATCTCTCTCAGTTTTTTGGTGTGGTGACTAAAGTGTATCCTGAGGCAGAAATGACAGTTGCCAGAAAACCACCTTTTTCTGTTCAGCTGTGTGTATGTCATTTCCCTCATGCATATGCCATTGCTGGGGGTATCCACATGACAACAGGATTTTTGCTCCTCAGGCATTCACCAGCTGCTGGCACTTAAAGTCACATTCTTTTCTGTATCACATCATATTTAGTTGCTGTGGATACTCTTGTGATGCCAAAAACAAAGGATTAGGATTTTCTGTAGCTCTTCCTCTTCTAGAACAAAAGGTTCTGCTTCTGCAGTACAGGCAAGTGGAGCTTTGAGGGTCACTGAGGAGGGATGATACTGAAGCTCCAAAAAAACCCCCCTACACTACACAGGTGCCAACTAAGTGCTTATCTCCCCAGAGGACTTTGGGTGGATCAAATAGGGAATTAAACCTGTATTGAAGCTACTAAAGTGCAAGTCATGCAAAGTCATGTCAGATCCCACCTGTCACACTCTCCTCTCCCTCCCATTTCTGTGTCTTACTGGGAAATACTCCACCATCGTTTCAGCACTTAGGCTTTTTATCTTTTCTGGAGGTCCTCTTTACCTCTACTCTCAAACTAAGAATGAGAAAGTTTTGGAGATCCGGCTAATGGCATATGGGATAATTGAAACCACAATCACAGAAAACAGGTCTGGAAAGTCCCTTGAGGTGATTCTTCATCTGCTGGGGAATCACTGTGTAATGCAAGAAGATGATCTTAGGCTGTAGTTTAGATTTCTCTGATCCTCAAAAACAGTTCTGCAGGAAGTGATTCCATTTCAAAATCTACATTCAACTAACAAAAGAAAAAACTGTAATATTTCTGGCAAAATAATAATAATAGTAAAGATCATGTTTATTCTCAGAATAATTCAGCATTTAACACTCATAAGTCTTAGATATTTTTATCTATATGTCAATTAATTAAACACCTTTATAACTCATGTTTTGATTAATTATTTTTAAAATATTCTTATGCTCAAAATAAAAATGAAGTTAATAAATTTATCCACTGCTGCTGGGCTTGTTTCATTAGCCCTCTCTGCCATGGATTTTAAACTTGAGGGAACAAACATTTATCAGCTGGAATAAAGGCTTTTTTCAGCTTCCTTTTCTGTCTTCTGAGATGCATTCCAGACTTTCAAAGGAGCCACAATAAAGCTTTAATTTTCTATTTATATGCTCATACATTATTTTCATTCATATATCTATAACCAGATAAATATTCTGAAAATTCACATGGGAGTATAATCACTTTGTTCTTCTTTTGGGATACTGACTCATAATTAAATAGATGCAGCTGAAAGACAAAAATGTGGCATTGAGACTGTACTGCTGCAGTAAGGGGAAAAAAAGATGGAAACTGAAGTTCAAAGGTCAGTGAAACAGATCAGAATAGGAACTCCAAAAATCCCATTAATGTCCTGTTGCATCCACAGATCTCCTGTAAGAACCATGTAAGTTACAGCTAGTGTTTTATACTTTGTTTTCAAAATGGAAATAATTATTTTCCTGTGTCAGAGGCTTTTGTGGGAAATAATACCTATTAATGACTGTAAAAAAAAATCTGATAATATGATAACACTCACATAGGTATCAAGAGAAACAAAAAGCTTAATTAGCCCCTCACTAGAGACTGATATCTTCCTTAGAAAGAGCTATAGATGAGAGGTACTGCAGGCAGCCAAAATTCAGCCCTTTGCTGTTTATGTAATGAGTGAACTCACAATTGGTATTTGTTGTGAATTGCACAGTCAAAGAATTTACTTTAAAAATGCCTTTTTGTTGAGTCTTGGATGTCTTGTCCAAAATGTCTCAGTTTTAACAAACTTTCAGAGAATTTGAGCCTGACCTGGATTCTGAATCTGGCCAGATGTAAGGCTGCCAGGCAGCATCTGCAGCTCTGGGTTAGGGAGCTGCAGGAACATTTCCAGGGCAGGGCTGTGCGCTCCAGGTCTGCAGCCTGGCTGAGCTTCACCACCCTGCTGAAAGGGGTCTCAAGCTCCTTCTGTGGACTCAAGACTTAGAGAGTTGGAAGTTTGGGAGAGGTTTTTTGGATCTACAGGGCAGGCCTGGGTCACCATTCAAGCACAAACTCTAGGTAGGGACTCCTGTTCTGGGCACAGTCCTTTCATGGCTTCTTGTGGAGCAGAGGAAGCAGACAGGAAAAAAAAAAAAGTGTTAAATTTATTATTTTATAAGTCCCTGCCTAAAGTAAACACTTTGCTTCTTGGGGACAAAATGTCCCTTAAATAAAAATATTATAATTCTTATAAAAGCTGTTGATGTTGCTGAAATGTTAGAGATAATGATTGTAATAATTGCTTTTAAGGTGTCAGAAATGTACATGGTCATATAAAACCAAAAAATATAGTAACTTAAAATTGAACACAGGTAGCAAGTAACAATAGTGTCTAAAATACTGTAACTGTCTAAAGTTTTTAGAAATGTCTTTGTTTAAAAATAAGATTTACCCATGCACTTTTAAACAATTTAAACCCATTACAAATTAGGTCATAAGAAAATACACTTGTATTATTTTATTTTTAGTCACTTGTTTTCAGGAATAGGATAGGCAATTTCCCTGAGTTCTCTGAAATACTTCTATTAAGCTCCAAGCTCTCATTTGTTCAAGTGATAATTTTCCATGTCTAACTTCAATTTTATTAGAAAGGAAAATTTCTATAACTTGACTCACTCAGTCTCTGTTTCATGCTCACTGCAAAGGAAAACCAGCTGTTTTTACAGACATAAGCAAGGTGATCTGCCTTTCCATGTAACTCTTGAAAACACAGTGCTGCCACTATTACAAAAAAAGGGTATTGTGAAATAGTTACATTCTTGAGACATATTGCAGGGTGTTAGGAAATTAAAGTCTTAGCCAAACTGAAGGTGGATTCATAAAATAACTTGTAGCATTTATGGCTTCTGTAAGATTTTGGATGTGGAAGATCTGCTAAGAGGATAGGATCATAGAATAGTTTGGGTTGGAAGGGACTTTTAAAGGTCACCTAGTATTACTGCCTCTGCAATGAACCCCACCCAACCTTACCTTGAATGTTTCCAGGAATGAGGCATCCACAGCTTCTCTGGGCAACCTGTTCTACTGTTCCACCACTCTCATAAAAACATTTTTCTTTACATCTAGTCTGGATTTACCATCTTCTAGTTTAAAACCTATTGCAACAGGCCCTGCTTAAAATCTGTTCCCATCTTTCTTATAAACCCCCTTTAACTATTAAACGGCTACAGTAAAGTCTTCCTGAAGCCTTCGCTTCTCCATGCTGAACCCCAACTCTCTGAGCCTATACTCACAGGAGCGATGCTCCAGCCTTCCCATAATTTTTGTGGCCCTCCTCTGAACTTGTGCCAACAGGTCCATGTCTTTCCCGTGCTGAAGATCCAGAGCTGGATGCAGCACTCCAGGCAGGGTCTCATGAGAGCAGAGTAGAGAGGCAGAGTCACCTCCCTGGACTTGCTGGTCAGGATTCTTTCGATGCGGCCCAGGATACAACTGGCTCTCTGGGCTGCAAGTGCACGTTTATTACTCATGTCCAGCTTCTCATCTATGAGCACCCCCAAGTCCTTCTTTGCAGTATAGTAAATGACCTATCAAGGACAATATATAATTGATCTGAAATTTAAATTCACGTGTTTTTTTCAGGCATTTCCCATTCCTTAATCTTAAAATTTGCCTGTACTACAGGGAATTTTCATTAAAATTGTGCATAATAGGTCTGAAAGTCCTTGAGTTCAGATAGCCAGAGGACATTAAAACTATTTCTAGTAGGTTTCCCATGACTTCCAGATTCCTTCTGATGGGGCATCCCTGAAAGTTTTCTGGATTACTAGATTTCAGAGCAACCCACCCATCTGGGTCTGCCTAGGCCAGCTGATGGCACTGCAAGTATCAATTTCATTCAGCATCTGCAAGCTTGGGGAAGATGTTTTTAAAGGCAGCACAGAAAATGTGTTTTCCCAAAACATTTGTTTGTACTCCTGAGCTTGTGAGAAACCTAAGATATTGGTTTCAGCATGACTCAGGCAAATATTATATTTGAGAAATACGAGCTTTTCACTAATCCAAAGTCCTTCAGTCTTCATGAGTTTGCACATATCATTACACAAGTCATTGCTATAGTGCAGTGTTTTATCTTTAGATAGAACAGTAATGTTAAAAAACCCCACCAAAAAACAAAACAAAACAAAACAAAAAAAAAAACAACCAAAAAAAAAAACCCCACCAAAAACCCAGATTGCTGTTTGGGTAGATAGAATGGAGATCTTAGTCTGGTACATCCACCAATGATTGACTTCCTGCTGTACTGTCAGCTGGTAAAATGTCACTTTTGTGCGTCATTTTGGCCGCTGCACGGTGTATCTTCAATGACGGAGCTTCTGCCCTTGGCTCACCTTGTAGGCTGTTTGTGGAGGACAGTCAGTGCATGAAATGCAGGCAGCCACTGAGTTCCCAGGCTGTTTTCACAGAGGGGACCACGTACTCCCACTGCTCACAGTAAGACCATGATCTGCATTGGATAAGACAGGGACTGCAATAAACAAGTATAGATAAAATATTTATCTTCTCATTTCCTGAACTTCTACAATATTAAGAGACCAGCTTTGAGAAAATTACACTGGTAAACTGTTCTGGGTTGTGAGCAGGGTCTTGCTGTCTTCAGTCAAGGAGGAGTGCCATATTCTGGCCCTAGTTTGCACAGTTAAAGAAAGCTGGACATTTCCTAGAAGCCTGAAGATTTTTGGCTACTAGAAATGCTAGAGATTTCCCCATGTTAAGAAAAACCACAGACTTCTCCAATTACAAATATAATTGTAATTCACAATTAGAAGTTACAATAAAATAACATTTCCTGAAGAATACTCTTATCAAAGGCCAGTTTAAACTTGCAGTCATTATTTGTAGGGCAGGAAGGATTGAACTACATGACTAGTACCACTTACGTGGATTATACATTGCCATTACCAAAATAAACATTATGCCCAAGTTGGAAATACTCTTGAAAGGCAAAGTGAAACTTTTGGAATAAGAAAGGCATTTCTCAAATGGCTTTTTCATCTTCTCCATCATTCAGTCCCAAAGTGTTCAAGACACATCGTCAACTGTCAGACTAAACAGAGAATTATTCAATTTTTGAAATATTTCAGTGCCCACACATCTTCAGTTCTCATGAGTTGTTTTTTTCGTTCAGCCATTTTTGTCAACAATATTACCTATTCAGAGAAGTATGAAGCAATAATATAGAATGTTAATTTCTATGTCTCTCATTCCACGCACTGTCTCAAACAAACACTTTACCGAGTCAAATAACATAGTTATGGAATTAAAATATTCCAGAGAGAGAGGTAAAGAAAAAGCCAGTGTTTTCTGCTGAAAGTAGAATAGTGATGGCAGCTTCTGATGGCTGTTCTAGGTTGCAAATGAGGATGTTCTTATAACCTCAGTTTCTATATTTCAGGGACTTTGTTAAGGTCAGGATGCTCAAGCAGAATTTGGAAGAGGGCATTTACAAGGCAGGAAAATGGGGCAGAATGGTATTTCAGTTCTATTCAACCAGTTCAGCTCTATCCTGCTTTCATGTTTGTTTCTGATTAAATATAAAACTTAAAGGGATACAATTTTCCAGAGTACCGTACATTGATGTAACTCCTAATTTTACAGTGTGATGCTGGTTTATATGAATTAGAGGTGAGATAAATTAAGAAAGTGGAAATATTAGGAGTTTGTGAGTTTTTTGTAGTTGTGAGCTGAAACTTTATTAAGACATCCCGTGAGATTTTTAGTACATTTAGGTAAGATATTTCACTGTGTTCAGAGCTTAGCTTCCAGCACACATTTGAACATCAGTTCTGGTCTGATGATTTATGTTAATCCAGGTCTGAATTCTACTTCTTTAGTGCATTTCTCTCTCTTTTATCCTGTCCATACTGTATGGATACAATATACAAATATTGTCTCACTACTTAATCTGTTAACGAATCACTGACTTGATAGAAATATATACGAAAGTAAATACAAAACCAGAATAAGAGCATAATTACATCACAGTAAAATCTTTGGCAGCTGGCTCGTTAAAATTGTCACAAAGATAATTTTTAAGTCAGCATAAATATAATGTAGATGCCATACAATTATGCTTTCCAAAGAAAGTTATACTTAATCAAATATTGGATTAGTCACATTCAGTGATTCATGGAAGTAGTCATCCTCACGGAAGCCAACAACTACACCTTTTCTCTTTGACATTTGATAGTCATTAAAAAGGAATCTCAAAATATGTATGCCTGACTTTGATATAAGCCTGAAATTACACTGGGAAATGCCCTGGAGTCTAAAAGCCTACAGAAAGAAGAATGTATTTTTATAGTTATCTGGACATTGTGAAGTAGCACTGCTGTCATGAACAGGGTGTAAACTCCCCTCTCCTTGTATAGTTGAATGTGTTTTCAGTTTTATATTGCTAGTGTAATTGTGTGAGTGAAAAATATAAAAGTTATATGTAAAATAGAAGAGTTCCACTTCCAAGAGGCAGGTTATATTTAACAGAATTTTAAAAAATGAAGAGTCACTATAGATTAATATATTTGTTTCATTTAGGCATGAAATAAATCCTCACATAATCCACTATCAGACATTACACTCCTTAGCAATGTCTTCCAGTAATTTAACAAGTATGGAACAGTAGTGTAGGTAACATTATTTAAAAGTTGTTATTGCTTGGTGTTTGAAGTTTTGCCATTTCACCTCTGAATTTATGAATATATTTTTCAAACAATTCTATATTTTAATCAAAATAGAGGATTTTTGAATGAACAGTCTTGCTTCAGAAGGAGAATAGCAATGACTGTAAATAAGTAATGACAGTAGCAGCTGACATGGGTCTAAACCAGCAAATTGCATAACTTCACTTCAGCTAGAGGAATATGCAACAGTATAAGACCCCAAGCTATGAGATGACCAAAGGGTTTTACTTTAAAAATATATTAAGCTCCAAAAATTCAACCACTGAATTATTAGAAGAGCCCTTGGTTTTTTTAATACTCTAAGAGAGAGTGCATAGGAGAAAAGCTGCACACATTTTCTCAAAGGGTACTTTTACTGGTGAACTTTAGGAAATAAGAGATCTTGGCAAAAATTTAAAGGGTAACATACAACTAAAATAAAGCATTCCACAAGGCATTGACTTAGCACATGCTAAACCATACAACTTAGAAAAATCCAACCCATTCAGTCCCAAGTTACCCAAAGTAATAGGAAAGAAGATTAAGAGAAGAAGTACAGAAAGAGAGAGAAAAAGAGAAAAATCATAGCTACCGCCAGAGAGTCCTGTGCCAGTGGGCTCCAGGGTGTGGTATAGACTGTGCTTTGGGTGTCCAGTGGCTGACAACTGCTCTGGGACTGCCCCAGGAGTTGGGGTGTGGGACAAGCCGTTACCTCACCTCAGTGACACTTGACCTGCCCCTCCCTTCTGCCCCTGCTCCCCCCCAACTTGAGTTGGTCTGAGCCAATAATTAATATAATAATCCAGTGTCCCATAAACAGCAGGGCGAAATGAGTATTTCCTGCTGCTTCACCCATACTATTTGACACCAGTACCATTATCACAAGCCTTTTTTGTGTTATTTGTTCATCCCTGCAAATATTCTTCAAATAAAAGCCAGGGAGCTACAGAGCTACACTTAATACTGTTTTTGAAATATACTATAAAGTGATGCAACCAGAATCCAACATGTGAGGTGGTCTGATCATTCCCACTTATACAAACAGAAATGACCACAATAACTAGTGACTCAAACTAGGTCAACTGGACACTTGGAATCCTTAGGTGAATTAATAATTTTCTGAGATACTAAACAGAAAGCTATTTCCCTGTCTTCTGAAATAAGCTGTGAATCTCCCAAGGAACTGGAAATAACTGATAGTCCTCTTCATGTAAAACCTCATTTATTTTCCTTTCAAGATTCTCAAAAAATAAAAACCAGTCTCAAAATATGAGCTAAATACTCTGCCCTATACTGCTCAAATGGAGCAGCAAAAAGGAAGTCATTCACTCTCCTACATATTGCATTTTATAGATATACAATGACAGCATGCTTCAATTAAAAAAAAGAACTTGAATTCAGTAGATTCAAGTCCTACTGCTATTTTTTTCTGCTGGTGTATCCATGTAAAAGCAGTGATACTTTTGCTCTGAGCATCCTAAAAGCATATCCTGTAAGGGCTGGATTTGTTTCAATGCTTATCATATGACTTAATTTTTGCAAAGAAATGATGAAAGTATTTTATAAAATCAAATGTTAGTGTCACGCCTCTAACAATGGCCAAATATGGTTGCAAAAAGAATTTTAGAATAGGGCAAATGTACAGATATTTCTACATCATACTTTCCCAACATTCTGGGATTTCCTAACACAACAATAATATTTCTCCAATACAAATACAAATTATGTACCCCTTACTTAGTTGTGGGGACCTTTTTTATGGAAAATGAATATATCCAGATAAGCATCTACACATCCACACACTAGTTGGTTGTTGCTGGAGTCTTAATATGTATGTAGATAAATTCCCATTCTAATGCCAAAGTGCACTCTTGATCTACTTGGGCCATGGCAGCAAGGAGGCCTGCTGCACATCAGTGTGTCTGTAAAATTTTTATGATTGTTGAGTATAACTGTGCCGGCTCAAAACATCTTGCCTTCATGGTTTCCATCTGTCATCGAAACCCGTGGACACTTGAAAAAAAGCACAGAATCACAGAGAATCACAGAATCTTTAAGGCTGGAAGACATTTCCAAGATCATCTAGTCCTACCATCAACTTAGCATCAGAATCACCCCTAAACTATATCCCTAAGTGCCACACCCAGATACCTCTTGAGCACTTCCAGAGTGACTCCACCACCTCCCCAGGTAATTTATTTTTTCTAATATCTAATCTAAATCTCCCCTGTTGTGACTTAAGGCCACATGATTTCATTGTACAAAATAGTAAAAAAAAATCATAAGGGAGATTTTAATTGTCTTCTGAGCCTTAGATGTTCATTTGGGGAATGTTTTTTGACCCTTTTCCCCTCAATAAAAAATTGTTTCTGGTTCCTGAGGTGACATATTCAAATACCCTAAGCTGCAAGGAAAGCAGCAAATACAGCTAGCACTGACACAGCAAGTAATTTTTAGCTAAATATCTTCAGTCAGGCTTTCACAGCCACTGCTACATTCCTTCTTTATGATGCTTTCGAAGTTCCAGACAGAAGAGGAAGTGCTGAAATACTCAGAGAAAGGCACTTCTCTGCCCCAGAATGGAGTCCTGTCTGGAACTTGGTGTGAACCACTGTACCATGGAAGGGAGACTGTCCTTGCCGAGACTTATTCTGGCTTCTACAAACCTATGGCAGCTAAAGGCTTGAGCTAAGATGCAAGGCTGTAGACTGCGACCTTTTGTGTGCATTCCTCCCATAATTATTCAACAAAAATGCAGACTGTTATTTCTATCTTGCTAAATATCAGCTGTGAGTTTGAAACTGTCCAAGATCCAAACCAACACACTTTTTCTTTAACTTAAACCCTAAAAGTTTAAAAGTAAAGAAAAGCCACAAGTTGGAGATCAGGGACAGCCATATGTCCTACAAAAAAAGGCATGATATGACAATACTGATGGGAATTTGTGTTTGTCTGTCTAGTCGAAAATGGAAAAATTCCAAGACTTTCTAGGGAAAGGCAGTTTGAATTGGTTTTGGGATGTCAGAAAACTTCGACAGTCCTTAGGTGGGGATAGGCTTTAGGAAGGTCAGAGAGAGGGTTGAGGGAAGGATTTGAAGAAGTTGTCATTGTGAGCTTTGCAGAAACTGTTAGGCAAAAGGTTAATAAATAATAGCAAAGAAACAAAAGTTATTTTATTACTGAAATTTACAAATGAAACAGTGTTATTCAATGAGAACAAGTGATACCAATTCCTGAAGAGTTATTATGAGTCTCATAACCATTTAATCCTTGCTCGCCTGTGTATGTACAAAATCAGACTGGGAGGAGAGCTCTAGAGTCAGTTCAGCAATTCTCTTTCTGGCATGAACCTATGTTTGTCTTACATATGATCAGAGAAGCTTATTGAGCAGTGTCTTGTATTCAGTGATAGCACTTAAGATATCATAGGTTTCTCTGATATTAGGTTGGTTCCGTGCCTGCACCAAGCCACGGCTGCTGGGGTAGATATGCAAAGCTATATGTCACGCTGGCTGAGCTTTTCCTATAAAATAAAAACAACTTGCATAAGGTTAACCCAGGGCATATTATCTACCTTGAGGGTAGGTATCTGGAGCTTCAGAAGGGTCTGTAGCACTTCAGTGGCTAATTGGTTCGTGGTCACCATGGGTCTTATAAGCTGGAAGAGACTTCCTTTACCCTTCTGAGCACCTCCTGAAACACTTGTGTACCATGTACCTTTCATGCCACTTCATTAATTTCCTCTGGTTCTCAAAAGATCTTGCACTTTTACAAAAAAAAAGCTGGATAGTGAACTGCTCATCATAAGAATTAACTGGCACAGCAGACTTAAATGAGTTGGATTAAAGTCAACTCTGATGGCACAGCCCATTGCATACCAAAAAAAAAAAAAAAAAAGATGTGAGTTATGATGTATCTCCTGTGTGTTGTAATTTTTTTTCTATGTGGAATACTCAAGGAGAAATATTAATGGTGGCTCCAGTGTATTTCAGTCTGATGTATTATCTACAAATCACACACATTTTTGAACAGGTAACTAATGGAAATGTTGTGCTCCCTGATGAAGAAATATCTTGACAAATTAATTTGTTGTAATCAAAAGCTTTTCCAGACTTTTGCTACTGTCAGCTATAATTCTATTAAGAAGGTGTTGTAGAACCAGAATGGAACTTCTAGTGAAGACGAAATACAGTTGCAGAGCAGATATAGTCCCCATCTCTCTAATTCCAATGAGAAACCTAAACTTAAATCTCGGATATCCTAGAAACTGTTAGTGTTCTCTCTTCCCCCAAGCACCTTCATGACAAAGCATCAGAGATTCCTTTGAGGATTTATTTTTTCTTTAGAATCTCGTAATATTTAAATGTATTGTGACCTAAAATAATGTATTTGTGACCAAAAAAAAAAAAAAGGTAGGATTTTTCAAGTATTTTTAAAACCAATAGAACTTAAACCCATATATTTGGGGAGTCACAGCTGTACATTGTGCCAGAAACAACAAAATTAAGTGAAACAGTTTTCTTTTTTTTCTTCTTGGTCATCCATCTTAAATGCAAATTATCTTATTTGTGCAAATTTTGACACTGAAAATAGGATAATCAGGTTTTTAGTGGGATTTTACTGTGGTGAGAATCAAAGCCAGTATTATCCAATGACTTTGTGAAGGAAATGATTAACTCTACAGAGAGCCTGAAGTGACTACAAACTCGGAGAGAGCCAACAGAACTATAAGCAAAATTTATGTCTACTCATAATGTTGATTTTGGCACAAAGGGAAATGACTGAGCAAGCACAAGAATAGGAAATAATTGAACTCTGTCAGATATTTTTTAGTGTTCTGAAGTGGCCTGTGAATAATCAGCAAGAGCGAGAAAACTCCCAGGTATGCCCACAAAACTACCTCTCATTAGACAATGGATGGTGAAGTGGCTCTTCAGGTGAATGAAGGCTAGAGCTGAAGCACATCATGCTTTATGCAGGAACAGAGTGCACTCTGGAAGTCAGTCTGAGTGTGGAAAAGAGGAAGATGGTAAGGAATGTGGTTAGTAACAGTGAAATAGGGAACAGCATTTTTAAATTGAATACATTACTCTCCTGTGATAAATGAACATGCAAGGCACAAGGGCACATGTTCTGAGACTGGGACTTGCTTGCTTTTCAGGCCAGAGATAGATCTGAGGTTATTTTGTGTTGTCCTTGATTTGGCAATATTACATTTGTCATGAAAGGGTCATCTTTTCATTGGTTCTGCCACTTTTTTTTTTGCACCTACCTGTGTTGACAGGCTGAAAGGGCTGATGCAGTAAAGCAGAAGGATTTCCTTATGTGCTTGTTTTGATTTCTAGCTTTAAGTTTGCTCCTCCTTTGCACTCTACAGAAAGCAGACAAATGCAGAAGTATGTAAACAACCTCTGGGTTGCCAGATAATAGAACTCCCTCATAAGTTAATGAGAGGATGGGCATTCAGCAGAGGTGAACTATGGCTCTGTAATTGTTTTTTTTTTCCCATGTATATGAGAGGGTTTAGGTTTTTTTAATGCCTCAAAATGCAGAGACTTTTGCTTTGTTTCTTACATTCACTATTCTAACATTCTTCTTTTCTTATAATTAAGAATCCATTATACTTTGGAAATTTTAATTTTAGAGCAAATATTTGAACACTTGCTTATTTTCTGCTAAACACAGGCCTGAAAATCATGTGTTTAAAAAGCAGTTTTGGGGTGGGGTTGAGGGTTGTGGCAACAAGAAAATCTAAGTTGGTTTCTGGGTGGTTTTGGGGTTTTTTTGTGGGTTTTTGTTTTGTTTGTTTGTTTGCTTTTTTGAGACAAGAAAAGACATTAGTACCTTCTGTGAAAATCATATCTTTGATAGGAAAACCCCAAAAAATCTCAAATGTTTTCCGGTTTCCTGCAGGTATAAGATGGAATAATAGCTTTCTTCCACAAAATAGCTATGCTTCCTTTCATAATGAAGTTGATAGAAGAGTTTTGATTTTGACCAAATTAAAAAGGAGACACTGGTACTTGCTGTGAAGTGTGTAACCTAAAATGTAGAAGTAGGAGAGCTGTGAACAGAGCCTTTTTCTCTACACTGTGATACTCAGTTGGGCTCAGTACTTGGAAACCCGATTCTGCATGTGTTTAACTTTCAATGCACGAATAATTCAGCTGAAGTCAAGCTCACATGTGATTCCACACACCCTTCTTGGGAAAGTAGTCATTACTGCTGGGAATATTCCATGGAGCTACGTGTATAAGGGCCACCTATATTGAGAACAAACATAGGCAGTGTTGCCAGGGAACCCCAGGAGCTTTGAGAGCGCACGACAGCAAAAACAGACTGAAAGGGTCTGTCCTGTACTGCTTACATTGCAGAAGTACACACTGTGGATTATAATCAGCCCCTTGAGGGCTGCCAGTTTGTCCTGCTTGCATTTCATTGCAAATGATTCTTCTCTGCTGGGTGTATAGCCACCGTGACACTGCTGAGGTCACTTTGCTTGAGCCAAGGTGGCAGTCGTTACAACTGATGTCTTCTTTGGCAAAACATTGACTTCTTTATGGTGAAAGTAATTTCTGAGTACCTGGAGTCCAGCACGTCCTTATTTATTTTTGTCTTAGATGCTTTTAAAGATTTGGCTACACCATTAAAACTAGTCCATCAGGTAGATCATGTTAACCAGCTATCTTTCTTTCCTCTGTCACTGTACTCACAAACCCATCCTTGCATTAGGGTGAGAATACTGCTATTTATATCCTACTCCCTGGTTTCTTTTGGACCATGTCAACACTTGTTTTCTTTTTTTTTTTTTCACAGCTTCTTAAAAATCAGGATTCTTGTCTTCACCCTCAGGGCATTTCTTCATTTAACTCATCTACAGAGGAGGGCAGCTGAAGCTGCTATTTCTGAAGATGGCCACAGTGCTCAAAATTATCTCTACAACTGTCCACTCCTTGCACCTTATTTTATTGTCATGGCATCACCTCTATCTGACTTACCTGTTCATTTCTTTCACTGTTTTTTCACCTGCTGCTATGATAAAATCTGGAATATCCTTTCTAAATGAGCCAAAAGACCACAATACTGACTCTTAGAGTCATAGAATATCTTGAGTTGGGACAAACAAGGACCACCAAAGTCCAGCTGCTGGCCCTGCACAGGCAGTTCCAAGAATCCCACCACATACCTGAGAGCATTATCCAAATGCGTCTTAAACTCTGGCAGGCTTCGTGTTGTGACCACTTCCCTGCGGAGCCTGTTCCAGTGCCCAACCATCTTCTGGGTGAAGAGCCTTTTCCTAATATTTAACCTAAACTTCCTCTGACACAACTTCAGGCCATTCCCTTGGTTCCTATCATTGGTCACCACAGAGAAGAGATCAGTGCCTTTCCCTCCTCTTCGCCTCAGGAGGAAGTTGTAGACTGTGATGAGGTCTCCCTGCAGCCTTCTCCAGGCTGACAAAACCAGGTGATTTCAGCTGACCCTTGTTTGGCTTCCCCTCTAGGGCCTTTACCATCCTCATGCTCTCCTTTGGGCACTCTCTAATATCTTAATATCTTTCTTCTATTGTGGTGCCCCAAACTGCACACAATATTCAAGGTGAGGCCGCCCCAGTGCAGAGCAGAGTGGGACAATCCCCTCCCTCATCCTGCTGGCGATGCTTTGCCTGATGCCCCCCAGGACACAGTTGGCCCTCCTGGGCTGCCAGGACACTGCTGACTCAGATCAACTTGCCATCGACCAGCACCCCCAGGTCCCTTTCTGTGGCACTGCTCTCCAGCCTCTCATTCCCCAGTCGGTACGTACATCCAGGGTTGCCCTATCCCAGGTGCAGAATCTGGCACTTTCCCTTGTTGAACCTCTTATGGTTGGTGATTGCACAGACCTCTCATTTGTTGAGATCTCTCTTCAGGGCCTCTCTACCTCTGAGGGAGTCAACAGCTCCTCACAATTTAGTATTGACCAACTTAGGTTTTTTGTGGTTTGGGGTTTTTTTTGTGTTTTGTTGTTGTTGTTGGTTTGTTTGTTTGTTTGTTTGGGGTTTTTGGTTTCATTTTCATGTTTGTTTGGGTTGTTTAAGGACTCTTGTGTACTTTGCTTTTGTGTGTACAAGGCTTTAGCCAATGGATACAGTAAAAGGGAACTGTATACATAAGGATTTGTGAACTCAGTATAAGTGTATGCTGGCAACTGCATTGCTTAGCTTTTGACTGTTGTGTGGTTAGCTCTCTGGGCTTTGTATGTGGATTCTTTAGATAATACAATGCAAATTACAAAAAAAGGAGGCAGAACCATGAATTCACACAGCTTTGCCTCTTGCCTCTGAAAATTATGGGTACAGTCTTCTTAACAGCACAGACAAAACCAAATAATTGACATGGGTGATGAAAACAAAACATCTCTTTTTTCAGACACTAATTTAAGGTCAGGAGATGGAAGTGAGGGGTAACTTGGAATGCCTTAATAGATTCCTGCCCTGCCATCAAGGCTTTGAGCTTCAGTTCCTCTGTTCCAACCTTCACTGCTTCACAGCAGTATTACAGAAAGTAATTACTTGGCCATTGTTCGTGAAATTAGTTTCTAACTGCAAATGAAGAACAATACAATTTTCTCAAATTTGGCTGAGATGAGTTTTACATAATGTTTTGATTCCATTTCAGTGAGTGTAATAATTTTTTATTTTGGTCTGTCTACTTAGTGAAAAGGAAATAGGGGTGCAAAGGAATTTTTGGAAAATGCTTGGAAATGCTTGGCTGAGAACTCATGGAAGACACTGGTATGAAAACTAGCCAGATGTTGCAAAGTCTAGAATAAAACCAGGTCTGCTCAGCTGAAGTAGAGACCACAGCCACCTTTAATAGACATGACCTGCCCTTAGGCAGCAGACAAATCTTGTTCAACCTGTGATGTTTAGAAGGAAAAAGTAAAGACAATGAGACACACTTTCATTTCTTTCTTCCATCAGGTTGCGGCTTAAGCCTTTTCTAATCACGTAGCAACAGTTTTACTTGAACTGATATGCTAATTAAATGAAAAGCAGAACTGCCTTTCAAAGCTTTTTATTTTTTATTTTTTTCCGTTCCCCTAAGACAAGATGCCAGAGTAAAGTTAAACATACAGAAGAGCATGGATGTTCAGCAAATATGTGGTTTATCTCATCTTTATTTCAGAAACGTCAGCAGTGGAGTCCCTCAGTAGGCAGTGATCTGCAATACCAGATATGCCTGATATCCTGAAGAGCTCAGGTAAGGGTAATAATATATTTAAATGATTCTGGATATAGGGGATCCCCTATTACTGCTTTTTTCAGAGGTTCATTCTTTCACATGCTGGTACAGAAATGAGTTTTGAATGAGTTCTTATGAGCCTTGAGATTTTACTCAACCACACAGTAATGTTCCAACTTTAAATACCACAGGAGGCTTTCACTGTTTGAACGGCTGACAACTGAAGAGTATGTTTGCATAGTATGTTACAGAGATCTTGGGGAGTGTGAGGAGGACAAGGAGAGTGTATGCATGTGTTCGCTGTTTTTCATTATGTTCCCAAGTTTATGTTTTTTATGCTCTGGTTTCTGAACTACTGTTTTATTTTCTGTGTGTAGAGCTCTACATTTAGAAAAATAATGCGACTGAAGAGCTTCTCTAGGTGCTACTATTGTCTCAACTTTCTTAGGAACTGTGTGTCTCAAAAATGTATAGATTTCCAGTACCTCAGTGACACAGAGAAGTACCATCATTACCATTTTAAGACAGAACGTGTGCAGCTTTCCAGCATGACATAGTCTCCCTGTGTCAGGATGAAAATGAAATACACAGGTGCTGGATTCAAGCTCAGTTCTGGCATGATCTTCCCCTGCATTGGAAAGGAAGAAATTGTACTTATTCTAATTCAGAATTAAATTCGTCTTTAGCCTAAAAGTGCTGGTTAGCTTTTAACATACAAACAACAAATCCTTGAGCACGGTGCAGGATAGGTCCTTGGCTGATGTACATTAGTTTGACCCCATCAGAGTCATATGAAACTATGACAATTGACAGCAATTGTGGATCTGATACATTGCATCTGCTCGTATTTACTGCAAGCAATCATTTTGCTTAGTGCTATGAATGACGAACCAGCTCTTAGAAAAAAATTTAATCTAAAGGCTGAAGCCTTGGACTCTTCAATTTCTTCAAGTATGGAGCCGTAACCTTCACTCCAGCTCTTTGAGTTCACACAGCATCATACCTTAACCCTTCTTTCCTATTTCACTTTATTATTTCTCTTGAATAGTGTCATCTTCAGAGCATTTGAGTGAGCCTCCAGAAATTTGAGCTTAGTTCCTGGTCTTGCCACAGGCCTCCTTCAGCCAATACTTTATATTCCCTGCTTTCAGTGAGTTATACATTTAGAACTGTTGGCCTAGTGAACATGAGTGAAGAGACTTTAATTTATCTGTAACTGCAGAACTAGTGTGATTTAACTATTATTTTAATATTAATATATTAATACTGTGTTTGTGTACATATGCACACACCGAGTCTCACTCATGCTTGTGTCATGATTTGGGCACATGGAAAGAAAAATAAATAATCCAAAAGTGTAATAATTTAGGACTTGTCAGGCTGAGGGATGCTATCTCTTTGAACAATCTCTCAAAATCATGATGAACTGTCTAGGCAGGGAAGGGACAATGCCCTGGAGCTTGTTTCCAATGCGTGTTGGGATTTCTTTGCCCCCTGCTCCCCTATTTTTCTGTTCTAATTTCTACCACTGCAAAAAATTTCTTAACCATTCTGTCATTATTCAATGCATATGCAAATGACTTAATTAAAATAACCAGCTATGCTGAACACAAGAAATTATAATATCCATTGAAACAGTCATTGTTGTCCACATCAAAAAGATTTCAGCAGTAGAGAGGATTCATAAATGAGAACCACATCGGCAGCAGAATGTGCTATATATGTGATGAAAAAAAAATCAAAATGCCTTTTAATCTCACAGTTCTGTCATTCAAATCACTGCTAAAGCATTTTTTTATTGAATTTGAAGGAAGAAATTCAGATAAAATTACAAAAATAAATTCACATTGGGATACACCATTGTTGCTATTGTGGTAGTAGCTGCTGTGATGATGATGACTGCTGTACTAGATGAGGGCTCCTTTTGTGTTAGGTGCTGCACAGACACCTAACACAAAAGTATTGAAGTATATTCAGTATTGAAGAGAAATTAGGCTCTGGGATCTCCACTGTGAAACAAAAGCAGAAGAATCTATACTTAAGTGATGAAAGGAAATGGGAATTCCCTCCTGTACCTCCAGAGCTGAGGGGAAAAATAGTGGGCAGAGTTAAGACAAAAACCCTAACAGTGATTTTAAAAAAAAAACAAACAATCCAATAGTTAATGAAAACTAATCTTCCATCTTTACACATTGGAAAACTTAGGTAAATGAATAGAGAGGCCACAAAAGGAAACCAATAAGACGCATATATTAAAGTCTGTCAAGGCTAGGATTAGACCTTTTCACTTGACTCACAATTTCTTGCAGTTAGTAGATCATACTGCATGACACCAGTCTTTATGTGTTTCCATCATCCATTCTCTGACTGATAAATTTTGGGGAAATAAAGCATCAACATAACCTATTCTGAATCAGTACAAACAGTATACTTAGTCTGGGTTTTCCTTTCCCCTAAAAGTCTGCTTTTCCAAATTCCCAGATAAACTGGAACACACTGGTAAGCATGATCATTATATGTTTTTCCATATTTAAGAGACAGAAGGAAATCCCTTAGACTGTATGAACAATGTCTGGCTTGTTTGCCTTTTGTAGAAGCCTGAGTATTCAGAGAAAAGTCAGTGTTTCTGCACAATACAGGAAAACAGGGATTGCTTATGGATGTCAGTTAGTTCAAATATTTTTTATGGAGTTTAGTGACCCTGCTCTTTTAGAGCAGATGGCATCAAGTGCAGGTTGTTTCACCATGGTTTGTCTATTTTTTTTCTCTATAAACTATATATTTTATCCTTAATGACTCAGCCACTTCTGCCAAAAAGGCTTCTTAGTTTTTTATTCCTCACAATGGGACAGAGAATGGTGTTGAAAGGTATTGTAGCTGGCATAGCCTGCAGGCACTGTGAAGCTGGGTAGAATACTTCATCTCTTTCTCACTGTTAAATCTTGGCTCACAGTCATACTGACTTATTAAAACAAAATGGAAAAAACCCAACCCACCCAAATATTTTAGCTTGATTTTTATCTGAAAGGGCTCCCGTGCCAAGAAGACACCTGGCTGGTTTCTGCGTTGTTTTCCAGCATAGCCAGATTATTAATTATTTTTCTTTTTAAAGGGCCATGTCAGAATTTTGAACTCTGAACATCATATACCTCTCCACACACCAAGCAAATATATAGGATGGCACTTTTTAATTGCCCCATCCTGAGATTGCAAGGTGCTGACAAGAGAGCATACTCGTATTAGCCAGATGAAGATTTGGAATCTTCCTGGGCTGTTATGCCTTTACCTTTTCATCAGCATACCCCAGGATCTTTCTTCATATTTCCAGTGTAGTTTCGGGCTTCTTCCAAGTATTTATCAGATCTCTCTTGGTTTATGACCTTGAACATTTGGAGACGAACTCCTGAACTTGCCAGGTCCAAACCCTGTGACTATAGCAATGATGCATGAAGTAAGCAGACAACTAGAAATTCAATTTCAAAAGTGAAATTTGGAACTACAGGCATATAATGAGCCCAAAGAGACATTTCCAGGAAAAAAAAGAACCTTGGAAGTTGCTATCCTAGAGATGAAGTTGTGGCATTCAGTTGCTGTTATTGTTGGCTAAATAACAACAGCGGGCTGAACGCTGAAGAGTGTGTGACACACATGAAGACCTTTGTGAACTTACAACAGGATATTTTAGCTGTAACACACTGGAATTAAAAAGGGGGTACCAAAACTGTACTGAGAGTTATCTACAGCAGAGTAAGACTGAAATAATTGCCCTTCCATGTTATGTTCCTACAAGAATTATACTAAGGCTGACTGTGGGCTCCTCACCTGGTATTCCCAGTGAACTGTGGATGTACGTTATATTTAATGCAGGCCTAGGGACATATCTACTTGACCAGGCAGTCTCTAGCTTTCCAGTCGTCTCTTTTAATAGCTTTGGTCCAAAAGGAAAGCCTGAAAATTTCTCCTACCATGACTCTGATGTTGCTTGCCATAGACGTATATGGGATTTGTAGTCAGATTGAAAACTGAGAGCAGGCTTTTGTATATCTGGCTGAGTCATGGGATGATCCTGGAATACAGAAGGTTCCTCAAGTGCTCTGTCACATACTGTGGTTGTAATGTCTGAGAGCAAGGAGTGCGTTTGTATAATATGCCTTGTAAATGAGGACCTTGGACTGTAAGATTCTTTGTAGTCTTTTGTTACTTGTTCTTTCTATACCATAGAAACCTTTTCCTCTGTTTACCGTGAAATTCATCATGACCAGGATCTGATATTGTCTGAGCCATTTCATCCTACCATTACAATGTATTATGGCATCCTAGTTAATCTATTGTTTGATCTCAAAAGCTTAGCTAAGTTGAGTCTGGGTGGTATCTGGATAAATGTCTTCCAAGAAAACATCAATATTGCACAGGAAATAGCACTAGTGATTCATGACAAAACTATCATTCTTTGATTTGAAGTACTTTAGAAATAATAAATCTTCTGTATTTTGAAGAGGTAAAAAAGCTGAGTCATTCAATACAGCATGAACCCTGAGGGTTTTGGGTTTATGGTTGGCTTTGGTTTTTTTCTGTGTGGGAAGCCTCTCTGTCTTGTATGGTGTTGCTTTACTGTTGCCCTTTTATAGCCCCAAGATTAGCCTGTAGTGGCTCTATCAGAGCCTCTCTCAGATATTTGTCATACAGGATGTATTTGGTAATAAATCCCTTGGCCCACCATTACTACCCTTGCTGTCAATATGCAAACACATTACACCTCCTTCAGGACACAGTGGATGCAGAAGACTACTATGTGCATAATTAATTTGCTACTTAAGTGAGCTGAGTAGTAGAGGCAGATGGCTTCTTTAAGATAAATAAAATATGTTGAAGAAAATGGTGCTGCCAAAAAAAATAAAAGGCATTCACTATTGTGAAAATTACTTGACCACTTGTAGAAGTGAAGGATATGGATCAGGATGGATGGGATGCTCAGGGAATGAGTATTTTAAATCTAAATTTTCCAGTAAGATTACTGTTTCTCATCAGCTTTCATATTTGCATCGAATACAACATGTAAAGATGAAAGATTTACCCACAGTCATAAAGAGAGCCCATGAGCAACACACTTTATTTTCCTGGTTTCCTGAACTTTTGAAAAACAGTTTGCTTTTCCCCCTTTCTGTTCAATTTTAGGAAAGGTTTGTCATCCTGAATTAAAGAATAAATGATAGGGCATTTATGTCATTGTAAGTGTAAGATGCTTCTACACCAGCAGAGCCCCTCTCCTTGTCACAGGCTTTGCAAGGTCTAGGATAATTTTCAAAAACCTTGTGAGGATTTTTTTGTGCCAGTGGAGCAACACAAATTGGGCCAAGCCAAGTCTGATCTTAGACATAGTTCAGCTGAATTTGGATTACAGACTTGCATGGTCCAATGTGTATTCTTTGCCCAAAGGAAGATTCAGAAGTGATGATACACCAGATGGTTGTGCTGCCATTCAGAGTGACATCAGCAGGCTGGAGAAGTGAAACTGCAGGAATCTTATGATGTTTGATAATGGGAAGTGCAAAGTCCTGCACCTAGAGAAGAACAGCCCCATGTACTAGTAGTGCTGGGGCTGACTGTCTGGGAAGAAGCTTGACAAAAAGCGACCTGAGTGTCCTGGTGGACTCCAAGTGGAACATGAGCCAATAACATGCTCTTGCAGCATGTTAGAAGACTAACAGCTTTCTGGTCTGAATGAGGGACAGCATTGTCAGCAGGCCAAAGGAGGGGGATTTTCCTCTCTGCTCAGCATTGGTGAGGCCCTTCCCGGAATGCTGTGGCCAGCACTGGACATCCCAGTACAAGAGGGTCATGGACATGCTGGAGCAAGTCCAGCAAAGTACCATGAAGTTCATTAAGAGCATGAAGCATCTCTCATCCTAGAAGAGTCTGAGAGAGCTGGAACTGTTCAGTCTGGAGAAGAGAACTTGGGGTGCATTTGTGTGTCATACTGTAACCCATATTCATGTGTTCAATACCTGATGTGGGAGGAGTAAAGGATATGAAGCTAGACTTCTCAGTGTTGCCCGGTGACAAGACAAGAGGCAAAAGACACAAACTGAAACACAGGGAAGTCCACTTTAGCAGAGGGGAAAAACCTTTTCTTTGTGAAGGTGGTCAAATACTGGAATAGGTTGCTATGAGAGGTTGTGGAGTCTGTCATAGAGATACTCAAAACCTGACTGGATAAGGCTCTGAGCAAACTGCTCTAGCTGATCCTGCTTCGAGCAAAGGGGTTGGACTAAATTATCTCTGACTGTTCCTTTTAACCTCTACCAGTCTGGGATTCTGTGTAACTATCTACAGATAACTGAACTGTATAAACATTGGGGAAAACTAGCTGCCATATTTTTCATTCCTCAGCAAAACAATGGAGTGATCTTTTGAGAATACAATAAAGGGGTAAAAGAATTTTGAACTCTCAAAATTGCAGGTTTGTCAATTCCTCTCCAAGAGAAGTGGCAAAAATCACATACCTTGACATTTCTACCAGTTGAGACAATCCTTTCAGAATAATTGTAGAGAACACGCCTATTTTGGCACGGGAGTGGACTGCACAAGTCTCTGCCTGTGCTGGCAAATTTCTGTGATTCAGATATTTCAACACAAAGGGACACAAAAAAAAAAAAAAAAAGGTCATCATCAAGGGGAGTAGCTGGGTAACTGTTGTTACCCAGAGCAGTTTGATCTAAATCTCTTGTATTCTAGATTGTGTGAAGGATTTATCCTGGTAATGCAAGTGGGACACAGGAAAGCAAATGTGTGAGGCCAAGTTTGTTAGTTTAGCTGTGTCCTTCCTGGTGCCTTGCAAGCTTATCTGTTCCTTACATCTTTTGCCTATCTGCAGGACTTGAAATTGGAGGTCTTGTTGGTTTTGTCATTTATACCTTCAAATATGTCTAAAACTTTTAGTAAAAGCTGGGCAGCAATGCATTCCCAGCATAGTGTGCAAGTTCACTTAGCTATTGCAGGGGGAAAAAGCAAAAGATCTCTGATTTAGACAGCAAAGAAGTATTTCTGCTTTCCTGATACACATAAAATATTACTTTTCACTGCATGGTCCCTCATTAATTTTTTTCTGTTGCTAGTCAATGGCTTAACTCAATTCACTCTAATTAATTAAAGTGATAGGATACAATACCCTAATACACCTATTAATACAAATGAGTGGAATCAGCCTTACTGCGCACCTGTTCTCAGTAATCTGCGCAAATACTAGTAAATTATCATTGCTTCTCAGAAATAACATCCACAATGACATCTTGTTATTCTTTGTTGCTGGCTGATAGAAGCTCATGTTATCACATTGCACAGGATGCTTTGGAAAATACAGTCACTGTGACTGTGAACTATGGCTGAACTTCATACATCTTGAAGAGACAGCTCTAATTTGCTTGCAACCCCATCAGATCTGTCTGAATTTATGGCCTGAAATGTTATAATACAAAAGTATCTCAGAAACATCAAAAGAGATTATTGTTTCCAATTTGGGAGCATAAAGTACAAGAGTATCTCCCATTTTGCCCCTTTCTCATGCCCAATATATGTTTAAAAATCATTGTCTTGTTCAAAAGTCATGTTCCAGAGCTTAAGCTTTGGTCCTCTAAAATGACTGCTCAAGCCCAGAGTCCTGGCATTTTGCATTTGCTGGAAAAGAACTGAAATCCTGAATGGTAGTTTCTTCTTCAGTCAGCAGTCTCATGAAGATACTCCTAAATTTATGTAGACAAGCCAGTCGATCAAACATTTTCACCCAATTTTTCCAACCTTACAAACAACATATCTTGTTCTACAAAAGTAATCCAGAATTGCAGGGGGTTTGGTATTTATTATTCTAGTTTCCTATGTGCTGCCACCTCTAATTTATACTCTGCTGTCTTTTCGATATGATATTTGAAAAGTCATGGCAGTCAGGTGAACCCCAGGTGACTGGAAAAAGGGTAACATTGTACCCATCTTTAAAAAGGGGTAGAAACGAAGACCTTGGGAACTACCAACCTGTCGGCCTCACCTCTGTGCCTGGGAAGATCATGGAACAGGCCCTTTTAGATATTAGGGTAATGCACATGGAGGACAGTGAGGTGATGTGGGACAGCCAGCATGGCTTCACCAAGGGCAAGTCCTGCCTGACCAACCCAGTGGCCTTCTATGATGGAGTGACTTGACCAGTGGACAAGGGAAGGGCTGCAGATGTCATTTATCTGGATTTCTGTACAGCCTCTGACACGTTCCCCCAAAACATCCTTCTCTAAATTGGAGAGAGATAGATTTGATGGTTGGACTGGTAGGTGGATAAGGAATTGCTGGATGGTTGCATCCAGAGAGTAGTGGTCAATTGCTCAGAGTCCCAAAGGATATCAGTGAAGAGTGGTGTCCCTCGGGGGTCCATATTTGGAGAAGTGTTATTTAATTTCTTTATTAATGACATACATGAAGGGATTGAGTGCACCTTCAGCAAATCTGCAGGTGACACCAAGCTGAGTGGTGTAGCTGACACACCTGAAGAATGGGATATCATCCAGAGGGACCTGGACAAGCTCTAGATGTGGGCTTATGGGAATCTCCTGAGGTTTAACAAGATCAAGTGCGAGGTTCTGCACCTGAGTTGGTACAGTCCCCAGTATCAGTCCAGGCTGGGGGATAAACAGATTGAGAGCAGCCCTGCTGAGAAGGATTTAGGGGTGCTGGTGGATGAGAGGCTGGACATGAGCCAGCAATGTGTGCTTGCAGCCCAGAAAGCCAATTGTATCCTGGGCTGCACCAAAAGATCTGTGGGCAGCAGGTCAAGGGAGGTGACTCTGCCCCTGTTTGGCCATTATGATGGGGAGAATTGCAATGGGTATTTAACTGTCACCCTAGAGGAGCAGGTTTTAGAAAAGTGTGAAAAAACAAGTAAAATGAAGCTGTGAAATTCAGCTGATGCAGCATACTGCCCTTTTACTGATAATGTCCTTCTTACGAGGAACAAAAGGAAGGGCTCTGATAGGAACTGCAGAATTTTTCTTGAGGGTAGGTGGCAGGAGTGCCAAGAAAGCCCCATTCTTAGACACAGAAAGGTGTGGTTTGGCACAAAAAAAAAAAAAAAAGCTTCTTTGTTTTGCAGCTATGAGTACAACTGCTGACATGAAACCAAACACTTCAGGAAAGACAAGCACCTGCAGAGGGACCTGGACAGGCTGGATAGATGGGCCGAATCCAACAGGGTGAGGTTTAACAAGACCAAGGGGCGGGTCCTGTACTTTGGCCACAACAACCCCATGGAACACTCCAGGCTGGGGACAGAGTGGCTGGAGAGCAGCCAGGCAGAAAGGGACCTGGGGGCTTGGATTGACAGGAAGCTGAACATGAGCCAGCAGAGTGCCCAGGTGGCCAAGAAGGCCAAGGGCATCCTGGCCTGTATCAGGAATAGTGTGGCCAGCAGGACCAGGGAAGTGATTCTTCCTCTGTACTCGGCACTGGGGAGGCCACACCTCGAGTCCTGTGTCCAGGTCTAGGTCCCTCAATTCAGGAAGGTATCGAGCTGCTGGAGCGTGTCCAAAGAAGGGCAATGAGGCTGGTGAAGGGACTGGAGCACAAGTCCTGTGAGGAGCAGCTGAGGGAGCTGTGGTTGTTTAGCCTGGAGAAGAGGAGGCTCAGGGGAGACCTTACTGCTCTCTACAGCTACCTGAAAGGAGGTTTTAGTGAGGTGGGGATTGGTTTCTTATCCCTGGAAACTAGCATTAGAACAAGAGGGCACAGTCTTAAGCTGCACCAGGGAAGGTTTAGGTTAGAAAGTTCTTTACAGAAAGAGTGATGGGGCATTGGAATGGGCTGCACAGGGAGATTGTCAAGTCGTCATCCCCGGAGGTATTGAAGAGACTGTATATGGCACTTAGTGCCATGGTCTAATAGGCAAGGTGGTGTAAGGTCAAAGGTTGGACTTGATGATCTCAGAGGTATTTTCCAACTTAGTTAATTCTATTTTTCTGTGATTCTGTGATTCTGTGATTCTATGATTCTTGGAAAGCACTTAGAAATTGCTAAGAGACTTCTGGTAAAGTCAGTGGGACTTTTTGCCTGGTATGTTGAAAGGCTGAAATCTCTGAAATAGAGAGGAAAAAAAGGAAAAAGCTGTGACATATAATTTTGGGCTTAGTCTTACAGCTTTTACTTGTGCAAGTAGTTTCACTGTTTTCCAAAGGCTTATTCCATGTGATTAAGCATTATTTTTCCCTAAGCTTAGGTTGCAGTGCTAGTTTCTTAATAATTTTCAAACATAAAGGTATTTGGGGACAGATCTTTCTCTTGTTGAGGTCAGGAGCAACACTTCTCACTTATTTCAAGGGTTCTTTAATCTTTTCAAGGCATTTTTAATTAAAATGAATTATTTACTATGTGTATAACACTTCGAAAGTACACATAGCTACGTAAGTGCTGTGCTGTTATTATTGTTCAGCTCATTATTATTATCTTTTACGTTTCCCATAAAACTAGGTATGACTTAGCTGCTGTTAAGCTCCTTAGTTCTCAAGGAAAATTAACATTAGAAAATGCTTTGATTTTTTTTTTTTAAAACAAATTACTATTACTGCTGATACAGCAGTGATGATGTTGTATGAGCACTAACTGAACCAAAGCAGACACTGATTGTAGCTGCACTTCAATAAACTATACTTATGAGTTGCTATGCTGAACTTGTTCATGACGGTCCTATTTGGAAGCATGGACACATGAAAATGATGTGTCATTGCTCCATTCTGTTTACAGTCACCAACTCTGAAGCACACCGCGCATGCAAACAAATGCATGGAAAATGCATTTGGAAAATGATAACTATATACCTCACCTGTCCTGATGCCAGTGGTCACAAGAGGTACAGGACAGTGGAAAGTCAAAAGTGGAAGGCACTTGCATTATGCCTGTGCATGTGTGTTACAAGAACAGGACACTTTATCTAATGCTTTCATAAGGAATGTGTTTCATTATGAGTGCAAGATGCTGACTACATTTGAAAAAACATGCTTTTGAAGTTTCTAAATATATCTTGCTTAAAGTTAGGTGTGCACATGCTTCAGTGTTTTGGAAAACATTTTCAGGTCGGTTTAGGAAAACGATCTAATTTTTTTGGGAAGAGGTACAATTTTAACTTTTTTTCATGTGAAATTATACCCTTGCTAGCATCCTAAAACAAACACTCTGCTAAGCTTCCCATTGAATAATTGTAGTCATAAATATAAAAGTATACCATTAAATATGTCAATAAAGCTATCTCTTTTTCTGAGTGTCCTTATCCATGTATATTCTCAATGTTTTGATGGAAAAAAAATAATTTTACTATAAGCAAATATCGTGAATTAGCAGGAGTGGGATCAGATGATATTTTGGAATTCTGCATAGCATTACTTAGGCTACAAAAACACTTGTCTTGCACTTTTGTCTTTTGGTTTGGTTGTAACAGAAGGATGAGAAGAATACTTTAGCTCTTGGAGTTTTTAAAAAAATATGGCAACATATAGTATATAGTCTATCTTTTTTATTTCTTAAATTAATAGTGTTAATCCTACCTCTACACAGTGAAGATGAGGGCCCTTTATTCACTTGCAATGAGACTTCACAGAGAAAATCACATAAAATCTTGATAAGGTTCTTGGTATTGGACTGTAAGGGAATAATAGGTTACTGCCTAGATAACTCGAAGTATAATGAAACTTTACAGATGAACAGCTCTAATTGTGTCTCCGCTGTATTATTCTGTTGACTGCTGTTAGTGATATATGACACTTATACATCTTTCCTCTGAAGATGTAAAATGCACTTTAAAAACCTCACTTAAGTTTCATTAAAACCTGCGTATGATATAACTCTTTAGGAAAAAATAGATATATAAGGAAATCACGGCAGACATTTTCAGTGGCTTATTTAAATGCACTCAGTGCATACTGCTTGCTAAGTGGGGAAAGGTTTTTTATTCTTAATCTACCATTCCATGTAAAACACTTATTTCTACCAACACCACCAGGATTCTTCTGATGTAAAAGAAATTACATTTAACTTTCTGAATCACTACATTTCCTTTCAAATGCCTATTCAAATACTGCTAGGAGGAAATGAAAATGATGTTACTGGGCACGTGGTCACAGCATTTATTCAAATGGTCCCTCATGCTGAACCTCAGAACAAATAGATCTCATAATCTATAAAAACTTTACCTTTCACAAGAGAAGGCTTGAAAGTTTTTTCCTTTTTCAGGTTAGGAAGGTGGCATAACAGACTTCACAATAGATATTTAGGCAACTATAAAGAGCAAAATGTACTTGGACCAAAGGACATGGTGAAAGGACAAAACCCAAAAATCCTATACCCTGTACCTGTGTTAAATTTATCTTTAAGACAAAGATTTGGCTGGGGGTTGTTTGTGGGGTTTGTTTGTTTGTTTAAGGAATTGCCCCATTTTATAAACTTGTCTTTTTGGGGTACTCTAACACTACATCATCAAGATCTTCTTTACTTGACCAAATTGTGGCAGCATCAAGTAAATAAAGACCTGAGAATCAAACCTGCTATTTTCTGTTTATATCTGGCTGTAATGATTCTTTGCCTTGATAAAGGGGATAGAGAGATTTACTGAAATAAAAGAGTTACAGGACCCTGAAATTCAAATCCTGGTTTGTGATTGCAAATTGGTGAATTTCTCAGAGACTCTGTCCCTTTATCCACTTCTTTCTTTCAAATTTTCTATTTAAATTAAATACTTCAAGGCAGGGATTTTCTATAATATATACTAATACAGGGCTTAGCATAGTTGATTACTTAACCTAAATATCCTATTTACTACTGAAATAAACAAACCATAAAGAAATGAGCATGAATCATGACCCCAGTGTGGGGAACTGTGGTAGAAGACTGATGGAAGAAGGCATGATATCGTCCAAGTGTCAGAGAATTCTAACCACAGAAACTGAAGACTGAAAGAACACACTTTTGCAAGGCATCCTAGGCCTAAATAATTTCTAAATAAATCAGGGTAATGGGATTAAAATGAATTAAAAAAACCCCAAGAAAATCAAACAACAAAAGAACCCAACGTGTGAATGGGAAAGTTAAATTTCACTAGAATCAAAGCAGAAGTTTCAATAAAGTTGCACTCTGAATGAGTCTGAAGTCAGTATCAGCTGAAGACAGAAAGTATTCTTATTTTTTACTGTACACAGTTCTTGAGTATTTTCTACTGCTCACATTATTGAGTTAGTACCCTGTCTAGCATCCCTACTATCTGTGGAAATAGAGCTCATAAATGTGAGGAGTGCTGTTTTTCACATAAGAAATGAAACATTAATGAAAAGAGTGGGATTTTTTTGAGAGGTGGCTGACTTGAGAAATTTTCCTCAGTTTCTTCTGTAGCCAGAGATCTGGAAAATACTGACATTGGGGAAAAAAAGTACATAAATCTACATGTATGTTACATCCCTCTGTAGGAAGCACAACGGACACTTCTTGCATTATCATTTAGATTGTTTTACAATGATAGAATTAACTTCTAATGCAGACAAGAAAATGTTCTGTATGAGCAGTTTTTCAAACTGAAGGAACTATAATAAGAAAAATCCAAAACCCCAGAACAAAAGCCCAGCATGAGTAGATGTTCTGAGTACTTTAGGAAAAGCTAGAGCCCTGGGGCTAAGGCAGACTTTGAGCAATATTGTGCATATGTCCCATGTACATTTAGCAGTTTTTTAATAAAGAATCTGTAAATTAAAGAAATTACCTAATTAAAGAAATGCCAGTCTTCAAATGGCCTGAAAGCAAATGTATAAAACCAAGTTGTTACAAGGAGTTTTGGACAGTTACAATATTGTTTCATTCAAAGATTTGTAGTTTCTGTCATTAATACTGAAAATACTGAAATGAAAACAGAAGCGTTGGCTTTCAGTCTTTGATATAAGAAGTTCCTTGTCCTCAGTTAGGGAAATAAATTGCCCATGAACTCTTTACTGCTACATCCAAGTAGACCTAGGTATTTCCCTTATTCCCAAGCATGAAGAGCTGCAAACTCATGGATATCCCTGAAGCTGCAAACTTCTAGAATATTTTGGCTGCAAATTCATGATTTCTAAAAGATGCACAAATGATGGTAATAGGGTATTGACAAAACTGTGAGAAGAAAGGTTAGGTTGGAAATTTGAATCCTACAGAAAAAAATTAAAATGACCTGATCTGGCACTGAGCATGAATGGCATTTAGATGAGCTACTGCTGAGACCAAAATTCTGGTGAAACTGCTAGTAGCTGTCAGCTGGCGTGGTCATTCCACTACATTCTTGCCTGGCAAGATGGAAGAGGGTTGAACTAAACAGAGTGTTTCATTTTAATTCTGACAAGGTCTTCTGATTGTCCTTATTCATAAATCAGTTTTCCTGTTTTTTTAAAACAAACTACCTTATCTTTTAGGGTGGATAAGGTGTTCTCTTTTGTTCCAAAATTAAGTCTGACTCAGCCAGGTGTGTTTTAGTATCAGGTTCGTTTACTGTAGTTTATTAAAACAGGGAGATTATTTTTGTTTTGCATAGAAATTTGGGGATCATTAGTGAAGGGATGTGGGGAATTCTTCTAGTCTCAAATTTGTCACTATTATACAACCACACCCATGAGTAAATTTTTTCATTTTGCTGTCATACAATGAATGCAGGCTCTTAGGAGGTGCCAGACTGACAGCTTTCAAGTCTACAGAACAGGTTTTGCAGACACATCAGCAGACCCAGCTCTCCCTGTGCACTTCGATCTTTCTGAACCACTGTGACTTGATTACAAGAAAACCTGAGTTACAGACTGGTATATCTAAGTATAGCTTGCCATCTCTTAGGATATTCTATTCTTTCCCCGTCCAGAAGAGACCAAATTATATGGCCTTTTTCTTCCTTAGTTCATATGAATACTGTCCCAATTCGGCATCTATTGGATGAAATGTCCTCTAACTGTAGTGCTGCCTTACGGATTGAGTGGGCAGTGAGGCTGACTTCGTTTTTCTGCTCCAGAGACTTCACTCCAAATTGCCCTAGAGAGCTGCTCCTGTGGACAATTTGCATTCTCCTTACCTGTGCTCAGCCCCACTGCAGACAAACTTAAGGAATCAGGTCTTCTGGGATATTAAATCAACACCTCTCCCAGCTACCAGATTCACAGAATAATCAGCTCTCAATTACACAGCATATTGGCAATGGTAGAATAACCCAAATAAAACAAACCCAAAACTAATACAAAAGGCAAATAAATTAGGCAGTAAGGATAAATTTAGTATGTTCACCTTTGAAAAGCTGGTAAGCAGATTCTGCAGAGAACAGAGGCAGCTTTTAAGTAGGCAGAGTGGGGCTGGGTGCCAGCAGGATGAACGTTGCTCCATTCAGATGTGGTGCTGTGGCCAGGAATGACAGAGTAAGGTAAGGCCTGGTAAATCCATTCCGTGGGTAATCTGTTCAGGTAACACTGCAACTTGTCTAAAAAATTTTATTTTTCATTGAACATATTATTTCTTTAAGAAAACATGCTGCTGATCCTAATAAAAAAGGGGAAATAGACAGTCAGTCAGTGCTCCATGGCATCTTAAGTGATGGAATTGTTGCTGAGAGAAGGAGGTGATTTTTCTCTTTTGGCAAAGAGGAAAAAATGCAGTTTTATGAGAGGTACACATTCTTGATTGGCTGTAATAAACAAATTTTGCCCAGGGCCAGAGAGGCAAAGCTAAGCTAAACTTTTCTCTTCCCCATCTCTAGCCATATCACTCTGCAGCTGCACAATTCTCCAGGGATAAGCTCATGGACACACTAACTAGCTCTGAAACAAAAAGCTTCATTCTTTGTTTTTGGCAGTGAAAGCAGTGAGAAGCAGCAATGCAGGCACACAGGTTGTGCTGAATCCTTTGGGATGATCCCTCCCATGAACATCCTAGGGGTAGGACCACAGCAGCAGCCTTGCTTGCCTGTCAGTGTGAGGTACCCTCTTGCAGCTGTGCTGCAGAGTAACTGCATTCAAAATAGTCTTGCTTAGTCTGAGAAAATCAGGCTGAGTAACCAAGATATCAGTCTACTTGTTTTGCATTCTGGGGTCTTACACTTGGGTACCTAGATACAGTCTGATGGAGTGCCACAGCAATTTACACAGGTAATTGAGCCGCAGGTAAGTAAAGATCTACACAACCAAGTGCAGTTTGTAAAATACTTTATCTGATATGCAGAAAGCTAGTATAAAATGGGATCAGAGGAAGTGGTCTGAGCAGTAGTAACTCCACCTCAAATTTCCTGTGTCTAGGTACAGTTATCAAGAGTTGCAGTAAACAAACTTACTAGCTCCCCATGTCCTAATCTTCATGCTACTGTGGTTGAACTGGAAAGAAATATGACGCTATGTATGGATTTGGTTTTGATGGCACTGATTTTTATAAACATTACAGAATATGAACAGCTATACCAATACTGTTGACTTTAGCCACATACAAGGTTTAGTAACAGTGGATGCTTTAATGTTGTTGGCTTTGCTCATTCCACCTTGACAAATTATGGATGATATGTTTAATTTCCCATTACTGAACCTGACTGCTCCTTAGATTACGAGAGGACTTTTATTTTCTTTTGCTGATGAAGAACTGAGGTACATTGTAGGGCTGTGCCCAAATTATATAGGAAGGTATGGCAGAGAAGGTAATTGAAATGAGCTTTAGCTGAAACCTATCTCAGTTCTTTCATGCATAACCTCAACCCTGCCTAATTCTTCATCATGTATCAAATTCATCCAGTTTTCCTTCAAGAGTGTAAATGTCTCAAGGTCAGAAAGATCTAGCCTTTCTTCCTTGATTCATGACCATCTTCAGGGAAATAGCAACAGACTGTTGGCTTCAAAAGCAATATTTAGCTCTAGATACCCAGCTTTCACAAAAGGAGCAAATAGTGATTTCCCTTGTATTTTTGATATCTGAGATAAATAAACACAGGGATCAATTGTTTCAGTCAAGAAGGAGAGAAACAATATCAACAAGAAGCAGGATTAAGCCTTCCTTCTCAGTTGAGCGCTGCTGGACTCTCCTGTCAAGCTGACTAGTGCCTTGTGCTCTGCAGGGACAGACTGCTTCCGAAGACAGCAGTGGCAAAAACTACCTTTTTACATTTTTATAGAAAAAGATTTATAGTGGGATTAGGGAGTTATCATCTCTTGACTGAAGCTTTCAATCCCACAGTTGTGTTTCTGTTTAACTCAATACACACAGCCTGCCTTATAGGCAAGGAAGGTGACGTGGTAAATATGAACTACCATCTCGCACCAGTGCTCCATGGGCTTCCTGTTCAGCTTCCTACACTTCAAAGCTCCGTAGCTGTCTGGTCTCCAGCTGTCTTACAAACAACCTCTTCACCCATGAAGCATGCTGTGGGTAGGGGCAGTTGTTTCACAGGAACCCAGAATACATTGTGTTCCCAGGGTAAGTTCTTGCCTGACTTTACCTCCAGGGAACAGGAAGAGCCTGAGCTGGACTGTCCTCAGAGCTGTTTGCAAACTGTTCTCAGAAACAATGGCTGATGATTCATCTGGCACTGTCATCAACAATCTCCAGGCCTGCCGTTTAACAGACCTTCCCAAAATAAAGAAAGAGAACCTTCCCAGACAGAATCATGTATTTTTTAGTGGTGGATCTACGGAAGAGTAACCTAGGCTTAAGAGTGCTTGTAATCAAGTGATTACATATGCTTGCCTGAGGTCAGACAGTAAGCTAGTTTAGCAGCTCTGGGGACCCTTGTTTCTGCCTTGTGCTCACATGACATGAGCACGCTGACTCATCCATGTGTGGGGATATATAAATGCCTACTTCTAACGTGTTTTTGCAAGTTTTAGTAATAAAGCCAGATCTGTGAGGTTGCAATCCTTCTATGGCAAAAGAACACTGTCATCACCAATATTTAACTTAAAAAATAGTTTGAAAAAGAAACTCAGTTCCTTTTTTTTGTGTGTGTTTGGGTTTTGGGGGTTTTTGTTGTTGTTGTTTTGGATTTTCTTGTTTGTTTATGCTAGTAATGCAGAAGGTCGCTGGTTTAATGCGTGCAACATTTTTAAGTTATTTCTGTGAGTAAACATTCCTGGAAGATATCCTGTCTGGGTGATATCTTTTGCAACTGCCTGGAATTATGCTACCTAAACAAACTTTTCTTTGGTGAAAACGAGATAAGACAGGGGGTGGCCTTTCTTGAGGTGTACATCCTAAGATAATGACAGGCCAAGTGATATTACAATATCTGTAAATGAAAGACCCCAGAGTAGGGAAGATGGATGGTGTTTACCCTCTGCAGTTGCTAGCAGTGAAAGGATAGTGATGACTGATGAAGACCAAGATATATTAATGAAGCAAGCTATTACTACTCATCAAGGATGTCAGTTGACAGAGGTTAGACATCATGCTGGCATCTCTGGGAATGAAATGTATCCAGTGTGTAGAGCCTACGCAAGCACACAGGGAAGACATCAGCTAAAAAACAAAATTATGGATCTCTGCAACATGAAGTACATGAAATATTTATCTAAGATATTTAGAACCATGCTAAAAATACCCCAAGCAAAATATATCTACTGTATCCTCCCAAAAAAATCACAGGAAAAGAGGACTAAGTATTGGACTAAAAAGGTGAAACAAAGAGAAGCGCAAATGAACAAAACAAACCTTCAGCATGGGACTGCAGGGGATACTTCAGTTGCTAAAGCACATGTGGCTCTGTCAAAGGAAACTCCTATCCGTTTTTAATTTACAAGATTTTAACCAAAAGTTAGTTATCCTTATTACACTAGGGGAGGTAAGTAGTTATCTTAGGGAAACATTAAAATCCTTGAAGCTCAGTTGATTAACAGCATTTAATGCTGAGGCATACTTTTATTTAAGCAGGGAATTGTAGCTTAAAAGACCCAAATCCACTAACAAACTTTTTTTCTCTCTTTCTCATCTTCTTCTCTTACACATTAGTAGATGAGGTCAGTGCAGGATGTTCACTTATGTTACTAAGAAAACAGCAAAAGGTATTTAAACACTATACACAATCTACTTCATGCAGTTGGTAGGAAAATGTACAAAAATGTGTCCTTTCTTGGGATGCATCAATTCACACACCTTCCTGGAAAAGACAAAAGGACAAAGAGAAAAAAAAAAAAAAAAAAAAAAAAAAAAAAAAAAAAAGAAAAAAAAAAAAAAAAAAAACACCCACACAA
>JAWWTY010000156.1:43795851-43826196 GCA_035222235.1 Margarornis squamiger | reverse complement strand
GAAAGAAAGAAAGAAAGAAAGAAAGAAAGAAAGAAAGAAAGAAAGAAAGAAAGAAAGAAAGAAAGAAAAAGAAAAAAAGAAAGAAAGAAAAGAAAGAGAGGAAGGGAGGAAGGATAGTTAATTTGGCTGGATGGGTATGGAGTGACTCTTATGTATACACCAAAACTTTAGGTTTAAAAAACCCAATGAAATTGCAGAGATTTGAACAGTTTTTTCTATGGAATAACTGGCCATACTGAAGTCCTCTGTGCTGCTACTTTCAAACAGAAATTCTGTGCTGGATTTACAGGACGTTTTCTTGATGAAAGTTTCATTGTGGCAATAACTCATTGCAATGAGAAACTGGTTTTATTACTTATCTTCTTGCAGTGGAAAAAACTGCTGAAACAATTTCTAAACTGACTGCTCTCTAACTCTGTACTGGATTCCAAGATGAGCAAGAAAAGAATTACAACTTCTGAAGAGGAATTTGTGTAAGGGAAAATCTATAGACAGCAATGAGGAGCTGGGATTTGACGAAATCAGGAGAGGAAGACTCAGTCGGTCAGATGAGAGGACACAAAGTTATGCAAGGAAATGTTATCAGAAACTGCAGGAGGAGAAAACTTCAGAGTCAACTGTGACATCAAGGTTGTGATGGAAGTGAAGAGAAGGAACCTGTAGAACATATGTCATGGAGAACAGCCGGAAGTGTGAAGATCATCTTGTCCAGCTGCCCATAAATGTCCTTCAGACAACTGTTTAAATTAGGTGAAGCTAATACCACAAAGTTAGATGGACAGAATAGACAGGGAAGTAATTAGAGATACCCAAAGGATGAAGAACAGGCAGTCAAAGAATAGTAATGCAATGGATAATGTCTGCTTTATATAGACAGTACAAGATCAGAAAGGTCTAATGAAGATTCTTATAAGCTCCTGAAGTTTGTCAATTAAAATAGTGTGAGTAGCTGGAAATGTTGCAGGCTGCTTTGGAACAATATTGGCCTGCTGCTTAATGAAAAGCCTCGTGGAGGGATCCCAAAAATGCATTAAAAGTTTCACAGTGATTGCACTGGAGGAAAAAGGACTCAAGAGTGGTGAACCCTAGTTCTGAGTAGCTTTTAAACTAGGTAAGTGTCTGAAGTTTTTGCTCTGCTGACCAATATCACTCACCTAGTTATCTAGATAAAATGAGATGTGGTTGACAAAGGACTCCATTTCCAAAACTGGTCACAGGTAGCATTATGACCCTCTGGGAATTTTATGACATTCACTGATAAAAAGGGAAAGAAATGAGAAAGGGAACAGGTAAACAACTTGATAATAAATATTAAGAAACACTGCTAAAGCTGCAGGGTTCTTAATCACTGAAAGAATTAGTGTGAAAATAGAAGAAAGCAGACGGAGGGACAGAGAATGGGAAAGAGTAAGGGAAAGAGAAATTGCTCTGGAAGGAAATGGAAATGATGGCACTGCTGAAGAGTGATTTAACAGAATGGAACTGTCTATCATGTTGGAAAACTAATCTAAGTAGAAAGACAGATTATTAAATACTTGCAGAAGAATTGTTTTCATGTCCATCCAGAGCTAAACCCAGGGAGGGATAAGAAGAACATGATCTGAATTTTTAAAAGCAATGAGACTTGTTTCTTGAGTACTAGCTGGAAAATAGGTTGAAGTTGGAGTAGAAGATAATGTATTGGAGTAAAGGAAATTTATAAATAAGGTGTTGAAGAGAGCAGATTTTTGAGCCCTCAGGAACAGACAGTTAAAGAAGTGTGAATGAAGCAGCTATTTTAAAGGAAAGATCTAGGTGCCTGGAAAGTGAAAAAGGGAAAGAGAGAAAACATCAGAGGAAGAAACTCATGAAATTAATGTTTGAGGCATAAGACATGTCCTAATAGCAATGAAGAGAGAAGAAAGGATTGCCAGCAAGACTAGGAATCAGAGAGGGTGTGGAGAACAATGAACTTGAATATAACAGTGTTTGTTTGCTGGACTCAGATAATTGCCAGAGCATTTGTGGTTTATGTCTTAGAACAAATGCCTGGGAAGAGTCCAGGCTTTGTCTTACTGAGTGTACAAATCAACAGAGATTAACTGATTATTGATGAGCACAAGGTAAGAACCTCTTCCTCTATACTTGCCAACTGAGACTCTCACAAAGATGGGCGTAGGTTAGCCAAACCTTTTAAAAGTCATTTAATTTCCATCTCATAAATTGTTCAGACAAGATAGAATGTGCTGTTGAATGATACATCTGAGGTCAATCACGAGTTGTGTTGCTGCACACATGGCTAGTGGGTAAAATTATGGCCTTCATGTGGAAAGGAGTCTGAAAAGTCTATCTTAATGGTCCCCTTTAGTTTTACACTTCATTAACACAAAGTATTACATCTCATCTTCTTCATATGGAGACAGTATTCCTTTTGGAATGGTGTGTTCTTTATGTTCAGAGAATGTAGTATTTTCTTACATGGATTCTTACTGCATGCGTTTCTATGTGTGAATCCATAATGAAAAGGTATTACATTGAGCAGATGCGTGATTAAACTCTAAGTGGGACAAAGTGATGGCACCTGAGCAAAATGTTTTAAGGAAGGATATATGCTGGTGCCCAGCCCTCTCTGTAGACCCACCTGATCCATTCTTGTATGCACAGCAATTCCATAGCATAAGGAGCAGCAATAAAGAGACAGCTAAGCAAAAGTAGAAGCCCATAATATGTGAAATGCTTGGGTTTCTATGAAGCAGCAATTTCCACTATGGGATGCCAACACTTCCAAGACTGGGATTCAGTTGCAGCCTTGCAGATGACACCTATGTAGGTCATTGTGGCTAATTATATATCTGAGATGATATTTTGTTTCCTGAAAAGGTGCAAATAAGCTGTGAATAACTGGCTACCTTGCTGAGTTGAAGTTGGAGGAGATAACAAGATTTAATTACACTAAATATAAGTTATTGCAACCTTGTTACCAGCCTACGTGAAAGGTAAGAAATATGACTTTTATTCCTAGCTTTGCTACAGCATTTCCTTTATTATGAGCAATTGTTAAATTTACTCTTGCTGTCTAGTACCATGCTTAGGTTACTTTGCACAAAGTGAGTCATTACTGTATGGGTTAAATGCTTTCTCTTTCTTCTCCTGCATGTATTATTTTATGTCTGTAAGATGTGGCTTATGTCCTTAGTATAAGATATTCAATGAGCACAAAGTAATACAATAAAAAATTATGCTAATGAGTATGCAAAAGTCAATCCTGCTCCAAAAATAAACATACGTGATAATATACAGCTAACCAAAACTATAAACAATTAAATATATATCAGCATGAAACTGGGCAAAGCAGCATATGTATCAGATATAATGCACACCAGGACAGTGTGGCAAATATAATTTCATCAAAGAAGTATCACTACTGGAAAGATTAACACTTCAGACAAGAGCCTAGGAATATCCTTGACCTTTATGAACTGATATTTTTTTTGCCTTGGGTTCATTTTGTTTCAGCTCTAAAATCAAACTTTTTCAGTTTGATGCAGCTTAAGTTTTTAAATTAGAAAATGCTAATAATCATGTTACTCTTCTTAGTTGTTGCCATTTTAATTCTCATTATGTACCATGAAAGACTATTTTGTCTTTTTATGGAAATAATACTCAGAGATACTTCTACCCATCTACTCTAAGGATATCTGCAAGGTCTCCCTAAAAGGAGACATTTCAACATGCTGTCCGCATGCAGTACAAAAGCTGAATAAGTCAGGGAGGCTGAAAGCAAGCTCCTTGTTTTTGAAGTTGGTAGGAGTGGTTTCAAGCACTAGCTAAGTTCTTGGATTATCTAATAACTGCTGGCATACATCATCACAGGTATTTTACATCTTTCATTTTCTTCAGTTCTGTATCAGAGATTTCAGACTATACAAAGTGATGTATGTGAGCTCCATTATGCTGATAAAAGTCCAAACTGAAAACCTCGTTCTTTCTCTCTGAATGCCTGTCCCCACCTTCACCACATAATGCAAGGGTTTTTGCTTTCAAGACACAAAATAAAAGGTTGCTTAAAAAGTTAGATACTATGACAATGAGAACAATCCTGCTTGTGAATCCACTCCTTTAAATTTTTCTTTCCCTTCTCTTTTATATTAAGCATATATATATCTCTAGTGTTGTTTAATGTCTGCCTTTATGTTTACCCTTCTTGAAGAAAGTGTAGGAGTCTTAGTTGCCTTGTTCAAGTGGATGGCTAGGGAACTCAGGGTAGAATTCTTTTTTTTTTTTTTTTTGTATTATAGCCCATCTTTTCTTGATTAATCCTGTGCTAAAGCTAGAGGAGGATCTTTTATTTGCTTGGTCTGACTTCCTCATCCTAAAAGGCACTTTGATTTGCATGGAAGGAATTGCATTGGAAAGATTATACAGAAAGGGGCTTATATAAGGGAAAGCTGATTGAGAAAGCTTATTTTAAAAAGTCTGGTCCTTTTAGTTTTGTATTATACATTAAATTAGTTCCTTACCCTTTATACTTCTGTGCTTTTGGTATTAAAAAAAAAGTTAAAAAGTAGCATTTTTAATATACCATAAAATCTCAAACACATTTCCCCCAAGAATCTGAAGCTTTTAAGCTGAGAATAGATCCAAGGGAAGAGTTAGATGTCTCTGGTCATGTTGAGAGCTGGGGAAAGGTTAGCAAACCTGACCTCATTCGTTCTTCCCTCCTGGGTGTTAGCAAAAGCAGCAATGGGTGGAGTGCACAGAGCAGTTGCTCTCAGTCAGATTGTTGTTGCTTTACAAGGGAGATCTTGATGGGGGGAGCTCCTGAACCATCCACAGGGGAGTAACATATATTAGTAGAAGTAGATACACCCAATTTTTATAAAAGGCAACGATAGATACTAATTGTGAAATGCGATAAGTCACCCTCAGCTGGAAGCATTAAAGGTCGTTTGTGATTTAGTACTCAGAGCAGCTTTGAAAAGGCATTCCTATCCCCTTCATTAATCATTAAAAATCCTGTATTGGGTAGCTTTTTTGTCTGCAAAAATTGGAAGATGCAGAAGTTTTTCTGTTTTCCCTCCTTGATGTATTTATTGTTGTATTTTTTATGTGTAATGCCCAAAGGCATAGCTTGTCCTTTTACTAATTCTTTTTACAAAGTCTCTTCTGATGCTGCCTCCTCCAACTTCTTGTTGTATAAATGGCAAAGAGAAAAGGTGAGAAAAGGAATAGGAAGCATTTTGTGTCACAGCTTTGCAGAGCTCTGAAGCTCAGATCTTGTCCTGTGTCTAGCAGTGAGTCTTGTCTTGCTGCTATTGAAAGGCCTCTTTCCACAGAAGACATTTTTGCTGCTGCAGTGTGGCAGTGGCTTACCTCCAAATTCATACAGTTGTTGAAGGACCCTGTTCCAGACTGTCCCTAGCTGGGTAAAGTATATTTTACTCCATGAGTTATGTATGTAACATATATTTACACATTGATATGTTTTCTGCCCCCCCAGGAAAATGTGAAACTCCTGTTTGTCCCACTAATATGATATTCTACTTAACAATGGATAAAATTCAATGGAACATTAAAAATATCAGTTTATGCTAGTGAAAGGTAAAGAAAATAAATTAGCTACTAGATATGAAAAATGAAAAGAGAATATGACTTTCATAATTACCTGAGTCTTAAGCTGAGCTTTAGGTCTTCTTTGTTAAGTTCATTTGGTAAAGAAAAATAGGTAATTGTCACAACTTGTGAGAATAATGGTCAGTTTCTTTCCAAAACTTATCTTCTGTCTTGAGCTCCATGTTTCCTTGGATAACCCTTTTGTCAGTGGTGATAAATATACTCCAAAATATTTCCTAAGACTTCTAACTTTCATGAGCAGTTCAATCAAGATACTCAGTTATGACATGACTTCTAATGAATTAGAGCATTTTTTTTCCCATACAATTGGGATGTGTCTCTTCCTATAAACTGGTTAGAGAGAATAAGCATTTCTGAATTGTCACGACAATTTCATCTAAATCTGTAAGGTGTTATAGCCTACAATTTGAGAACAATTTAATTATGTGAACATTGCAATGGTAATAAGGAAGACTGCTTATTGCTAGCTCACAGCAGAGACTATACATGATAGGTAATGAGACAAAGCTGGCAGACAGTAGTAAACTTGGTCCTGGCAATTTCCCAGTGTGAATTTGCTGGATTTGGAGAAGTGTAGGCATGTAACTGTTTTCATGGCCCTGTGGGTGCTTATAGATGGAAGCCATTCTGGGAGGTGCCAAGTGATGCCATGAAGTCCATGGATATACAGTATGTGTTTTACCTCTTTGAGGCAAGACCTAATGGAACCCCTTAAACTAGTGTTTTCATAGAGGGATCTTTCACTTAGCCGTTATATCTGTATATACAGTCTCAAAGTGACTCAGCAGTAAGTAGTGAGTCAAAAGAAGCACCCACAGAGGGCAATAGAATTGGATGGGCTTTCTCAGAATCACATTTGGGTCAGCATGTGCCTTTCTAGCTTATTTCTCATGTTCCTTATATAGGGCCTTCCACTACTGTGAGAAATAAATGACTCAATATTCCTACCCTCTTCCAAGAGGGCAGAATTTTTTACCACTCCCTACCCCAACAATAGATGAATAAGGCTTTTACTGGGAAGATGAAGGGAGGGTGAACCCAGGTCTGCTGATTTGATACATTATGCACATCTATGCCACCCAGGATCATAAAGAAACCAACTTTATCTTATGTAAAAAGTGATTGATGCAGCATATGTGTTGTAAGGCTCAATAGTGAGCCTTTTGTTTGCACTCTTCTGCCCAGCTGCTGGTTCTGTAACCCAGGGTCTATGCCAGGATACAGCCATTTGAATGTGTATTTCATAGCTGTATTTTCAGTGCTTGTGTCTCAAAGTGGCCCTCTTTGACTTTGGTGTTATCAAATATCCTTTGAGCTTTGAACTCCTTTAGCGTGACATTGCCAGCCTCTTCATAAAGTAACAGCTGTGCTCTGATGTCTGCTGGCCTCTTGTTCAATTTCTGTATCAGTAGATGGCTCTACTTCAGTAGTGTGTGTCTGACCCAAGTAGAATTGGGTCTGACTGACCTTATTTCATTCTGTCATTGCCTATTGCACTTTGGAATGTATACGGGTCATGAGACTATGTGGCTAGCATGCCACTGCACCACTAGTTTCCATTTTTGTTCTGGCTCATGTTAGTTCTTCATCAATTGTTTTCGAGAAAACTATGTTCAATGAAAGAAGACTTTCTATTTGCACTGCGATATTCTTGCTTGGAATCCTTCTGAGAGCTGTGCCTGTCACAGCAGTATATGTGCTAAATGGGAGATAATTCACTTTTTTCTTATCTTCACAGTCTCCATTTTCTTTTCTTCCCTCCCTCCCCCCTCCCCCCCACTTGATGTTTTGATGATTCACAGATTAGGCATGTTGTAAATCAGCTACAAACTCACTGTGCCCTGGGGCCCACCATCTAAGAAGGGTAATTTTAGGGCCTGGCACTCTGACCTAGCAGAAGCAGGTGGGTATGGCTGATGTCCACATCTTGAGAAACAGCACACAAAGCCAAGCAAGAATGCGGTACAACATATTATCCTGCAAATGCCTGTACTCAGCAGAACAGTGGTTGTGAAAGTGTGCAGTGTGCTGATTGAATCTGCCTGAGTGTGGGCAATTGTACCTATTGTTCATTCAGTCATAATGATGAAAACTGGTCCATTTTTTTCCTTCCTCCATCCCCTTCCCTCCCTTTGCAATGTGTGACTTTTTCTGTACCTTCCTCTTTGTGACCTCTTTGCAAATGGTCTTTGCCAAATGAAAATGCCACCTATAATGGTTATACTCAGAAATAACGTTGCAGGCTGTAATAGCATTTCATGCAGAAGTAAGCCATTATTTTTGAAAATGTGTATTCTGTACAAGACTAGGTAATATGTCAAAGCTCGAATATGGAGCTCTGCTTTTATGTTATCTCCATAATGGTGAAGCAACAATGTGTTGCCTCTCCTTATCAAAATCTCTATATATCTTGAATGGCGATCTTTTGATATTTTTTGGTAAAAATGCTGCTTATTCCTGTTTATGTCAAACAAAAGTGTCCAGAACTGTAAAATGACTGTTTATGTGTTGCTGTTGCTGGGGAGGAGTTTGTTTTTGTCTTCCACCATGCTTCTTAGGTTTTAAGATCCTTTCTGTGCTCCTTTACTGAGTTGGATGGTCTCTGAATTTTAAAGATGTATCATTAAGGTTTGATTAAATAGGTTCTGGTCAGACAGAACCTCTAACAGAAACCTTCAGTTATATTGTTCAAATCTTTTTGCCTCAGAAAGCTCGTCTTCATAACTAACTGTATCAAAGAATTTATTAGCCTGAACTGCTTGAAACACACAAAATGCATTTGCAAAATATGTCAGACAATGGAAATACCATTCAAATTGAGCCTTTGTAAGTATAGCTTATGTCTCTGGGAACCTTTCCGCACCAAGCCAGTTTGTCAGCTATTCTTCCTAATTGTTGTGCTCTTCACAGTGTTATTTGCTCTGGTGGAAGTTTTCAGCCACTTTTAAAAATTTCAGATGAGATCACGGTCCATTTCGTCTCTATTTGATACCTATTAGGGCTGGCTCAAGACCCAAGTGAAGTGGATAGCTGAACTGGGGAACTAGTATAGACCCATTTCCTCACTTTTCTATGTCAGAGCTCTGCAAAGCCAGATTTCTTGCTGCTGATGCCACTCAAGAATGGCTGTGATCTGTGGCACAGCAGGTATGAATCCCTGTGAAAAATGCAGTCTGTTCAGGGAGCCAAAATTACCCTTCCTAATCATCTCATTACTTGTCAGGAGCAGAAAGTGTACTCCTTCAACAGTGAAGTTAAACCTCAGGACCCTGTTTCTCATACCTGCCCATATATGCCCAGGCCTATTCCTTCTCCATGAGACCACAGAGCTCAGTGTCAGTCATGCTGCCTGGCACCATGAGGTTATCACAGTGATACTCTGCAGTTCTGTGAATGGCTCACTTTTTGACTGCAGGCAAGTTGCGTTCTCTGTGCCTTCTTTTCCCACAAAGAAAATGTGAAACATCTTTCCTTTTGGAGAAGGTAGTGAAGGCTGATTAATATTTGATTAATGTTTTCAGAAACAGTGCTAATTACAATCTCCATTCACCCCTTCTTCCTGTGACAGTACCATGAAGTGTAATCAATTACAGTCAATCACCTAGAACCAAATAAAGAAGCCTTTAAAAGGTAAAATGTAACTATAGTGGATGCTAGAGGCTAAAAACTTAAGGAAGAGGTGGAAGTGAGCTAGTTTTGGTAAGTATTTTTTGATGATGCTAATAGAAAATCATGCAGTACCTAAATGTAAATGGGAAATGTAAATGTGAAAATGTAAAATGTAAATGTAAATTTTCCTAGGTATATCCCTAGGAAAAACAAATCAAGAAAACAGTTCATGAATGTCTATTTCCTGTAGTCCTAAGAAGATGACAGTATGAGAAGGATAACCCTTACTCCCAAACTCCCAGCATCAGGGTTGCTTTGGGAGATGCATAAAGCACACTGTTAGTCAGGGTCTGATGCCATATTTTTAACTTCAAGATGAATCTTGCCCCTGAATGATGATTTGTTTTTCATTTTGGTGAAAACCATCTAAACATATGCAAATAAGTCTTAATTTAAGGTTCCACAAAAAGAATCTCAATGATTTTAAACCTTTTTTTTGCTGTATATGTGCATGTGTGAATGCAAATGCTTTGTCCCTGAAATGAATTTTCTGTCAATAGCATGCATATGGGAACTCAGCAGATATTTGCTTATACAATGAAGCGGGTGACAAGAAAGTACTTATGATTTGATGGAAAGAATGTGAAAACCATTTGTCAATTGCTCAGTAAGGTGATTGCTGAAGATACTTAACAATTTGCTTTGATGGTGGTGTACGTTTTCTAATTTATTGGATGCTTGCTTCCTTCATAAAGTAATTTATATATCATCAATCTTGCTTGAAGGCTGGTATCTTCAAGTTAATTTAGTGATTATTTTCTTAGATAATCTACCTGCTAGGAAAGTGTGATGTGATCAATATAGAGAAGTAATCTTGCTATCAATGATTTATGAATGTACACGTACAATATACACCCCGCCACACTTGACCTCTCCACTTAAAGGCATTCAAATTTGTTTTGGGGAGTGAAATATTTTATTCACATCTTTTGGCACTGGATGTTGATAGCAGCTAAGATTTATAATGGCAAAGGGCATACATTGATTGATTTCTACACTCATCTACCTAAACATTTCTAAAATGTTGGAAATTAGTACTGATTCTTCAATAACCTCCATGAAGCCAAAGTCACGAATCAGTGTGCACTGCAAGGTCTGGGCCATAATCAGTATTGGGAGGACAGACTGATTCTTGATTCGAGAAAGCAATTAAGCATATGCTTAACTTCGACCACATTTTATGCCTATAGTAATCAGCTGCCACAAAACCTTTATAGCAAGCAGAACATTGGAGCCCTAAGAGGACAGTCCAGAGCTTGTCCTACTCACCTGGAAATCACATGAGGTTGCTACAAGAAAGACTGAAATGGTGTAAGGAAATGGGCTGAGTAGGGAGAAGTGGTGCTGATTTGCTTGCTAGATAACTGTGTCCATGTGTGCTCCTGCAGCACATGGATGCCCTGGAGGTTCCTTTCAGACCTGTAGGTGTGACTACCCAGTGAACTTGTTCTTAGTCACAGCCTTGAGTCCACTGTTGCAAACACTACAGGACCAGATATTGTGGTCTTAGGATGCAGCAAATACAAGATTTGGTGCTTTCCTGAAGTAGAGGCTATTGAATCAGGCCTCTTCAGCTGACCTTCAGTCAGCTTCAGGGATAAGTATTCTTTCTTTTCAGCTTGGTTGCACTTCTAACCTGATATTCCTGTTACAGTAATAAAAGAGGAAGACAGGATCTATTTGCTTTTGGTGGAAAATGTAGCTTAATGAGAAAATAAAGTGGTTTGGAGAAAGTATGGTTCTGCCTTGTGTCTTCTCCCTAGCTGCAAGGTTTTGAGAAAAGCTGGGTAAATAAATATATATCTGATAAAGTCCATTTCCGTTGCCTTCTGTGAATTTGCTGGTTCGAATTGGATCTGGAAATAAAATTAGTAATACTTTCAAGTGGCAGATATTTCTATCATGTTTTTAAACCAAAGGGTTGTTTTCCTTGAAAGTCAGTTCTCAGCAGATGTTCTGGATGACAAGACAGATAAATCAATGGTGTAATGCTACTGAAATTAGAAGGCCAATACCTGTTCTCTGTTAGTCTCATTTATACCATGTAAATGACAGTGTAACATGCTCTGCTTTATTGTTTCATGGAAGAGTACAGTCTAAAAGTCTGGGAAAATAACTGAACTTTGGATTGTCCGTCTGAAGTTGATTTTTGAACTTTTAAGGTTTACTTATCCCTGAAACTTAATGTGTTTCAGAAAAAGCTACCTCACTTTGTGACCTTCTAATGACTAACTATTCTGCTCTATTCCATTTTTTATTTCACACCTCTCACCTTTGTATTTGGATGCCATTGAGATGAACGCCTTGAAAAGTGATTGAATTCAAAGGACTCCAACTTTTCCCTAACTTTAGTTTTATAGAAACCTATTTTTTGCTCCAGCTCGCTGGCCTCTTGGAGATTGCTTTCTCACAGTAACCTGGGAACACTGCAGCCTATTATCCTACAGGATCAAAGGACATGTTTTTTTGCAGTGGAGCCTTTTCTAATCTTATATCAACCATAGTAGCAGAGAATCTGCACACAAAAAGCTGAAAATATTTGGGCTTTATGATGTAAAGGTTTATTTCATTATTTTTTTTCACATTAGATGATGTAGCTTGAAAAATGGCTTGGGTCATTTCACAAGGCATAAAGGGATAAAAATATGTACATCACTTTGAAATATATAGAAAACATAGAATCATAGAATAATTTAGGTTGGAAAGGGCCTTTACAATCATCAAGTCCAACCATTAACCTAGCACTGCCAAGTCCACCACTAAACCGTGTCTCTGAGCACAACATCTACACATCTTTTAAATACCTTCAGGTATGGTGACTCAATCACTTTCCTGCACAGCCTGTTTCAATGCTCAACAATCCATGAAGAAATTTTTTCCAATAACCAACCTAAACCTCCCCTGGCACAACTTGGTCATTTACTCTTGTCCTATTGCTTGTTATTTGGGAAAAGGGACTGAAATCCACTTTGCTATAATGTCCTTTGCAATAAAGTTTCCTCTGAGCCTCCCTCTTCCCCAGGTTAAACACCTCCAACTCCCTTGGCCACTCGTCATAAGACTTGTGCTACCGACCCTTCCTCAGCTTTGTTGCCACCAGGCAGCTCTTCAGCCTCTCTGTCCTCAGCCCGTACCACTGCATGGAGTTGTGACTGAAGTGCAGGACTGGGCACTTTGCCTTGTTGGATCTCATACAGTTGGTCTCAAGTATATAATAGATGTTATATGTTACATAAGAGACATTATATGGCCACCTGCTGCCTATTGTAAAGAGCATGAAGCAAGGTCTTACATTAAAAACAAAAAGGCAGATATTTTTACCTGGATGCTTACAGGATCAGCTGGTTTTTGCTTATATCCAAAACCACAGTGATCCTCCCAGCTGCTGTTCCCGTGACTTAGGTGCTTAAGTTTTCCTTGATGCAGTTTTCTAGGAAACTCTATCTCCTGTTAATAATGTCTAGCAGCGCGTTGGATGGAGGGTTGGATGGGATCTGAAATACAGATATTCCTTCACCTATCTCTTCTTTAGTGCCTAATGCAAGACATTCTTGAAATACAGCAAGCACGGGGATCCCTGCACCAAGACAAATGTTTTACCTTAAACCCTTTTATTCAGTGACTTAGTCATAAGAGATGTCACTTCAGAGATGGAAGACTGAGATTAATTTTCTCTCTGCCTGAGAAGGTTTGAAACTGCATCTCCTACACTAATGGTTTGAATATTAGTCAATCAAATATCATGGAAAAAATAATCTTTTTTTTTTTTTTTCCCCTTTAAATTGCACCAGTTCATATAGAAAAATAAGTGACTGAAAATCTGGATGGGGAAAAGATGAGGACATTACTGCTTCAGAATTACAAAGCTACAGTGGAAATGGGAAAAATATTTTGCTTCAGTTAACCTTATGTGTATATTCACTGAAATTACACAGATGCTGGCTCTCAGGTCTCCCCTTTGCCAGATGGGTGGTACAACCATCTGTGTTTCTGTGGATTGTATAAGACAAAAAAGGTCCTAAAATGTTGATGTTGTACAGTGCTTGATTACAGTTCCAAGGGCCAACTACCTTTGAGAATCTAGCACCGACATTTTGCAATAGCTGGGTGTTTTATAGTTAGTAATTGTGGTAATTATCTATTATAATTTGCATTTTGATATACTTCATTCTCTTAGGTGAATAATGATAGCTTAGGATTTAATTATCACAAAGGCATGTCCTTCTTGCCTCTAATTTAGCCTGTTCTACTACACCTGTCTCTCATCTGCTCTGTTCATCTCAGTCACAATACGATTGGAATGCATTTCATGGAATCATAGAATGGATTAGGTTGGAAGGGACCTTAAAAATCTAGTTCCACCCCCGCCCCCGCCACTATACCTGGTTGCTCAGAGCTCCATCAGCTTAGTCTTGAACACCTCCAGGGATGGGGCATCCACTTCTTCTCTGGGCAACCAGTTCCAGTGCCTCACCACCATCACAGTAAAGATGTTTTTACCTAACATCTAATCTAAACCTACTCTATTTTAGTTTGAATCCATTCCCCCTTGTTCTGTTGCTACATGCTCTTGTAAAAAGGCCCTCTCCATCTTTCCTGTAAGCTCCCTTCAGGTACTGGAAGGTATTTGTCTTCTATACTTTTCCATTACTAAGCTTTCTCTCTTCCACATTATTTAGTTCTCTGAGCTGTTTCAGTTTGTATACCATTCTCTAAACCTTGGAAGCTACCCTTTTTTGCCTGTTTGTTGCTGTTTTCCCCTCATTTAACATGCTCTTAAAAATATAAATAAAACCATATTGTAGCTCTACTCATTTTAAGCAATATATCTTTCCTTCTGAGATCCTTATTTTTATAAACATTTTTAGAACATAAAGTGAAATATAAATATTTTTAGAATATAAAGTGAAAAAGTCTTAAAGGAGAAGCTGCTAATAATGCAGACCAGCAATTTTGAACTCGTTCACTTGCAACTAGGCCAAATCTCTGGTTGAAAAAAGAGTGCTGCAAAATTTTCTGATGACAGGCCATGTCATTAAACTTCCTGATTACTGCATTTTCTTATCAATATGGCAGCCCTACAAAGACTGTTTTGATTCTGTCCTGTTTGATTTTCTTGTGCTTGACTTAACAGTGCTGATTGATGCACAATTTATAAAACTTTTTTTAAGACAAGGCATTCACCCCTCAAAATAGCCAAATATTTCCAACTCTCAAAAATATATTGAATTTTGCCATGTTCTCTGTTCTTACTGAATGCCAGTAGAATAATTTGCCTCTGGCACTACTTTACAGTGATGAAAGTAAGATTCTTGAGATCTGAAGGTTGCAACTGTTGAGCAATGTCTGCAGCTCTTGGAGTATAGCAGAAAAGAAGACAACAACAACAGTCATGTTATTCACTTCCCTTTATATTTCTTTCCTAAACCAGAATATACATAGGAAGCCTTTTTTTTTTTTTGGTGGGTGGTGTCCATAACAGCTGCCAAAGTATAACATTAAGAAGCTAAACCTCTTTGCTGAAAAGATGTCCAAGACTAAATCATCTGTCACATGGCATCCTACATCTGGGCACGCAAAGCTGTTTATGGGAGACTCCCCATGGGTAAGATCACTGCAAGTGATTGGTTTATAAGGAAAATTCTGGCATACTAAAGTTAGGAAATACAGTCTCTGTGTAGAAGTTACTGCTGGGAGGCATATGTCTCATTCAAACCTGCTAGGCTATATATTGTTAAATCTGGAGAGGAACAGGAGTATGATCATGAAAATGAAGCTAGATACCTAGGAATAAACAAGCAGTGATTCTCCTGGGATATGACATTGTAAGTGCAGAGCATGCAGTGTCAGTCAGGTGGAAGGTTGTAGTAGCTATTTAAAATCAACTGAGCTTAATCAGTCAAGCAGCAAATTTTTGGGAAACGTGATTTTCTTTTCAAACTAGGATGGACAGCAGGTTCTTCTGTAATGTATTCCACAGCAGTGCCAGCCTCCAGCCATTAGTGCTGGGCTGATGGATTTACCCTGCATTACCATGGTGAGCCTGAGGTTTGGATTTCAGCCTTCTGTATTATTATAAATAATACTTAAAGATTTCAGAGCTTAGGAAAATTTGGAGCTGCCTCACACTGGATGAAGGGACACTGTAATTTAAGATACTATAGGAGTCCAAGCTATAGTATGTCTGCATAGAGGACAAGAAGTAGAAGGAATGGAAAAGTTTTTGGGGTGGTGCTGAATCACTGGGATCTTTGTCCACTGTTCTGTCTCTGGGAGTTGATGAACAATAATAGTATGGGCATCAGACTACTGGTATAGAAGCAACATCTGGCTCTTCAACAACAATATTGGGAGCAGTGTGATGCTACTAGCACAGGTGAATTTCCACTCTACATTAGATTCCCATAAAATACTAACCACTTCTGCAGTCCCAGTCTTTGATTTCAAGATGCTCAGTGATCAGAGCCTGGTACCCCAAAAGTCACCTAAAACTTCAGAATGAGGATAGTCAAAGGCTTCTTTTCTCTACTAGAGATAAATTATCCACAGCAAGCAGGAAACTTGGATGTGCTGGAAGTAGAACTGTTGCTAGGTCAGACTGTGGTCATGGTGGACCTCAAAACCATCTCAAATATCACTACAATTCATAATGATGTGCCACTTAACCTCCTTTGGTAAGGCAGCTGAAATACAGAAAATGTTCAATAAATAACTGAACAATAAACCAACATGAAAACCTCATCTTCTCTGAGCAGTAAAGCAAAAAGCAGAGAATCTTCTGTGACAAGTATCAGTCCTATGCAAGTACCAGTAAGTTGCTTCTAAAATAGTAAAGCTATGGTAGAAGAGGCAATTTAAGAATCTGAGCAATATTATGTCTCCCGTTTCCCATCTATTTCCTCTTTCAGTTTTTAGAATTAAATTTAAGGTATATTCTGATTGAAAAGTTTTTGAGCAAGACCATTTAGTCACTTTCCTAAAATAGAGTATTCTCTTCTAGGATAAGTCACTCTAGTTTTATTCTATCTCCAGTACCATCTGGACTATTGACTATACTGGTAGCTGATAACAGGTCTTTACAGTAATACAATAAGCAGTTCATGACTTCCAGTTCAGATAAGTGGAAAAAACCCCCGAAGTCCCATTGACATTCAGAAGGCTCTAGATCTGACTTACCAAAAGCAGACAAGACAGGCATGTCTTTTCATTTCAGTGATGACATGAAATTAGCTATTTTTCTTTGAGTTCAGAAATCTGAACTGGGTTAAACAAAGGTCTTCAATCAGATTTTCATAGTTCATATCCTCATTTGTGAAGGAACCATATAGATTTGCAACAGAACTACTAGGAATCTTGTACATGAAGACTGAGTGAAAATGTATATGTATGAAAATAGCAGAAGAAACAATACAATTAAAAAGTGCTTCTGAAACGTGTAGCATGAATTGTTTGAGACACTGAATTATTATATTAATTATTGGCTTGGACCAACTCAAGTGTGTGTGGGGGGGAGGGGACAAGTCAAATTTCATAAAGGTGAAGTGGTACCCTGTCCCACACCCCAGCCCCTTGGAGCTTCCTTGGGCATCCGTGAAGAAGTTGTCAGTCCCTGGCACACTGGAAGTGTTGCACACTGGGGCACCACACCCTGTGGAGCCCCTGACCCAGCCTCAGAATGCCCAGCACACCGGCAGTCCCGCCTGGGAGGGGTGGCCACAGGGAGCCAGAGCAGATAAAATGCATGATACATGTGACAACACATTGTGTGGTTGCAGCCCTGCTGTTTGGTGGACTGCCTGGTAGGTGGATCTATGCTGGATCTAGGGTGGTAGCTATAACTCTTTCTTTTTCTCTCTCTTTACTTCTTCCCTTAATCTCCGTTCTTGATATTTGCTAACTTAAGTCTGGATGGGTTGGATTTTGCGAAATTGTATGAGTTAGCATGTGCTAAGTCAATGCTTTGTGGAATGCTTTATTTTGATTGAATGTTGCCCTTTCAACTTTTTCCAAGTTCCCTTATTTTCTAAAGTTTGCTGGCAAAAGTGTGGTAATTGACCTCCTGAGAAAGGTGTAGTGTCTTCTCCTGTGCACTCTCTCGAGGTATATAAAGAACTGAAGGCTCTTTTACTATATCTGGTGGGTGCATTTTTGGAGCCTTGTGTATTTTTAGAGTAAAATCACTTTGATGACCTCATAGCTCAAATCTGGGGTTCTAAAAATTGTTATCCAAGAAAGCAAATATTTTTAAATAAAATCTGTGAAATGTTTATTTGCATCAAGATGAGAAACCTGTTGCTCTGATAAGGCCACAGCAGAGATGACTTCTCGGCAGAAGGCTTGGGCTCCGATAGCAGAAAAAAGGCAACAAGCTATGGCATGCTGTGTGTCATTTCTTTCTGTACCTGTTATCTCAGCAGAAACTTTGTCTCAGATTCATCAAAGATGAAGCAAAAACATACATACATACCTTGAGGTAAAAGATTGTGATACCTGGTGTTGCTCCAGCTGAGTCTGAAATGACCCTAGGTGGTGATGCTTCTATACTAAATTGTTGGGGAAAACAACCAGTTTTAATAATCTGTCTTCATCAGGAATTTTTTCTTGTTGTGAGCTTATAGATCTCTGACATGAAATATAGTGTCCACACCATCATATTTAAAAATCAGTGAGATTTTCATTTAGGAAAAAATCCTCATAAAACCCCTTTGCCTTCAGAATAGTAAAATCAGGCTCAGATCAAAATTAATTCTCATAGATAAGCATCTCCTGATTTTATATGGGTATGCAATGTGGACCAGAACTTTGTAGATCAAATAATTGTTTTGCTGAAGGTTCTTTAGACTTGTTTGCTCTCTTTATCTCCATGGATATGACTGCAAGTATAGTCACCACATTATGAGTGGGTGACCTGCAAGGAAAATGTTTCTTGGCCATTTGGTGGAAAAAGTGTTCTATTTGCGCTCCAAAAGTGAGATGACTGTCTGCAAGACTGGATACTCGTTTTCACCAGCTGAAACTTTAAGGGATAAGTGGCCATTCAGCTGAGTGTCTTTTAATGTTATTAATGGAGTTAAGTGCTTGTGCAAAGGAGTCTGACAATAATGACTAACCCATCTGAAAGCCACCCACTGTTGTCAGGGTCTGGCAAAGGGCAGCCTCATGCCCTGCAGCCTGAGGTGTCTTCTTCCCTTAAGCTCCATTTCTGCACATCTTTCTGACTTGGTTGATTTTGTCCCATCAAATATTGTCATGGCTGTGATAACCTTGTTTCCCAAGTCTTCAGCACTCACCCCTGACCAGTTTATCTCAGAAAAACTCTTTGCTTCCCCTTCAAACATTTATTAACTGTAGATAGTGACTACAAAAGCCCTTATACCACAGTGTTTGAGTTTTTTAGTGATGTTATTATGCCCATAAGCTCCATGACCAAGAATCATGTACTGGGAATGATTTTTCTTAATAATTCAAATATTCTGAAGAAAAAGCTGATTAAAACATTTTGTTCTGGTTTTGCTCATTACCCCAAACATGTTTACTGTAATGTATAAGTAAATGATATAATTATTGTAATGGGTATTGTATGTTTTATCATGAAACATATTTTTTCTTTATTCAGTGGGCCTAAATGGAATCATTTCAATAGAACTTTCAATTGCACTTTTTATTGTCTTTTGACTGTTGTGTCTTGCACTGAACTCATTGCTGCTGGAAATTATACAACCTGTATAAATGTATAAATGAACCCTCTAAATAAACTTGGTATGTTTACTTTTATACACCTATTTGCCGCTGAGTAATGGGCACTAAACTCTGCACCTCACACCCTGCTCCTCTGGTTTGGGGACATAGATGTAACTGTTGAAGAGACAGTGCTGGTCAAGCTGGGACTATGTAACCAGCCTCTGGAAAAAGGTTTCCTGAATCGAGTTTTTGGATCTAAGTGTATAAAATCTGCCCAAGCTCTGTGCTGCTGTATTGATGTCTTGGCAACCATTTCTATGTGGCAAATTTGCTTACAGCCTAGGTACTTATAATGGTGTGTTATGTAAATGCTGTTGGTTGCTATCAATATGTTTGGATGGGTAGGTAAAATGTAGACAGCTGTATATTAGAAAGGCCCTGTTATGAGCTAGTTGGAACTGATTGCTCTTTTGCAGAAGTGCATGTTTTGCTGTACAAAACTGAAAGAGAAAGTGGATGTTGAAAAAAGATCTGCTAGACTTCTCAGTTCCAATGATTACTGGACAATGTACTCAAATCACAACATCTCAGGTCAGGAAGAAGGGATTGTATTCGTATATTCAAGTATCTGCAGTGTGGGCTTCCATACCTGAGTGAGTTATATAAACTTTTATAAACATAATCTGATATTATAAATGTAATCTGATGTAAATCTGTAAATGTGTAGTATATAAACTGAAGGCTGTTGGCAAACTGTTTGATCAGATCAGTCACAGAGTAAACTCCAACATCTGTATATTGACCAGATTTCCAATGATCACATAGTGGTTCCAGTCAACAAACAGAGATGTTAACATGTGTTCAGCTGAACCTAAGTACCTTTGCTTCTTAACAAATATATGTTGCATATGCCAGATCATGAAATCCAGGGCTGCACAGATCCTTCAGCATTTTCATGGAAGGTTACTGCTTATATTCGTCAGAGGATTTCAAGGACATTTACAGGCACATACTATGGCTAAAAGCATTACCAATGCCATGTGACTGAGTTGTAGTGACTAACATTCCCAAGAAGTTAACTATTAACATTGGTGCAGTTGTTGGAAATTCACACATAAATACAAAGCAAAAGATTTAAAACAGTCCGGATAACTGCGTGGAAGCCTGTCTGCATGAATAAAAACTGAGCCCTGTGGCTGTCACATAGGCTGTGCTTGACATCTATATTGAGACCTTGTATGGGGAGTGCAAGGCTCAAAATTGCTAGGGTCAAATTCAATACAGGCGCCTTCAGACAATCCGTTTCAAAGTTTCTGTTTTGTGGTCTTGAAAGCAGGTGTGCAGCTTGTTGGAGCCTCATAGGTGCTCAAGGCAGTAGATACATCTTGCAGTTGGTCATTCTTGCACATGAGTTTATTTGCCAGTTGCATGCCACACTGCATCAGTTTTTCTTTCCTCAGTATGCACTATGCAAAAACATCCTCAGCTCTAACAGATCAGAGAAGGTAAACAGTTTCCTCAAATGCATAAAAGAAAGTGGTGACAAAGCTGAGAAAAGGGATGAATATCCAGGCCCTCAGACCCCTTTTGAATAACTTTTTGATAGCATTCTTTTCGGAAACAGCTCCAGCACCAGTGTTTTTAGGAAGGGAGCTGTATGCCAGACTGAAAGAAGTTCAATTAAAAAATAAAGACAATCAACTCTTTATGATTTCTTGCAGGAAAGCTTAATGACATATCTCAAATTTCCACATTTGTGTAGCTGAAACTGGTTAATTTTGCTCCATATAAAACAAGATATCAAGAGCTTGACAGTAATGAAACATTCATTTTCTTTATCTTTTTACAAGGCAGACAATTAGTAATTTTACGGTTGAAAAAGCTCAGTTTTAAACCTTGCATGAGGATGTTATTGCTAGACCTAGTCTGATGTCACCTTTGTTGAAAAAATGAGTGTGACTTGTTTTGAATCTGTTCCCTTCTGAAGGGGGAAAAATCTTTGAAAACAAGCAAACTGAGAAACTTTCTTTCAGAGGGTTCGCAAGTCTTGTATATTTGCTCTTTTAATTTGTCAAGACAGCTAAAATGCATACTTTCACACTAAATTTATGCTTCACATAACTGGACTTTCTTTGGTAGTCTTGAATATTCTTTCTTGAGAGGAAATGCTCCTATCTTAACCTTTCTCTCCAGTACTAGCTCTTCCAGTGGCATGTTGCACTGAAAGTTCATCACTTCTGGTTTGAGCAGACTTGTTTGCAATTGATAGCCAGTTATTACACAAAAATATAGAAATGACTGTTCAGCTGAAGACCTTTTTTTCCCTCAAATGCAATTCATGAGTTGTCAGGCCCTGGTTGGCATCAAGAGAAGTGCAAGGTGACTCTCTACTGCAAAGGCTTAAATAATTTTTACTTGGGACACTTTCCCCTAAAATTCTCTCCCAGAAAACCTAGAAACTAGACCTTTCAGGATTTCATAAGTCCTAATTTTTTTCTCCTGACTGTTTCTATGCCAAGGAAATAAGTCCAAAGGGGCACAACATGAAACTTTACCAGAGGGAAAGAAAAGGTATCAATAAAGGAATCATGATAGGAGAATATGAATGGTAGGATTAAACTCGTGCCAGGGCATCCTAAACTACAAAGAGTCAGTGGGGTATCTGCCTATTAATTTTCTGGCCTTGTGAGTGAGGTTTTGAGGTTGATTGCTTCAGTTTGAAGAACACCAACCTCTGAGCAGATCTTAACCTGCATACCCTACCCAGAACCCAGTGCCTTTTGATATTTGAACAGTAAGCTGCTCAGGAGGAATCCAAACTGTTTCAAAGCTGTTTGTTTTGTCTCCCAGCAGATGGTTGTGTTCTCCTTCCTAAACTAAACAAGCTCTCCAGGATCTTTGAAAAGACAAATATTTATTTAAATTATATTTGCAAACTGGATGTAACTTAATAGCTTTGCAGATTTTGTTGGCTTGTGGGATACGGTTCCTCTTGCAATGGAAAGAAAGGTTTGGTAGTATGTCTGTTGTCTGAGTGGCTGTCAATGCTCACTGTGTTTGAAAGGGGGGCTCAGTCACATCAATGGAAGTTTCTTATGACTCTATATAAATTAAGGCAAATCTTGCTTCCGGAACTGAAACACAAAACTCTTGAATTTCATAGTAGTTGAATGCTTAAGTGGAAGGAGACTGTCCCTTAACTCGCTGCAGCTGGTGGTTTGAAAGCTAAATTTTGATCTCAGTTATACCTGTACACTTCCACTCTTTTAGCAGAATTAAGATGCGAAAAAAATCTCTTCCCCATTCTTCACTTTGACGTGATGCCTGGCCCTGAACTCACTGACATCTAGAGGTATTTGAGGACTGTACTCTTAAATTTGTCATCTCCATGGTGTGTCTGCTCACAAACACCAACCCAACAGATGTTGCAGCAGGCTGTAAAGCACAAGCAGCACTAAGATCAGTAGATGCCTTACTATTATTAAGGTACTGAACTACTCATGGTTGATAATTTAGCTTTGAGGGTGTGTACTTGAAACTTTGTAGAGTTGGGCTTAATGGGCTGTAATTCCAACACTGCAAGCCCCAAAATGAATGCAAAGGAATTAAAGGCTATTTGTGGCCAACAACCCCTAATGCAGCTCTGCAGCTCTGTTATAAACCACAGCACACTGTGCTTGGTCAGACAGTTTCGAGTTCGCAAGGATCATTTCTATGATGACCTCCATTAAACTGATTTGTGGAACATTTCATCTTTTCACAGCTTGGACATAACTTAAAAATTACAGGAGTCAGGACCTGTTATGTCATCATAATGGCTTCCTTGCAGGAGGAGATTTGAAACAAATCTCTTCAATGCAATGGGGATCCTTTTATGCTCATGAACATCAGCATGTAGTAGGCTCCTTAAAATAACATGCTTACTTTCATGATTTTTCCTTTGTTGTTGCCTTGTAGCAGTTACCCAGAATTGTTCGCCCAATGCCAAATTGCTGTGCTTGATATGGGTCTCTTGCTGCCCCCCTGAGAGATGGAATACAGTGCTGCTGCTGTATACGCAACCAGCCTGTGTTGTGAAAGCTCTGGTTTTGAGTTTAAAAGAACCCCTACTGTCTCTGTTAACAAGTAAAATTAAAAATATTTCTCCTTCTTGCATCACTGCTCAGAAGAAAAAAAAATTTCCCATGGAATACTTCGTATAATTGAGTTGTTTTTTTTTTTTTGCTTGGAAGCTGTGTCATGGGAAAAAAATAACCATGGTAAAGAAGGAGGACCAAGATCTGGCAACACTGACATTTGCAAGCCATTGTTTCTATACTGACTGCATGAGGATTTTGGTTATAAATTTCATGTAATGTTGTGTAAGTCCAAATAGGGTATATGAAACTTTGTAATTATCTGAAATAAGATATCCATTTTAAACAAAGCTTGCCGTTATCTCTGACAAGATATCCATTTTAAACAAAGCTGTCATGGCATAAAATGTCATCAGATTTTAAAAACTAACTGCATAGCTGCTCATACAGGAGAAATGGAAAATAAAACCGACTAAAATTTTGGGATGTTGACTGAGAAACTTTGAGGAATTAAAATATGATAGGATAAGAATTGAAAATTAGGTCAGAAAATCTGCTTGTTACCTTTCATGTTTCTACACTGTCATCCACCATGACATTCAGGTGCTATATCAATAGTGTAACAGATGTGAAAGATTGTAATTTCAGCAAAGAATAGTGTTTTCAGATATCAGAAGCCATTTTTAGTCTGTCGGTGATGTAAATCTGGAATAGCCACTCTGTTTTTATTGGATTTGCTTCAAATTCACACCTGTATTTCCCTGTGAGCAGGTGGAAATGCTTCTTTCGAAGAGAGCAGCTATAAAGTCCAGTCCTTGGCTACACCTTGTGCAAAGCAGCTCTCATGAGAAAGCCTGTAAACAAAAAAGCTGAGCATTTGTTGTGTGGCCTAGTGTGTGCAGAAGCTCCCTGCTCTCAGAATAACAGCCTGTCTCATTCTTGTTAAGTGGCTACCAGTGCCAAGGATCGTGATGGGTCTGTGGAGTGCAAACTAATTATCGCCAACAATAGTGTCTGCTTATTTCTCGCATGAATGGATAACATCTTCAGTGGAGCTGGTCACATATCATCACTCAGGTTTAAGGGCCATTGATTGGACAGGCCATGTTTTGTGGCTATTCATAAAGAGGAAGAGTGAAAATATGGCCAGTTTTACATTTTATAACTGCATCTGCAGTTCCAGGGTAATTACCTACTAAATACAGTCCAAAATCTCTTCTAGGTGCAGCAGGTGAAAAGTGCAAAATGTGGAGGGCAGAGAATAAAGGAATGTCTTGATGTTTACAGATGTTTTAGGCACCTTTCCCCATAATTAAAGCAGCTCTCTGTCAGCCACTATAAAGGCCTAGTCATACAAAATGCTGAGTAACTACTACAGTTAATCTTTTGCTGTCGATTTCCAGACAGTTCAATAGAGACCAGTTCTGCAAGGTACTGTGCTTTCTTGGGACCAGCTGACTCCATGCAGACTCACATGTGTGTTCTGGGCAATGAGCAGATCACCAGGTGTAGGTAGACACACACCGAGCACAGGAGCAAGGGTAGGAACTGAAGCAGTGCTTTCTTCCCTTTCAAAAGGGAAGGTTTGATCTAGGACTAGATAGGAATCAGTTACCCTGTGTCTAAAAGCAAAGGTAGATGGTATCTGTGGCGTACAAGGTGTTCCTAAGGACAAGAGAGACAGTAAAGTGGGGGTTTTTGTGACAAGAAAGGATAACTCTACAGTCCAGGAAACCTGGGAGCTGAAGAGGCTTGCAAATGTGCACGCACATACATTTGTCTGCTTACTGAGGTACTGCCTTTGGAGTGATGGCTAGAGCTGAGAAACAGAGTGACTGCAGTGAAGAAACTACTGGTGTTAATGAGGTATCACATTTAAAAATCCAAAACAAAGCAGAAAGATGATAGGTTTTCCTATCTGGAATAAATTCCTGCTGGGAAAATATGGTCTGATTATTTGACTTTTGATTTTGTTTTTTAATTTATACACCTAAGAGCTATTTCATAGCTTCCTCAGGATGTATTATCAAAGTTACTGTCCTTGAGATCATCAAGACTGGGCCCAGAAGGCTGGTGATAGTAGCAATTAATGTGAGTACCAGGTTATTTGGGAAAAGGGGGGAAAGAAAAAGAAAAGCTTCTGCCAATGCTGACTTCATTTTATAAGAATAAAGCACTTTAGTAAGCATTTCAACACTGTAATAAACCTCCCTGTTTCAAACACTCATTTTTCTCATCTCTCCCTCCCATCTATGTTTTTGCACGACAGTGCCGGAGAGCATTACCACTGCACTAAATCATGTAGGGGACATTTCTCAAAATGTCCAGCTTTCATTAAGAAGTCATTCTTTCCTGGAGCTGCTGCTCTTCTGAAAGAAGAAACCAGGTTGTTGAACTAAGAACTCATGATTGTGCTGGAGCCCAGGCTCCCCTGTGAACTTCAAGATGCTCCTGAACTAGAGAAACATCTGGATGCTGGGTTTGGCTGGTCCTGACTGCTAGTTGCTTTGGAGTCCCATTTTGCTCTCTCTCTCTTTCCTTGCATGTCTGGAAAAATATATAGATGCTTTCTCAGCTGCCATTTTTTATCTTGCACAGGTTCCTGCCATTGATTCTGAGAGTGGCATATATGAACAATGCTGCCTGCTCTCCTAGCTGGAGGATTCTCCAGTGATGACATGACATGAGGGAAGTGGAGCACTGAAAAGCTCTGAAGCTTTGGAGAGCAGTGAAAAAAATTAAGAATAACATAGAGGAGAAGCATCAAGAATTTTCTCTCTCCTGCAGAACAAGCTACTTGTCAGAGCGCCACTATTTTCTGGACCCTTCCTACCGCCTCTGAAAAATCTCTCTCTCTGATTCAGATTCACAGCTAGTGATTCATCTGTGTCTGAAGCTGCTCTTTAGGTCAGACTTTGGGACATGTAAGAGAAGCAATGCAGAGAGGCAGATGGACATTTCCCTGGAGGAGCTCTTGAAACTTCCTGCTGCTTTGACGCCGTTTGATATGTGGCACTCCCTCTATTCCTCTTTCTTTCCCTTGTGTCTTTAATGTTGCCTCTCACCTTGGGGCTGGTGGATGGTGGCAATACAATAAAATGGGCTCTGTGCAGTGCATAATCCCTTCTGCATATGGAGAAGGAGCTTGGCTAGAAAAAGGTTGTTATTCAAATACAACAGTGACCTTGCCTCATGGGGCAGGCAGTCAAATCCAGGGCAGTTTGAAAAACAGACTAGTAGTGGGAGTTGATCTGAAAAGAATATGACTTCTTTAAAATTCTCTCTGTATGGGACTCTACCAATAGCAAAGTTGTAGAATGCTTAAAATAATGCCAAATTGTGAGTTGAACTGAAGGAAATATCATGACAATGCTTAATGGTTAATACAATTTGTAAATACACAGTTGTTCAAATAAGTGTTAAGTATGGAATAAATATGCAATATAAATGCACAAATGTGCAAGGGGGCCCAAGCTGCCTCTTTCAGAACATTACAAATGACAGTTGTGACGGCCAGTGTTGTTGCTGCTGAGAAGCTGCAGGAATTCTCTATACTAACATTTACACCCCTGTCAAAAGCTGCATTGTTTCAATGACCATATGCTCCTTATTCACAGACAAGTGCAATTCACGGACTTAGTGATGCCAAAAAGGTATAGTAATTTTAGTAACCAAAGATTTCTATCTTTTCATCAGGAAAGGAGTTAATTGTTGGACAGTGTCAAAGAAATAATCTGGGTCAAGGCTGGCAACTCAGACTCCTGGCATTTTGCTTAGTGATTGTGAGGAAAATATAAATTTTACTAGGGAATATAATCTGATGAATGTGAAGTTTTCCAAATTAGAACTGACTCTCTCTCCCAATGTCCTCTCAGGTGACTTGTGAGAAATCAGTCACTTCATTACCCCATCAATATGGAAAGCAAAACAATACAGAACTTGAATTTTGGTACAAGAAATTATCTTCAGTCTGATTTCTTATTTGGACTTCTAATTTCCTACTGAAATCAATCTCAGCAAGTCTCATATTCAGAATGATCTGTCGTCCTGTCTTCTAACTACTGACAGTTTCCTTTAAAAATATATCAAGCTGCGTTGTGGCCACTGTTTTCATTGTGCAAAATGATAAACTGAAGCAGTGGCTGGCTAACTTGTCTGAGGTCACACACAAAGATAGCATCAGAGTTAGAAGCCTGATTTTGAGTTCCTATTTGGAAACACAAGAGAGAAATACTTACCTTGGACATGATTTAACAACAGCTTGGAAAAAGAACTTTACTAGGAAAAAAATAAATAAAAAAGCCCAGCTATGGCCCAGGCACTTGAGATCCTAGGTCCTCTAAATACCTTACTGAAAGAGGAGACAAGGGTAAAATGTGAAGAATATTTACGTAGCTTGCTAAGGGTACAAAAAAGGGGAAAAAAAAAAGAAGGTAGAAAAGATTGATCAGGTAAATCAGTGAGCTTGACATAAGGGTTACAACTTGTGACATGGATTAAAGATTATCTTGCAGACTTACAGGACACAGGGGATGTCAGTGGAAGATAAGAGTTAGGAAGTCAGCAAGCTGAGGACCACACTTATCTTTTTATTGGATATAAGTGATCAAAAGAAGCATGCCATTTCAGACTGCTGAAGTTTGCAAATGACTGGCAAGCATGAGGACAGTGGGGCAAAGTTGGGAAACACGAGAGAATTCAGGCCTGAATTTCTAATTCTCAGACTATTTGGATTTACTGTAGCACACACAAAAGTTCAGGGCCACCTGCAATACATGTCTGTGTTCAAATGCGTTTTGAAATAAAGAACAGAGAGAAATTAATCACATGTTGGTGGCAGCTCTATAATATTAAAACTGGTTCTGCATTTTTATAACAGTTCTCATGTAAATAGATAAAAAATGTTTTGTAAGTTTTTTCTACTCTATATTACTTCCCTCCAGGGTGAGGCATAGTAACTGCAATAGGGAACAGGCAAGCATTTAGAACAACTATCTGCAGCTGCGCAGAAATGAGAATTTAGGTCTTATAACTGCACCCATTGAAAGCATGACACTAGAAATTATATATCTTATGGAAAACACCTCAGGGCAGCTAGTGATTAAGCCATCAAGCTGTCTGAAATCAAGGGATACTCCTCAGTAACACAGTTAAAATCAGGTAATTGTCAAGTAGGGCTGTGTCCATACCACACTGTCTAGGAACCGGGGCTTGTGGTCTCTGGTATTAAACCAAGAAACTGGGCTAGGGAGATGAAGGGGGAGAAATCTGCCACCAGGTTGTCCATGGTTCTCTTCAACAGTACACCCAGTCCAACAGGGCTGCACTTCTGCCCTTCGCTGAAAGCACAGAATGACAGCGTAGCTCTGTCCAAGTTTATGATGTAATTTTGTGCATGCTCTCTTATGTATGTATTTGTTCTCAGTAGTGTAGGTCTTTTATTCAGTGCCACCACTGTCTTGGTATTCCATGCACACTGAAAAAACAGCCCAATTTAAATGTACCCCTGTTGTGGTACTTTATTTCTCAAATTCATCTTGAGTGTGTGGGAAGGAATCATTGTGGCTTTTTGTTTTTAAATGGAATCTGATCTCTGTCAAGATCTCTGCTCAAGGATTTCCGTTAACAGCTTTTAATTTACTAATCACTTTTTCTCTTGAGCTTCAGGCATTAACCATGTATGCAATCAACCATAATACCTGGATGGGACCTTTTACATGTTAGATTGCTATTGTTTGCTAAGAATGAAAAAATTGCTTGTTAAGTGGATGTCTGATGAGAGAATAAATTGTTACCAAAGGAGGTAAAAACAGCCATGTGTAACATACCCACAGTCCATTTAGATTTTGTCAGCAGCTGGATCTGAATGTTTTATCAAAAGGTGTAAAATTTCCCCAGTGTAAGCAACTGTATCTCTGTATTCCAGGAGATTTCTTCCTTGTTCAAGCTAATGCTTATTTTATGACAGGAAGTTTGAATACTAATAACCTGAGTGTTCCTTGCAGTAATATTAATTAGGCCAACGTTTTGCATCTATAAAATCAAAACCAACACATACAGAACTTTACAATTTCAAGAAGAAAATACAAACAGCCACTAGGATACCGAGTCTCATCTCAGTGCAAAACCCCGTTGGCAGGATTTTTGTGATTCACATACATCCAGCTCTCAGAGAGCTGTTGTGATTTATTTAGGTCATAGAGTAACAACTTCTGCAGAAACATTGGAGGGGTTCCTTTGCCCATCCTGCTTGTGGCTGCTGTTGGTGTTTGAACTTCACTGGACACATCATTTTCCTGTTGAACCAACATGTGTGTTTCTGTAGACACACCAAAATGGCTGTTCATGGAACCAGCTTGCTTCCAGCAATAGTCTCTTCCAATGCTATTTTTACTGGGTCCTGTTACCCCAGTGTGATGTTCCTGAGATATTTTGGTAGACTGCGCCTCCTTGATAGAGAGTCTGGGAACACTTAACCGTCTCAGGAGTGGCTTGTAGATATCTGGCAGATGTTATACCTAAGCTCGAATGTCTTCCTGTGCTTTAGATGGTACATTGTGTGTAGGGCCAATGCTGAGGCAGTACTAATATGTTGACTGCCTGGTCCTGTGCTTCCTTGAAGTGAAATCTGTTATTTCTGTATTGTGCCCTGGGATCCATTCCCTGGAATTGCAATTTTCCATTTCTCAGAAAATGGAGAGCCACAGAGCCATATGGGATACTTCACAGGTAGGGAAAAGAATAGATGCAGTTACCTGAAAGTCTTCAGGTCTTCTTCTCTTTAGACTTGTTGCCCACCTCTTGAGGTCCCTCTGTGCAGCATTTCAGCCTCCTGCATTGTCTCCTAAGAGACTGAACTGTTGTTCAGTACTCCTCAGCTGCTTGGTGCCTAACATCTTGAAGTGTCTCCATTTTGAGCACAAATACTTAAGGTACTTTAAAAAATGTTCGGAATGCTCATTTTGCATCAGGTTTACAAGAGATGTGAAAGTTTCCAGCCAGGTCATATAGACTCTTGGCTCCTGTGTAAGCTTCACTGGAACTTGGAGAGGGAGAAGCATCTAAAGAGACTTGCATGCTTCCAGATCTTTTCTGATGGCTGAAGCATCATATGGAAGGACAGTATTTACTGTTGGTTTAACACAGACCTCTAGGTGCAAAATCTTTTGTAGACCAGTGTCCTAGTTCAGCAGGTGGGACCAGTTATCACTGTGTGGGGGTGATCAAAACTATGTATTCTACCACCCTCTATTCATTTCCCAAGAACAATGGACCATTTGCAGCAGCTAATGGGAGTCGCTAGCAC
>JAWWTY010000156.1:43646465-43795751 GCA_035222235.1 Margarornis squamiger | reverse complement strand
GTGCCCCGGGACACTGGGTTATACTGCTGGGTTTTGGTGAGTTGAAAGCAGTTTCTCTGTGTGTCAGTGTATTTATTGTAATATCTTTCATTAAATTGTAACTCTGACTTATAATTTCTCTAGTGGTGGGTCCATTTTCTCCTGCTGGTTTACTTTTAAACCAGCACAGCCAGAAAGAGGATGACACAATTGCAATGCACCACATCTTAGAGATGCAAGAATAATCCAACAGTGATGTCTAGACTGACCCAGGAGAAAAAGTCCCAAGATTGGAATTTTAGCATGTGGCAAACTTGCAATATGTTAGTAATTATAATTAAGGAATGGAGTGCAGTACATGCTTATATGTAGAGGGTGATTTTCTGTCCTGGGGCCTAATACTTAGAAATTCCAGTTATCTAGCTGCTGAGTGCAAGATCAGTAAAAGCTTCTGAAGCCTGGCATATCTAATTATGTAACTAAAATGAGATTAATTTCATCTAACATGGCTCTAATACTTCTCTCTTTGAAATGAGTAATAAAACCTCTGTTACCATCAAGAACTGATAATCAAGCAGGGGTATCCTCTTTTATTAGTTGGTAACTGACACGATCACAGATTAAGATTTTCTAAGTGATGAGAGTGCTCCCAACTTTTCTCCTTATGAGATGTCTGAGAATTTTACTGCTGTATTTGCCAGTGCCAGAATACTTTGGAAACCTCCCTGCAGTGCCTTAAACTCACTCAGTAGGTGCAGAGCACCATGAAGTATTTTGTTCGTGTCCTCTGTGACCTGTGCATGATTTCTGTCTCTCAGTGCATGCACTTCCTTGGGCCATACAATGTGGAATACATTCCAGAAGATACAGATAAAACAGTCTCTTCTACATGGATTAACCCTGTTTTGTTTCCCTCTTTCACCCCCTCAAAAGTTTTAGACTGGGAAACAGTAATCAGAAAGGATCCAGGCGTACTCTAAGGGGCATTCTTTTAGTGTGTGCAAAATAGGACAAAATAGGTACTGGATGTGATTTTGAATAGAGGTCACTGAAAAGTAGTGGCAGTGAAGTGAGAAATTAGATTATTAATTAAATGAGAAATATGAAACGAGAGAGAGGAAAGAGTAATTTATTAGAGCACATGCATGCTGATGCTGTGCTTTATCCAGTAGAAATTAATAGATCACTCGAAACCATAGCATTCCATTGCAGATAAATATATCCTTTGACAATTAAAAAGTTTATTATTATTTACCTGCAGCAGTAACAAAGAATAAAGGCTATAGAATCATGTAGTCTATGTGGGGGTGTCTGTGAGTACATCAAAAGCAAACTGCTGGACAGGTATACTCTGCAAAGCTGAGGACGCTGCTGACACTGCCTCACATCTTTTGCATTTCTTCATATATTCCCAGCCAAACAAGGCAAGAGTTCATAAATACTTAGGTGAACTGAGATGCAACAGAAAAGAGGGATCTAACAAAGTGTATTCCACCTCTACCTACCTAAAGACTGGTGGAGCTCCGCTGAGACTAGTTATTGCCCAGGAAATGGCAAGAAACAGCAGTCTTTCCCAGCTTTAGCTGCCCTGGGTTTATGCAGAGAGTTCAGTGGTAGGGGCATCTGAGCTATCCTGAACCATAAGGCAGTGTTGCTGGAAGACAGATATAACTCTGAATCAATGTGCAACTCAAACCGTTCCTGCTCCATCAGAAAGGCAGCATTGTACCACTGGAAATTTGTTTCCATTCTGAATTGAAAGGAGGCCTTCTCAAATCACTTCACTGAAAAGTGTCATCACAGCCTGTAAGTGGCAGTATCTACTGCATCTACCCTTTTTATGCATAGCATGAAACTGAAGGTTACATGCCTTTGGACGTCTGCTGCAGAGAGGATTGGTGTTGACCCTGCCTTACTCTCTCTTGTGGGACCTGCTGTAAGAAACAAAGGCACACGGTGCCTTCTATGATCCTGCACAGAGGAGTTCTTCCCAGTGTGCACACAGGAAAGGGAGATGGGAGAGGCAAGAACAGGGAGGGAGTAAGTATGCAGACATCTAATAAAAAGCCAAAAGCTTTTCCAGCGTATCATTGACTAAGATACCACTGAAAGGACCAGGAAGCAGAAGTATAGCAAGGCAGATCTCAAAGCCTAAGAAGCCTTGGGTTTCTCCCCTATTTTTTTCACTGAGATGGGAAAGATTTGTACAGAAGAGCACCCAAGCAAAAATAGTCAGGCTGTATAATCACCCATCACCTCCCTGTGGCCAGCTGGCTCTCAAACTAGGTAAGAAGTACTGCAGAGTAGACCCAGTGGCCCAGCCAAGCCAGAAACATTCCCTTCCTTGGCCATTTGACCAACCATATTGAAATGATTGCCTTTAGCAGCATGACCAGACCCCAACAACACAGAATTCAAGCTGGAAAAAGGGCAGGAGCCACTGCAGAGCTGGAAGGTGAGAGCTTGCTCCTGCTAGTCAACTGGAAGAGTGACTGAAGGGGTTTATCTCACAGCACTTTATGAAAGCAAAACCTATTAATACCTTCTGACTACCAAATCTGTGCAATGTCAGTGAAACATTGAACACCTCATTGTCCTAGCAATAACAAAAGGGGAAACAAGGAAATGTGATTTCATATTTTGTGGTCCTTACCCCAGATTGTTGAATTTGCTGCTATAATATTCTTGCCCTAATAAAACTTTAAACCTGACTAGGGTTTTTCATTTTAATTTGTCACATTCTTTTTGCAGTGTTTATTCAATTATTTTTCCCATCAATTAAGAAGATTCACGAATATGTTTTCTATTATGTGATCATCTTTGTCAAGTAAATTATTATTAGTTTTCCCTCGGACAGCAAATTATTTATGAACCATCATTTTCCCTTTTGTTTTTCAACCTGTTCAGACTTCTAAAATGTGACAGAGTTTGTGTGTTTGATGAATGTGGGTTGTTTTTCTTCATAATTTTTACATAGAAAATACACTTTTATAGGCTATCAAATTTATAGTTAAGTCCAGTGGAACTTAGTAATGGGTGCATCTAAGACCCCAGCTTTAGTCAATGTTATTCGCACATATTATGCTCTGCAAAGATGAAGTATAGTTTGATGTTAGGTGGCATATGATAGTTCAGTAGTCTAACCTTAACCATAAAGATTTAAAATACCATTGAAGAAGGAGTGGACACTAACTGTCAACTTGCATAATGATCACACTAACATGAGGCTACCAGCCCAATTTTCGTTCCATGGCTCCCATTCAGAGACTCCTAGAGCATTGAATAGCAGAGACTGAATGACATGTTCTCTTGCAATACTGTGGTAGTTAGGGTAATCTTAAATTTTCAGTGTCCTGACTTAAGTTGCTGCCTCAGTCGAGTGGTGGAGGATCTGTCTTTTAGATTAATATCTACAAGATATGTATATATCTACAACATCCAGCTGCAAGACTAATGTCACTGGATTGTTGGTAGCAATGAACCAAAATATCTGTCCCTAGGTTGCCTTTAATGCAATTGCTGATCTACTTTGTGGAACTCAGCTATGCAAAGTAAGAGGAATGGGGCCATACAGGATGATGATGGTAAGTCTAATTTCCCCTTTGCATTGATGTAAACTGTGCTGAGCCCCTAGACAGTGGTTGGGTGTTGACCTGCTGACAAAGTGAAAAAGGAGCCCGGTACAAGTAAGTCAGAAATTAAGAAAAAGACAATGGCTGGAATCAGTTTTACCTATTCTGCATTTGATTGATGCTCAAAGTATGTCCCAAGCCTCAAACATTTTCATTAATTTAGGTGTTTCTCTTGTTCCTGCTACAGCTATTGTTTTTCTGTTCCTTCATGGTGATGTTTTGCAATGAGCTGAGTCTGTTTTTAACCCCTATTGCTATGGAGTTTATCTCCAGTGCTTATATGAGAATGTTAAGAGTATGACATGGATATGCATGTGGAAATGATCTGTAATCTTTAGCCTGCAATAGCAGAACTGTCTTATCTCAGAACGAGGGAGGAGGGAATGAAATTGGATTTCCTGCTTCTCATGACAGTTTCTATAGCTGTACTGTGGTAGCCCCATTCAGTATGATACTGCACAGCTAACCTAAGCTGCTTTTCTAACTGGGGGCAGCTGCCAGTTTCTCTTCAAAACTGAGTGATGTGAAAGCTATGTATAAAATTTGTACTTTCCTTTTTAGTTTATCATTTTCTGACTCACCTTATGTAAAGTTTTCTCAATATTTGTGCCTCACAGGAACATACCCAAGTTATTAAGAAAAAATTGCTACATCATTAGAGGAACTATATAAGGAGCATTACTGCAATTGCAACCTTAGATTTTGGCTGGAGAGCTAGACCAAGAGCAGATGATATGTTTGGAAGTAACTGAAAGTGAATCAACTATGTACAGTGAGTCTTGAAAGTGCTGTAATTCAAAACAGGCACTGTGTTAACCCAAACTCTCAGCAACACACTCAGTGCATTGGTTTAATAGGACAAATCACATAATTGTTGCAGTGGAACATAAGACAGGGAAGCTGCAGCTTGTAAATGTGCTTGTTGGAGGCAACTCTCAGTCTGGTGCAATCCACAGAGTTATTCTCCTTTCTGTTTCTTGATGCAGTGTCATTTGAGGCTTGTAAATGTGAGGAATGAAGAAAGTGCAGCTCAGTGTAAATATATGTCCTAAACTAACCTTTTCCCTCTGTTCATGCCTTCTCAGATCATTCTTGCTTTCACTTGTGTGAGGTGAGAATGAATCCTTTGGCTTATTCCTTCTGTCTAATGCTATTTATTGAGAGTGAGAGCCTTCCACCCTTTTTACTGCTCCTTTGTGTTGCTATGGCAATGGTGAGATCCATGCCTCTTTTCTAGTTAAACGTATTTTTAATTGCTTCAATAAATGTGCTTTAAATATACACAGTGAAGGCTAAAGTTAATGCTATAGTTATGTTACATCAAATGTAATAAAGAAGGTAAAAATAAATGGTAATGAAAACTTATCTTTAACTGTTTTTGAATCTGGTGATTTAGCTTTCAGCACTGCACCTTTTGGGCTGTGGCAGGTCTAATTGCTTTGGGTAAACACTTGTCTTCAGCCAAAGCCATGAGTAAATAGGATTGGAAAGATCTGCCTGTGCCATTGAATTCCTTTCCTTAAGATTACAGGTGACTGTAAAACAGACATTTAGCCTAGGGTGATGCACAGAGCATCTGAATCACATGATGTTCTAGAAAAACACTTGGAGCATACTTCAAAATCCTCTAACAAAGTTAAAAACTTCCTGTGCAGAGTGCTGTCAGGAAGAAGGCAAGAGACAGGGCTGTTGCTAATGTTCTGTATTTCCATTATTATTCTACATTTTAAAGCACAGGAAAAGCATGTGTCATGGCAATGAAATGTATTTTTAAAGGCCCCTGGGAGAACATTCTAGTGGCAACTGCTTTTGTTCTTTTCACATAAGTCGGAGTAAGGGGGACTAGTTTCATCTTCTGACAAGACACAGAAGAGACTGGCAGTGGACCTGTACACTCAGTCTCTATATCCAATATTTTTTCCTAACATTGTATTGTGGAAAGGGATAGAAAAGAGCTGCAAAATCAGTTTGCAAGTAGGAGAAAACATCCTGCAACTAAAAAGCTACAGTGTCAGCATGTTAGGATTATTAAAAAAGCTTTAGAGGAAGCTTGGAAAGAGTGAATAACTATCTTCCTAAAGAGAAAATACCAGATACCTAAAGGGCCTTTTATTTAGCAGAGAGAGGACTTAAGACCAGGTGCATTCAAATAGGCTATAAACCAGATTATTAAGCTTGAACACAGACTAATCAGACACAAAGAGACTGCCCAGCAAGTCTTTATATCAGAACTGGCATCTTTCTGGAGAAGTAGTTCCAGTTCTGCACAAGCTGATGGGCAAAAAGTGGCAGCAGAAGCGGAAATTCTGCAACATTTTGTAAACAGATCTACCTACACTATGTTTATATGCTCACATAAGCAGAAACGTGTAAGGCAGAAGTGATGACTTATTAAGTCTTTCTGTCTCTAGACTGCAAGACAGTTGTCTGTGTGGCAGTACAGGACTTGTTTATGAACTTCTTACAGAAGACTTGTTGACATAAAAAGGGTAGAAACCAATTATAAGTTTTGTTGAAACCAATTATAATCTTTGTTACTAAAGCTCTGTTAGATTCTAAAGCAATTATAAGAGAATTTGAATTCTGAATGTAAGTGTATAGTGGTTTGCCTTGATATGTGAAGGAAACATGGTTTCTAGTAATGGAACAATGATGGCAATTAAACCTTGCAGTGCATAAAATGTTTGTAAACAAGATGAAGGATGTGTTTTGCTTGCAAGGGTCTTTATATGCCATTAGTGAAGTCTGCTTGAGTTTTGAAAAGTTTAACATAACCACTTTTTCATGGAGGATGTATGAAATATGATTTTTAACCAATAGATTAATGCATATTAAATAGATGAAATAATGAACCAGTGGACACAGTGTACAAATGTGTACGTAAGTCTCATGTTCTGGAGAAAAAATGTTCAGAAAAATGTTTTGTATTAGGAAGAAATTTTACATTGCTTCAACATCTTTTTGCTAATACCGGTATTTAAAAGTATAAGAATGACGGAAAGTTTGGCTTTGTGAGTAGTTTAATTTGATTTATTATTAGCTATAAATAAATATTTATATAAATAATATGTTTATATAGATAAATATTTTTAAAAATATATAGATTTCATTTCTGTAATGTGTTATTTCTCTGGCTTTGTCATGTCCAAGTTTATTAACTGACATGAAACAAAAATGTTAAACTTACTTTATTCTGCAGAATTACACTGTTTCCTATGATAATTTAATACCTTTTTTTTGCTTTCCAAGGCTTTAGCAGTGTTAATCTTGAATAATTCTTAGGATCTGGTGATATTATAATATAAAAGCAAAGTTAACCAATTTAAAAAGGTTTAATGTGAAAGCATACATCATCTGTTATAATAATTTAACATTTTTTATATTACCAGTTAGAGGAAGTGACCTAATTAATGAGCCATTTTAGGTGGCTTGCCAACTAGCAGCCTCATTGTACTTTCCCATGGTGCTGGCTGCAGCCTTGGCAGCAGTAAAAGAGGTGGTGTAACTCCATCCTCTGCTCCTGTGGGAACCATAACTTCTCTGGCAGTGCAGCACTCCCAGGTAAGGGTTGGGACTGCCAAAAAGAAAGAGCCATTTGTGACCCACCCTAGGATCCCTGTCATAAAAGAGATGTGTGAAGATGCAGAGTGTACCTGTCCCTGTTAAAATGAGCTAACATGATGGCTGCAAGTAGTTAGTGTTGCATTGAACAGCACTACTTTGATGAGTGTAACATAAGCTATTTAATTTGCATTGACTCATTGCTTTGCAGCTGCATCCTAACCCCTAAAACCAATGGGGGTCTAATAAAGCACAGGGGAGAGAAGACAGGTTCAGCCCATCAACTCCTCCCAGCAGTTTCGATGGAGTCTTCCTCCAATTTTCCCCCTATCCCCAACTTACTTTTATACTATTTCTTTATATTTAGGGGGAGATTGAGTGACTTGAGTCCTAAGTACTTGTTTGAGTAGTTGCCTTGGCATCTATCTCCCTTGGTGGACAGATACTGTATGGTCTGTGAACTACAAAGTATCACCATGTTGCCCTCCCTGCAGGATGCTTATGGAGTCAGGCTATGGCACCTCCACACTGCTCCCCTCCTCTGTTCCATCCCCTCTAGCAGGTGCTTATCATTGTTTAGGGAACCTTTGTGCGACATATCAACCATGTTCCATCTGGGGAGCAGCAGCTGCATTTTACCCTCTAATTCTTGTTTTTAACCCTATTCATTGTTCCACAGTCATGTATTTTAATATGGTTCTGCTACTCTTATCCCTTCCGCTTCTTCATTATTGGCAGTCGCATTTCAGCAACAACCACCCTCCCCCCCCGCAACTTCTCCCTGAAAACAAGAAACACTTTGCTAGTTCTTCTTTCTACTGTATTTTAATAAATAAACCAGCAGACAAAATGTTGTTCTTCTTGGACTGGACATTAATATCTTCTGATGCAAATTAGCAGTCCTGAATGTCTTGGTGCAAGTCACACCAGCCCAACACCAAACTGGGCTGTGGAAACTCCTGTTGCTAAGCAGTGTTGTTGCTAGACATTACACAGGTTGGTACTATGCTCGGGGCAGGCAAGATGGCACTGTGTATGGGTCCCAGTTCCCTCTCTGTGATGTGAAAGAGAAATATATGATTTAAGTTAGGTGAATACTGATAATCTGGAAGGCTGAGCAACCCTGAAACAGTGAGCTGTGGTTGCACTTGATCACAAAAATTTGTCCCAAGTGGACTTGATGCCCCTCATCCTTTCACCAGCCCAGAGAAATCTACTGTTAGACAGTGTCACCTGTCAATTCTATCTGCAGTATTTATACCTGAAAGGAAACAAAAGCAAACAAAAGAAACAAACCCACCCACTTCCCCCCCCCCCTCCCCTCCCCCAATACCTCTATTATGGTACTAAAGTACACTGTCTTTGGCTGAGCTGTGAGACTAGAGATCCAGACAAAAACATCTATTAACATTCTGAAGGCACATTTGTTAACTGCAGAACGGTTTTGCTCAGTACCATGACTAAATTATTTTTATACAAATTACATTGTTTCCCTAATCACCTCGGGTACTTCACTTGAAAGACTTCCTACTTTTCTGCATCAGACTGTCAGGTGTTACTTAGTAAAGCTTCACACCAAACTTGCTTTGGAAGATATCTGGAGTAAAAGGCTGCTATTTTAACCCATTCCTGTGAGCCCACCTGCAGGCCTTTTGCTGTCAGGAACCTTGTTTGTTTCTTAGCTCATATTTGATATGATGGAAAACTTGTGAGAATAGCTTAGGTTTTTCTAGGATCTGGAGCACTCTGAGACTGGTTTTAGTCATTACTCTGAACCCTTGTTTATATCTAATACAGAGATACAGATGCACTGCTCATGACAACATGCACAAGGCTGTTATGTTAAACAGATGCTGAGGTGCTGGAGTGAGGTGTGTCAAGGCAGATCAGTTTATACAGCCTGCAATATGCATTGTTGTCCTCTTACTTGTACACCATGGCTTCAGACAAGGACAACATATTTTCTTGGCCTCAGGCAGGAATTAGGTGTTCTCTTTCTGCCTGTTCTTGTTGACTTATGCAAACTCAAGATTCTTGAGTTATTAAGTCAATTTCTATACAAGTGTCCTGATTTCTAGGTTAAAAACTTGAGCACCAAGGCAGACTCTGCAAAGATTATCTTATGATTTAGCAAAATGTTGTCATCTCTCTTGAGAGATACATACAAACCCAGACTCCCAACACTTGAATCACTGTACTGCCTACTACACAGGGGGAGATGTTTTCTACCCTTCATTTTGTAAAAAAACTACTGTAAAGCTGAGTGCAAAAACTCCCCCAAACCATAGAGTTACAAGGAAAATTTCTATGAGCCTGTGAGCTGTGAGAAGATTTAATCTCCAGTTAATTCCTGGCCTAGAGGTGTCTCTTACATAAGATATTTTCTGGATAAAATGCAGAACAATCCAAGGAGTAAAGACCAGACAGCAGAGTAAGAGGTCATCATTAAAACCATGTCAACAGCTTCCTAAACATGGAAATCATCATCCACCTGTCCAAGAGTCGTGAGCCATGAGTGGCATTCTCACATTTAAAACATGTAGAACACTAGTTTTGAAGTACAGGCTTGATGAGCACACAGAGGGGTGGATTGAAAACTGGTTGAACAGCTGGGCCCACAGGGTGGTGGTTAGGGTGGGAAGTCTAGTTGAAAGCCAATGGCTAGCAGTAGGGGAATCATAGGGGGTCAGTATTGGGTCTAGTCCTGTTCAACATTTTTGTTAATAATGTGGATGATGGGGCACTGTATCGTCAGCAAGTTTGCTGATGACACCAGCTGATAGGACCAGCTGATGAAACACAGGGTGGTGCTGCCGTCCAGAGGGACCTCAGCTGTTTGGAGAAATGGGCCAAAAGAAACCTCATGAAGCTCAGCCCACAGAAGGGCAAAGCCACTTATCTGGGGAGGAACCAGGAACCAGTACATGCTGGGGGCGAACCAGATGGAAAACAGCTTTGCAGGAAAGGATCTGGGGTCCTGGTGGACACCAAGCTGAACATCAGCCAGCAACATCCCCATGCTGCAAATAAGGCTATTGGTATCCTGGGCTGCATTAGCAGGACTGTTGTCTGCAGTCTGAGGGCAGTGACCCTTCTCCTCTGTTCAGTACTGATAAAGCCACTCCTGGAGTACTGGGTCCAGATCTAGTCTCCCCAGGCATGAACACATTGGAGACAGTCCAGCCAAGGACCGTGTAGATGAATCATAGAATCATAGCTTGGTTTGGGTTGGAAGGTCCTCAAGGATCATCTAGTTCCAGCCTCCCTGCCAGGGGAGTTTCACTAGACAAGGTTTCTCAGAGCTCCATCCAGCTTGGCCTTGAACACCTCCAGGGATGGGGCATCCACAACTGCTCTGAGCAACCAGTTCCAGTGCCTCACCACCCTCACAGCAAAGAAATTTTTCGTAATATAATCTAAACCTACTCTTTTTAGTTTGAATCCCATCTTCCTTGTCCTGTCACTCCATGCTTTGCAAAAAGTGACAGGACACTGTCTTGTAGGTTCCCTTTAGGTACTGGTAGACCACAATTACATCACCACTAAGCCTTCTCTTTTCCAGGCTGAACAATCACAATTCTCTCAGCCTTTCCTCATAGGAGAGATGCTCCATCCCTCTAATCATCTTGGTTACCCTTCACTGGACCTGCTCCAACTGGTCAATCCTCTTCTTGTGCTTGATACCCCAGAGCTGAATGCAGTATTCCAGGAGGGATCTCACCATGACAGAGTAGAGTGGCTACTCTTGATGTAGGGACTGGAGCACCTATCCTGTATGAAAAGGCTGGGAGAATAGAAGGCTGAAGAAGAGAGGACTCTGGGCAATGTCATCAATGTACATAAATACCTGAAAGGAAGGTGTAAAGAAGATGGAGTCAGGCTCTTTTCAGTGACAGGACAGGACAAAACAGTGGCAGTCCATCTGAATTCAGACCACATTTATCTAACTGGGTTCTGTAAGGGAGATGTTAGTCTCTGCACAACAGCCTCAGGAAGAACATACAGATGTTGTGAAACTGAGGCCAGTTGAGGTTGCAGACCCTCAGTTCTGCTGTAAAGGGAAATTTAACTGTTGATAGCAAGAGACAGGCTTGTATTTTTTTCCCCATCCTCTTGGTTAGAGGCACCTATTTTATGCAGGAGACAAGTTAAAGAAAATCTGTGCTAAATGGCCTCAAAATCTTGTACCTCTAAAAACATAGTTGACATTCCTGCAGAAGAGAATGTTCTAGGCTAAGACTTCAGACTTCCTTCCCTCCCAGCCCTTAGTAACCATGAGATGATTCAGCCTCTAACCCATTCATTGCCTAAAAAAACCCTATAGCAAAAGTTTTGTGTTAATCACTGGCAGCAAGTGCTGAGATCTGAATGCTGACAATGCTTTTAAGGGATAGACTAGCTGCATAGGCGTATCACGATGTCTTTGGAGATTTATCTTGGATATGGAAAGTAGAATGGTCTGGGAATCTGGGCTGACCCATTTAGGGAATGGAAAAGACTTTGTGATTGAGAGATGCACATAGAGGGATATAAGCATAGCTCTGCATTCTAAAGCAAACGAGTAAACAGTCAGCAGTATAATAATCTGTAAGGCATTTGATCCCAATAAACCATCTTAATCCTTAGGGCTATTCTGGCAGTAAGAGATAACTGCACAGAAGCAGAAATGTTCTTAGCATAAACCTCACATATCTCTGTTTACTGTCTGTGTTAGACAGTTTCAGACTCTTCTCCCCTCCTTCCTAATACTGATGAGCACTTCATCTAGTCTGCTAGCTCCCTAATTCACTAACAAGAGCCCTTTAACTTGGATTTTTATTATTTCCAGCAAGGGCTAAGACAAAAGAAAAATCAAATCATAGAGAAATGCTTGGGACTGATGCTCCTCTACTGGCTTGCCCTCTGCTTCAATAAAGTTTCACTACAGATTTTGGTTTTAGTAGACACACATGTGGTCCTATGCTTTGTGGGAGGATGCATTTCCACATCTCTGCACTTAACAAGCCTCTGAGCTGAATGTTTTTGTGGCTGTCTCCTGGCTGCCGCATTGTCTTCATTGTCTGCATTGCAGACAAAGGGCTATGGCTCAGAAATGCAGAGGCAATGAAGTGCTAAAAGTTATTTAATTTGTTGTCTTGACTAAAGGCTGAATGATATTTACGAAAGGGTGAGAGCAAGAGCACATCCTACCTCCAAAAATGGGTAGTGCCATTGTGGGTTATGTGACCCTATTATGTTTGCACCTCTCAGGCAGAGGCAGTAGTTAAAGCAGAGCACAGCTGAGCTGCAGCTGTTTGCTATTCAAGACACAGAGCTGTGAGGGGTTTTGTTTGTTTGTTTGGTTTTTTTTTTCTATTTCTTTCTTTTTTTTTTTTTTTTTAAATAATCTTCAAGCCAATACTTGATGCTCTTCTGTTGGAGTCCTGGCACCCATAGACACTTCATCCCTGTCTGGTATTTCATGAACCTACAGGCCTTGTCATCAGGGCAGACATGTAGTACATACTGCTGCTGATCTACTGCTAGTGCTCTGCCGGCCTAAACTGTGAGGCAGAAATGAAATGGGGACTATGATTTATAGCTCAGAAGTCTTATGAATAAGGGTGAAAATTGTTCCATAAGGTTTTCATGGTCCAATTAGTTTGCAAAATCTTTTCTGATTGGGTGGGTGACCGGCCATTAGATGCCAGGCTTTGACTAAGTTCAAGGTTGCAAGTTGAAGCCAATTTCCATGCCCCCGCGCTGCCCCCCTCACCCCCCTCTCCCCCCCCCCCCCAAAGGACAATATTGTTCAGGTTGAAACAATACACATTTATTTGTGTTGTGGAATCTTCAAGGTCTGTATTTGGAATTTGAGTTCCCCTCAGCTATGCAAATGACAGTGCTGAACATGACAACAAAAACATTATCCTAGCTGGGAACTGCTCTAAGTGGGGCAAAACAACCATTTTGCATCCATATTTCACATTTAGTGATAGCTATAAATTGCTTTTTTTTAAAACAAGCATTTCTAGTTTACTTCATATTGTTTGGCAAGGATTTGTAAGAATCTTAGCTTCAACAAAGGTATATCTGCACAGGAGCCACTGTAAGAAATGATCCTTAGCATATGGGATACATTATGTCATCCTGTTGATTGAGAAGTTGAGAAGTAACGTATGGATCCTTTAATTTATGAGGCATGAGGAAATCCAGGCATGAGACTGCAGTTGGCTTCAGAATTGCACATACTTTCCCTTTACATCTTTTGTTGATGAGTTTGTTCTACATTTCATTAGTGTTGCTCCAAGGCTCTCTGAAATCAGTGGCAAAGCATTTCTTGTCTTCAGAGTAGCAAGTGGTCAAGCTGCAATATATCTTAGTGCTAAATAGTAAAGTATTATGTCTGGTGTGTTCACTCTGGATGTGTTTTAGGTGCAAGAGCCCATGCTTATGTTAAACGCAATAGTCCTGTTGATGGATTTGGCTTACATTTACTCAGATACACTGGATATGCAGTTTATTTTCTTCCCTTTTGACAAGAAAATGGATCAACGAAAAAGCAGTAATATGCAATTACATATGAAACATAAGAACTGTAAATCTACTTGTAGGTCTCTTTCTGTAGAATAAATCTAGACATTATGGTAATTTAAAATGAATACTGTTTTTGAGGGCCCAGAAACTTCAGGAGAACAGAAAAGCATTTGAGGTGCTCAATAGTTTGCTATGCACTCAATCCTTGTGTTAGCAAAGCTTTGAGGGAGCAGAAATAATCCTCAGAAAACTTCCATGTTACCAAGTAAGTCTTTACAGTACATACTATCATTATTCTTTATGATCATAATGTGGCTAATATTAAAAAAAAAATCTGTGAACACCATGAGGTAAAGGAAAAAAGAAAAAGTTCAAACTGTTTTAAAAGCAAGACTTGCAGAGATTCAGAGATTTATGGAAACAAAGTGCTGTTTACTGTAAGGAAGCTTTGCCATCTGAATGTTTGTAATAGTTATGACTCCATTTATCTAGATAACAATATCTTTGTTATCTAAAGTCTTGGCAACATTATGCATTTCAGTGCAGACTGTGAAAGACAACATTCAACTTCAGCTCCCGCTGACCCAGGAGTCGAAGGGCTGTGGTATGGCATTTAGTCTTACTTCCTATAATTATATGTAATAAAATCATGTTGTCATTGATGTTATCATAATTTGGATATAAATTAACGTTTGTGAGTCAGGGAACAGGCAGAAGTGAATAATCTGATGCAGAAAGAAGTGGTAGAGATTAAATACTTAGGGAGTTCAAATAAACCTAGTGGAAGAGTATCCTGCATAGTACCAGTAAATTCTAGTTCATAATGCACGTGGAGAAAAGGGCTTGATCCAAGTTACGTTAAGAGTCTTAGCCCTGGCACAGCTCAGCTTGTTCACTGGGTTTGGAAATCAAAATTCCATTCTTCACCTACTGCTTTGCTGGGTACATGGCTGTGCACTGCATGCAGGCCCTGTTTCTCCCTCTTCATTTGCTCTTACAAATAGCCCTTGGAAACTGCTCCTCAGAAGGCGGTTCCTCATCACCCTGTGAGTGATCCTTCCATTTCTCTCTCCACTGGACTAAAGCTTGCTGTTACCATCATTTGATAGTAGTAACAACTTTAAATTACTAGGATAAGCTGTAAGACAGAGACCAGCAGAGAACTATCTGCACTAAGGAGATCATGTGGATAAAATTACTGATGGTTCAGAGCCTTTTCTTTTCCCATTTCCATTTTAGTTTCTATGGTGTGATTCAGTCCTGTTTTGTTGTCCAGTGTTTTTAACACTTTATGTAAGTACTCTTGAAATCCACATGATGAGTGAATTTTTTCACAGTGTATTAAACATATAAATATATGTATTTCTTTTCCAATGAGTTTAATTTTCCATATGCACCAGCCAAAGCTGTCAGGCATAGTGCCTGGCTTGCAAGCCATTGAAGAAAAGTGTGCCTAAGGTTTTCCCAGCTGCTTGCTCAGGATTTTGCTGACCCATGTGGACATTTGCCTCTTTGTTGTCTTCTGTGAACAGGCAGACAAAAGAGATGCATGGAGTGGTAGATGAAAACTCTTGCTGAATGGCTTTAGGTTGTGCTTGGTGGCAGGAGTACAGGTTTGTGCTTCTGTTGGGTTTTTACAAGGTATGGAAATGTGCCAATTTTTTTTCTTTTTTTGGCTGCTTCCACTGAGTTTAAGGAAACAACATGCTCATGCAGCTTCATCCTAGTATGCTGAAATTTCTCTCCAGTCAGTTTACAGCAGATCTGAGCCATCTCTCATTCTCTAATTTTTACTCTAAAGGCAGGTGAGTTATGTAAACCTCATGTAGGAGAGATCAAGCAGAATCTTGTCTAAATGCCTACACCATTTGGTACTGCAAAAGCCCAAGCAATTAACACTAGGTAATTAACTTTATCCGACTACCACCTCAATTTTTAAAGATGTTTACGTAGTTGATTTCCCCTGTTTCTATAAGAATTAGCCACCTAAATACCTTTAAAAATTAAGCCTTTTTTTCAGCTATATGCAGTCCAACCTAATTTCTTGTGTGCGCTCTTTTCCTCTCTCATGCAATCCACATGCCGAAATTATAAACATCAAATCCCTGCAGATCAACCATTTACTGAAAAATTACCTTGAGTGGCACTGTATTTGCTGATCTGTGAAAGACAACATGATCAGGCTCTCCAGAGAAATGGGGTTATCAGGAACGTTTGGGGACAGGCAGGAGATATTGCACAATGTGCAACGTGTACTGTCTGAAGAGAAAACGGAGTGTGATAGCTTGCTACGCATAAGGCAGTGTTTTACCAAATCAAATAAGAGGTTCTAATTTTCTTTCTTAAATAACCCAACAAATGTTGCTACTGTGGGGAAACTAAAGGGTAAGAATCAGCCAAGACTTTGCCCCCCAACCTCCTTCAGTTATCATGACACCCCAGGTTACAATACTTCTTTATCACCTTTGCAAATGTGCTCTCACAGCTTAGCTAGGGTCCTGTCCAGAGAGTCAAAGAGCAAGCAATAGCCTTTTTCTCTTGTGCTAGTACCTCTACTAACCCAAGACCATCCTGTAAGGCTGACAGCTGGAAGGCAAGTCTTGTTGCCATTTCAGTTCTTTGTCACCCCTTGCATGTGGGGAGGAAAAGGCAGTGATTTGTTCTACCAAATGAGAAACATCTTCTAGGGAGCCAGTGCCAACCTTGGCAGCTAGGGGGATGTATGATAAAATAGGAACAGCTGCATGTGACTGTCTGTATGTTCTCATAGGGTGCTTCACAGAACTTTGTGATCTTGCACACCCCTTCTAGATTGACAGCATTAAAATCTGCATCTCCATGAAAGTAACATGCTTAGCTTTGGCTCTAAGTGTAAAGTCACATTCATTAATTACACTTTACATGTCTTTGTCTTCTTTGGGAGTAATCACCAGCTTATGATTGAAGATACCTCCACTATGGAATTGAGAGGAAAGGATATTTGTTTTTTAATCATTATTACAAAATTGTCTGGTCAATATGTTCTTACTTCTCAGGGAAGAAAAACAGCCTGGCATGGCAATTGCAGAGGACACCCTCATCTTTGCCCTCCCTCCTAGACCAGAGGCATGGACAGAAATATCTGGAAAAGGGACCATCACTGAAGTTGCTTCTCAGTAGTCTTTTTATGCAACACCAGGACCCGGAAGGCTATAGCCCATCTGTTCTCAGCTCTTCATGACTTGGCTCAGCACTAGTAAAGAATGTCTGCAACTGTGCAATAAGCAGAGATGTGCTGAACAGTTTTGGAAGAATAGAACTAGGCATCTACAAGAGGGATCCTCAAAATGTAATACAGTAAGTGGGATGTTACTTACCAGTAGAAAATGCTGGGAAGAGCAGCAGCTGCCAAGTCTTGGTCCTTAAAAAGAGCTATATCCCTGTCAGAGTGATGTGGTAAGGCAATTGTGTCTGCTCCAGATTTTGCAGATACTGCAGTAAGTCCGATAAAGAGCCATGAAGATGAGTAAATGATTGGAGCATCTGTTGCCCAAAGAGGCTGAGAGAGCTGGGACTGCTCAGCCTGGAGAAGACAAGGCTTATGGGGAATCTTACCAATATGTATAAACACCTGAAGGGAGGCTGTAAAGAAGAGAGAGCCAGGGTCTTTTCAGTGGTGCCCAAAAAAAGGGTAAAAGGAAATGAGAATAAATTAAAAAGTTGTAAATTTCATCTAACCACAACAAAAATTGTTTACAATGAGAGTGGTCACACAGAACAGAGAGATTGTGGACTTTACATGTGGAGATATAAAAAACATAAATAGACATAGGCCTGGGCAATTTGCTGTAGCTGACTCTGCTTTGGAGTGGTACTGCTTGGACTACATGATCTCCAGGGGTCCTTTTCAATCTCAACAATTCTATGATTCTGTGAGGAGACAAAGACACACAATAACCCTAAGCCTTTTAGGCAGCAATGAAACCTTTTTTCTGACATCTTCATTTAGCCTAAGTAATAAAATGATCATTAGGTGACAGACAAAATGAAAAAAAGTATGAATGTAACCAGAGGGTTAGGGTAAATCAGGTTGAAATTTCTTGCTTCACATAATATTTTGTAATGATATGAAGTATAACAGGTTTTCAGAGAAGCACTGAGAAAAAAAAAAAAAATTTCAGAACACTAACTGCATGAGGATAAGGAAATTTTCTGCAGTATTAGATGAGGCAATTAGGTTCAGACCTAGATGTCCCACATGCCAACTGACTGCTCCAGTACTGGAAGTATTACGCACCAGTCATCATGCAGGAATTTAATGATTTGGGGAGGGAAACAAGAGGGGGTTTGATACTTGTGAGAATCTGAAAGTTTTTAGAATATGATTCACAAAATAACTGGAAAAAGTAAAAGAACCTCACATACATATACACATACATATTCTCACCTATGCAAACATGTGAGAAAAACAATGTAGAAAATCACAGGGAACACCTGAACAATCATTTTACCATGAGTCTAATTTGGTTGTAAATGAAACCTGTGGAAAACACTGCTCAAAAGACTTGTGGACTCCACCTAGGGAAAAAAAAAGTGAAGTCATCCTCTGTTGGAAGAATGAAAGGGCTGTGAAACACTCATTTGGCTGAGCTCCAGATGCCTCTGAAAAGTAAAAAATCTTGCAGGTAGCTTGGGATGATGGAATCTGGAAGAAACCCATACTGCTACTGTGAACAGAAGTTCTGCACAACTTGCTAAAGCAAGACATGATATTTGCAATTTTGCATGATGGCCAGAATCATAATAGACTGTAAGTCCCAGTAGGACAACTAAGGGCAGTCAGTAGCTGTCATTAGGGTTTAGGGACCCTCAGGGCCTACCTGGAAGGGAGTGAACACCATCTAGTTTAGGTGATCAAGTCTGATCCCTAGCATGTAGCACCCTATGTTCCTTAGGTAGTACGTGGAAGTGATAGATAAATTCAGAGGACCTAAAATAGATCCCCATATAAAATGATGTGAAGGTTTTTCTGCATCAAATTGGCTGTCCAAATCCCCAAAAGGATTTGGCTGATGCAGCACATCAAACACAGATTCCTGGCCAAAGAAGAGGAATCCAGAATCCCCTAAACATCATGGGAAGAGCTACACACTTCAAAGGGAGCACGTAAGAAAACAGGCAACACCTATGAAAGGGCATATGTAGTCAATGTCCTAGGTATGCTTTTATTTGAGATGACTGAAACCCATATTCCAGAGATCTATCCCACTGAGGTGGTGGTAGGGGACAAGGGGTTGGGAGTGGTATGAGATAGACCCCAGACCCAAGTTGAATTTATAGCCCTGCAAAGGAGAGAAATAAAATTCATTGGACTAACAGAAGAATGCAACCATGAACATGATTCTATAATTTGGTGTCTAGACACTCCCATGGGATGGGTGATACTTACATCAGAGCCTCTTTTCACCTTTAAAGGTCTGGAATTTCCCTTAAGTCTTTTAGAAATAAAAACTCAGCAACATCCAGGGCTTTGGGAAGAACATTTTATTGCTAAGCATATCTTTAAACAAAATGCAACTAAGAAAAGAAAAAGAATCAAAAAGGAAGAAGAAAAAGAAAGGGAAAAAAAGCAATAACATCACAAAAACTCAAATAAAAATTCTTCAGGTTGTCCATAAAGCAACAGGGATATGGTAGAAGCCCACATACAGAAATGCACATGTTCCCAAAAACTGTCCAATAGAAACTTACACAAAAAAAGGAAAGTGTAAATATATTTCCTTTAACTTAAAAAAGGAAAGCAAAAAGGAAAGGAAGAACGAAAGCAGGAAATCATTTCACAAGACTCCAAGACTCCAAGAACAGCAATCTTTTACAGACATCAAGATATAATCAACTTTATATAGTTTCGGCCAGTTAAGTCATCTAAAATCGTGCTTTCATACCTTTTTAAAACCTGTCTTTTTTTTTTTCTTTTTAGTATAAAAAATAAAAAAGAAAAAAAGCTCAACCTCACACACACGCACACGCACCACACACACGCACACATACACGCACTGAAAATATTTGTTAACATGAAAGCATCTTCTCTAAATGTTTGAGAAGACTGGTTTTTTGAATTTAAGTTCCCATGTGCGCGTGTGTATCTGATGACACTTCTTCAGAGTCAAATATTCATGCGACTTATAAACACCAGCAAGAGTAGATTTCTAAACCTAAACAGCTGATTAGTTTTCATCTGCATACAGCAAAAGTGTACATTTCTGATATTCCAGAGTTCTCAATCCTTCTTGTTGTTTGTTGTTTTTTCTCTCTGTCTCTCTCTCTCCCTCATTTGCTTTGTTGCACATGATAGGCATGGCCGTCAAACCACCTCACTATTGTTCTGTACAATAAGATAATCCTTTTCACAGTAACTGGGAAAATGTAGAAACCAAACAACCAAATTAAATAAGTTAAATAAAACAAAAGAAATTCCCAATTTAACCATAAAACAGTATATACACCATCAGGGTATCCATATAGAAATTATACTAGCAAAAAAATAGTAGTAAAATATGTAAACAAAATTTCAGATTTTTTTTTTTTTGACACAGGTAACTGTGACAAAGCTAAAACACACACTTCACATTTTAAGGTTTGCTTTTGTTGTCTGTTTCTTTTTACTCTGTTCTTCAAGAACATTCTCATTCCACATTAAGACCATAACAGAACTTCTGTTCCAGTCGTCCCATCAAACATACCATGATAAATATATCTGTGTGTATATATATATATTATATTATTAAATTAATTTTTCTTTATTATTTTTTGTGTGTCACAGCAGCTTTATTTATTTTCTTTTATATAAAAGAGAAGGAAAAGGGGGAATAGGGCAAATGGAAGGACAGAGATGATCTGAATTGTCAAGCTACAAAATTAAAATGTTACATATGAAAAACACTTACATGTCAAAAAATCTATGTATTTTGCATTCTTTTACAAGTGTTTATCTTTTCTGACATTTACTGGTCTTGTCACAAGTTGAACTCCAGTGCTGTCTTTCTGATCTCTTTATGAAACCAATTATTATTTTTTGCATGCATTGCAATGTCACAGAACCAGAACCCAGAGGAAGGCTCCTTTATTTTTGCACAATATATTCAGCTCAGAATAGTTAATAATTTTTTAAGCATTCTTTTTTGAATCTCCAAATCCCGTTAAATGTAGTTTGGCTGTGCTAATGCATACTAAGTGTTATACTCAAACAAAGCCAGTGACTGATCAGAACAGAGACAAGTTTGTCTACTCTGCAGTTCAATTGCAAATACTGGAGCCAGATCCAAGGGAATCAGCTTTCCATGATAATTTTCTTCAGCACCACCTATCAGACACTTTCACTGCATTGTTAGCAAGCAACTTACTGCAAGACCATGGATTCTAGAGACAACACAACCAGATATGCAGAGTAAACACCATGGATAGCTTTTGAGTTCATATATGGCAATAGTCTGTCTTTATTTACTATGGATTTTTTTTCCGAGATTTCTTCTCAACACATGTCCTTGTTCACCCCCTGCACTATTCCACTCCATTTTCCCCTCCCACACCCAAAAATGACCAAAAGAACCAAACAATAAGTAACCCAAGAAACAAAACAAAACCAAACCAAAAAACCAACAATCTCCAAAATCATTTATTCCCCTCCTCCAATCTCGAAAAATTATATGTATGCTGGACACGGCCAGATCAGTTTGTTCAATATTTCTTTGTTGTTTAATAATGTTTGTATTTTTTCTTTTTCTTTTTTTTTTTCCTTTTTTTTTTTTTAATAAGTAAACTGAAAAATTATCGATACAGTCAGGGATCACGAACATTGTTAAAGACTCACTTGGAGATATGAAACAAGTAAGCCATGAAGTCTTCTACCTTTGCAGAAAGTTCAGCGGAGGAGGAGATTTGGAGATGTCCAAGTTCACTAACAGAGCAGAGCTGTGCGCGCCATCTCCAGAACGCTAAGTGTGCTTTATAATACATTAGGGCAAAGTTTGCTGACTCCAAGCGATGACTGAGACATTAACAGTCACTGCTGAAATTTTTTTCCCAATACTTTTTCCCACAAATGATATCTCCCAATCATCTCGTTCACTGCAATGGTTCTGATATTTCAGTTAAATCTCATTAAGTATTTATATATTTATATATAAATAAGTATTCTTTTTTACACATAATACTCTTTGTCCTTGTTTTTCTGCTTCTTATGGCCGCTCTTTGAGCTCTGCTGCTTCTCCTTCACGAGCGTGCCGTTGCTCTGGGCTGAGTTGCTGATGTAGTTCCGCGTCTCGTCCACCTGATAGGACCCCTCGTCCCTGTTCCTGTACTTGTACATGGCGTACAGGAGGATGAGGATGCAGAGGGCGGCAGCAGCCACAATGCCGACGACCATCCCCGTTGTGCTGCTTGACTCGCGGACCACCTCTGAGGCCCCCGGAACCCGTCTGATTCCCGGCTCCGTGGGGTTTGCTGTGGGCACATTACGGAACATGGGGGAAGTGATTAGCGGGCTCTTCAGCTTTGTGCTGTCTAGCTCATAGGCAGTGGGCAACGGAAGCAAGACTATGTCAGGCTGGGGTTTGAGCTCACGGTTATTCATTTTGCCGGCTGGCAATTTGGGCACCATCCCAGTCGAGGACGAAGCTGTGGAGCGGATCAGCTCAGGGGACAAAGACGTGGTAGTAGTCCTACCAGTTTCGGAGACTTTGTTAGGTCTAAAGTCCTTGGATTCCCACTTGGGTGCGTGTGCTTTGTAGCCACCTTCGAAGATGGAAGTGGAAAGACTCTTATCTGTTACCAAGGAGAAGGTGGTGTAAAAATCTTCATCATCAGTAGGGGGTAGGTTAGAGTCAAAGGTTTCCCCTGAGCCATACCCAGATATCACCAAGCCATCATCATCACAACCATCGCTGCCTTGGTCCGACAAGCAAGGTAACCCCGCCTCAGAGGTCATGGACAGGGAATCTTTGGTGGTCTCAATAATGGTGAGGAGGGGGCGAAAGGTAGGGGGAAGTGTAATGAAAGGTGCACGAGTAGCAATAGGAGGGATATCTAAAGGGTCTTCTACAAGTAGAGGGATAACTAATTCACCTCCTGGGATGGAAAAGAAAAAAAAAAGACAATTAGTACATTTTAATGACACAATGCACCATTTTCTGTTCACTGACCTCAAGAGCAAGATTGGATCTGGGCATTATGAAAAGGTATTAGGGATCAGGTTTCTCACCCTAGCTACACTACCAACATACTTTCCAGGGGATGCCTTTCATTTTTCCCTCCCACCCTGCTTGAACACAGGTAAAACTGCATGTTCCATTTCCTACCTATGTTAGGTATGTACAGTGAAATACTCTAAATTGTTGGGGACCCAAAGTTTTTGATTTTTGAAGATACTCTCAAGTGACTCTGTGGTCATCAATTTTTGGAGTGAACTTTCTTAAGCATTTGGTTGGAAGACTATTTAAAGGAATTATTTTTGAATTCCCTAGACCAAATTCTCATAGATGTAGTTTTTACCACTCATCTTGCCAGTTTTAGCTCTTCTGATTCTTTTAATTTAAAATAAAAATGTATTTCTTCTCTGCCATTCTAATCTACTCACCTTCTGTAGTTTAGAAGTACTTTCCTTAAGGCAATTCCCATTCATCCATTTCTTCTTGATCATCATCTGGCTTTTATGTTGTGGGAAAGTTTATGAAAGCGGGGGATGGAATAAGAACCAAGTACTTACTGGGGTCCATGAAGGTACAGAGCTCTACTCAGTGGTCATCTCTTTTTACTCTTTCTTTAGCATTCTGTTTGACCCTAGGGATGTCCCTTGCATCTTTTGGGGCTACTAGCACTACGCTATCTTTGTCTTCAGTTCTTCTTGACATTCTTTTACTACAATTTGATTAAAAATTAAAATAAATTTTATTGTGAGTGCTGATATAACTGAATAAGGACTTTGATGAACCAAGTTACCATGTCAGTGCAGGACTGTACTGCAGAAGCTGTCTTCACATGTACTGTTACTTCTTGACAGGCAGACAGTTTTGATCAGTTCTACTTGTTTCTAACTTGATGGTTACCTGCCTATAGAGGACTAAAAACAAGGTGGACTTAATGGCCTGCTTTTGAAGTAGAACAGCTGTTCCTTGCTACAGTATAAACTGCAACTGAAACAAGAAAATCGGTGTATCATTTCTATGGCTTGGATTCTGAGCAGTAATATTGCTACTTGTAGGGTACTAGCTCTGTTTTGTCTATATATTGTAGTATGACTGTATCTCTACTTTTGAGTTTATGGGTAATTAACACTCCATTGTTGTATTCTGATGTGGAATTTTATTAACTTATCTAATTCCTTTAGTTCTGATTACATAGTCTTTTGCTGACATACTTGTTTCTCAACACTTCTTTAGGGTGAGCCATATTGCTTTTGAAAGCTTGCGTATAAATTGCCCCTTGGGTAATTTTTCTTGGGGTAGCCACTTAAGTAAGCACTGCAGAGTGCAACTGACATCATGGGAGTCATCTAGATCCTTTCAAAAGAGTGCAACTCAGTAAGAAGTACTTCTAATGCATTGAAAATTTTGATTTATACTCCGTATTGCTTAAGGAAGGATACGTAAAAGGAATTATAGCTTCTAAATAAATAATTCTGGGTTTTAATTATGTATTAATAACTGCTAATGAACAGTTTGGCATTGTTACAGTGCTGAATGGCATTAGGGTCAGAATTCTGCTCTCTCAAATCTACCCTATATGTTACATGCACTTGTTTCTCATTGAATTCTGCCAGTAATGTCCATGGAAGGAATAAGGTATAAAATAAAAATTCCTTCTAAAGGTATTTGGAGAGAAATATAGCTGAACAAATTACGTAATGAAGCTAACAATATACTGAAAAAGGTACTTAACAGTTTGATTAAATCTGGGTAGCTGCACTAGCAATATGGCTTATTCTTTTTCTTAATGAGAAACTAAGTGGTGATTCAGTTTAATCAATTGAAAAAGGTCAAAATTATTTCAGAGGTACCAGGAGAGAAATTAGGCCAAAATAAGAAATGGGGTACTTTGCATACGTCCGTGCAAAATTCGTTATAAGTTAAGATACAAAGGGCCAATTTGAACATGTTTAGATTTCTGAATTCCCTCAGTATCTTCATATATCTCTTTTGTTACTGGTTGGAGAAGGAAGAAATAAGTTTCAATCTCTGCAGACTGCATTTTTTAAAAAAAAATTATGTAAAAAAGCAGAAAGCCTAGTCTGCCAAATGGCTACATGGCATTTTGTGCTCCTGCATCTGAGCTGTTTTCAGAGCAATGTAGAAACTAGAGCATGTAATATGATTTATATATGTCCAGAAGCCCTATGCGTGGCTTGAGCAGAGCATCTATAATCTATGCAAACAGGTGGGCTCGGGATGAACTTGGAGTATGCCTCAGGGGGAAAGATCATCTGTGAGCCGGTAAAAAAAAAAAATGAGTAAAAATAAGAGTATTTAAGTGAGGATTGCATTAAATTACACGAGTCAGGAATTTAAGTTCCAGAAAGTCAGGGATAGATTCCTTTAAACAATTTTTTAAGATCAGTGTTTTGCTGTTAAATAGCAGTATTCCTCTGTGATTTTCAGTCATCATCTGTGGCACTCGATTGGGAAAAAAATCAGTTTGGCAGCTTTTAATTAGTCATCTAGAGCTTTGAAGTGCTTTTATTCTTAAAAGCTATTATACTGGCACAGAGCATCAAAATGCAGTTGATCTGCCACACACTGGGGCAATATTTTGGGCAGTTTTCTTCCAAAGAGAAATTATTTTGGTCCTATTAATAATTAATTTTCTGGAAGGAATCAGACATATCTTGCATTTAAAATGAAGACTTTCCTTTTGCCCCAATAACCCTTGCATTTAAAACTAGGTCATAGTTCTATAGTTTTTCTATAGTTTTTGTTTCTGTTGAGGACTTGAGCTAAGGATTGAGACTACTGCAACTATGAAACAATCATGGTCTTCTTGAAATATTAAGTAAAGTTGATAAACTTGGTATTTTAAGTGGGATTTCACAAAAATGATGGAGAAAATTCCAGCATCTGTTGGATGGAAAAGAATAGGACAGAATCAAGAGTTTTAAGAAGTTTTCATCTCACAATATATGTGAGATGAGAAATAACTTTTGTACCAGGAAGATCAGATTAACTTTGATACAATTATTTAATCTTATCAATAATTTTTTTTTTCAAATTGTCCAATTATCCGTATTATGGTTACCTGGATACTAAAGAAATAAAGAGGCTGTTTAGGGTCTTTAATTAGGAATCACTTCTCCATCAAGGAGTAAATTTGTTACACATACTTTGGGGAATATCACAAAGAAGGCTGCAAAAGTAGTAAGGATGTTTTTATTTTATATTTTTTTTTCCTCCTTCTAACAGAAGAATCTATGAAACTGAAATAAGGCTGTGTGAAAGTAAGTCAGAAAAAAGCACCCTAGGTATCCGATCTGGCTTCTCTTTTACTGCTATGTTAGGCATCTATGCAAAACTCAGAAGTTTTGCAGACTTGAAGTTGTAGGTCTAACAGGATGCAAGCACAATGAATACTTCTTGGGGTATGTGATATATAGAGGAATAAAAACATCCTTTAATATGGCACAATAAAAACACCACTCAGTCTAAAAGAAATGTGTTATTTAAGGATAACAGAGAATGTAAATTCTGAAAAGCTCCCAGGAAAGTGTGAGAAATATGATCACCAATATCTATTGCGGGGAGCAAGTGCAGACTTTCATATCATGCCTGCAAACAACTCTGTTACTGGTACTACAATTCTACTTGTAACAGACACGAGAGGGAGTTTGATGACAAGTAGGTTATACGTATGCATGTAGGGGGAACCATCTTTTATAAAAGGACAGCTGAGGCAGCTGGAAGCTTCCTGGAGCCAGTGGTCCTTTGATGGAGAAGCAGTGCCGTTTGCCCAGGGCCCAAGCTGGTTTTGAAGGTAAGCACTGAAAGATTTAAAAGACAAAACGCCTCTCGCTTGTCAAGAATAACTTATGCAGGATTTGAATCCTGAACTGTTTGTTGTGGAAACCAAATGTTTTAAAGATTTAGATTTCTAGAAAAAACTAAAGAGAAGTTCCCAAAAAACCTCACATGACAATCTTGAAAGGGAAATGCATGTGACACAGGTTTTATGTTTGTCAAGTTTTTATTTTCTCACAATGTCTACCATTTTTTTCAGCTTCAAAATTAATGCTTTGCAGCCTTGAATAAAACTTAAAGGTTCAATTTCTAAATTGTTCTGTGCTTATGAAAAAAAAAAAAAAAGGCAAGGCTGCCACACAGTTTGGGCCATGGCTTCCAAAAAAAGCATTCACTGAGATTTAGATTCTGTTTGTGGATTATATGGGCTGTTTCCTGACAGTTAGGGGTTTCTTTCCCCATTTTTTCCTGTTGGCACTTAAGCACCAGTTAACAGTGTTCACCTATATGTTGCAAGTTTAGGATTACTTTAGCAATCCAAATATTTCACAAGGATTTTCCAGATTTATTTTTCACCTATTCTGTGCTTTCTCTCCTAAGCAGGGAATGGATGTTTCTGAATAGAAATATGTTTTTTAAAAAGCTTCTCTTGACAACACAATGCCAAAGAACTAAACAAAAGAGAAACAGATAAAATGGTTTCCTCTGCAGTGATATAGATGCAAAACTAAGTTTGCCCATCAATAGTAAAGCTGAGGGGAACAAAAAAAAAAACCAAAAAAAACCCAATAAAAAACTGAACATCAAACTGGAAGAACCACTGACTGAAAGTCTGTGAGGTGGGAAACCTTATACCAAGTAGCCCAGTGCTTTGCTTGGCCTTCTCATTCCACAAAGTGTGCATATATTCATTAAAATTAGCCTTTTAATCTAGCATATATACTACTTTCATGGACTTGTGTTTTTCTTTAAATTACCAAGAGTACTGGGGATATAAAGGTCTGCTTTAGCCTTGGAGCTGCCCTGCTTTTTGCTTTATGAGAGTATTCATAGATATATAATTCATACTTCTGGAGCTGATCTCCAGTAAGAGTTCTCTACCAGTGAAAAAGACAAAGTGTTAAAAATTTAATGGAAGCCTGATGAACTGTGAGGATGTTGTGGGCAAGTCATGAATGCAGAGGGCACCAAAAAATATACGATAAAGAAAACAACATGAAAAACTGTAGCAGCTGCTGGTTTTCTTCTTTAGAGCCACAACTACTTCATTGCAGTTTCAGGCATCAGACTGGTACAGGACAAAAGGCACACAAAAGGAAGCCTGAAAGATTCATCTTCTCCTGATGATGATAAGGAAGACACCTTATCGTCTCTCTGTTTTCCAGCTGTGATTAAAGAGCTTTTAAATGCCATCCGTAAAGGCTGCACAACTTATCCATTTCTGCAGGCTCTTGAAATTCTGCATCCGAAGTTTGCAATTTTCATTTTATTCTTATGATGTTCTTCTGAAGTTTGGCTCCATATTCAGTATGAAATATTTGCCACAGAAGTAATTCCTTACCTTTCCCCCTCTGTGTCAACAAAATAATTCCTTATTAAAAGACTGAGTTCATAAATTTCAGTCTAATGGTATTTAGTTAATTCTCCTTTGAGTCCTCTGAGGATAAAAAGGGGAAATTATTCAGCATATAGTCTCTGATTCACAGGAAAATGATGCTAAAACCTAGTAGATTAACATTCTTAATATTTTCTACTCTTGCAGTCTGATTTAATTGCAATTGACAGAGAGTAATAGAGAGAGAAATGTAATTTCCACAACAGAATACTGCAACTTTTTATCTTGACTATCCCCTTTTCCTTTCAGAAACTATATTGTCCTCAAAGTGATTAGATAAAACTAGATTCTGGAGGAGTTGGCTGGAAAGCATTTCCTAAGCCCCTTCCCAACTGTATTAAAAGATATGAGTTAATGCAGTGTTTCCCAATAGAAGGTTCATGAGCTACAGGATGGTACAGAGTTTGAGAAGTCATGAATCCCAAGTTAAGGCAGAGCTGCGTTTCATTGCTGTAAGTTTTTGGTCACCTTTGTGGAGTTTCAGTGAAACAGATATTAATACCTTCTAGAGAGGACCTGATATTGTGTCTACAAGCAAGATTCTAGAGCAAACCCAGGTATTTTGTTGCCCAGACACTGAGCTGCTCTGAACCAATTGAAACATGCCCTCTTCTATCTCTCACCATTATTTTAAACTTGTATGATTACCTGGTGACAGCTTCCTACTCAGCATAATTATTTGTGCTGTTTTCAGCATCTGTTGTTGAAGGATCTTGACAATTGAACCTAAGATACCCGCTGAACCTAAGATTCCCACTGAGCATACCATTACTATGCAGAAATGGTGAAAACATAAGTGCTGATAAGGAAGCACAGCTTTTTCTTACTTGGTACTCACTGCTTTTTGAAGAAACCAATGCAAACCTTTTGTGTAACAAGGAAATTTTAGAGGTTCAGGATGTGTGTGCCAAATGCATCATTTCTGGATGATGTTAGCAAGTCTGATACCAGTCATAACATGCCGGGTGCATTTACCTGGTAAGAGTACACTTGAGAGTATCATTTAGACTGGACATCAGGCACATAACCAGCCATGTTAGAAAACTGATAGAAATGAAATAGTTTTGTGAGAATAAAGGAGGAATGATGTAGACCTGCATTAGGAAATTCCTGAGAATTACCAAAAAGCTAAAGATGTCCCGTAATTTTTCAATTCACATGAAGGTTACACCACCAGGCTACATAAAATTTAAGTAGCATGAGAGAAAGTAGCATTACTGGTGATTTGTGTGGGGAAAGGGGAAAGAAAGCTTCTAAAGAGGGACCAAGAACGAATAGGAGCAAACTACCTCAGACTCCTTCACCCCCTCCTATGCACAATACAATATGGCAATCGACAATATACAAAGAGCACGTAACATAAAGGCAAATACAAACTGATTAAAAAATAAATAAACTTATATATTTTTCCTAAAACAAAACCACACACTAGAAAATAAAAAAGCCACAGCAACAAGGTCAAGAAAAGGAAAAACAGAACAAGTAATTCACTTTATCAGCAAAAGAAAGAATAAAACCTATGAGAACTGAAAAAAAAAGATGAAAATCAAAAACATTATTTCCTTTTAAAAAAAGTAATCAAAAATACATAAAAATATTTATAAAGCATACCACATTGATTTCATAACAGTCAACTTACATCAACAAATTGCCCGCATGTTTTTTGGCATGAAAGGAAAAATTTACAAAAGAAAGTTGTGTAAGAATGCTCTTGGACAAGTAGCATTGCCACATTCTTGTAACTTGCTTTTTCGTTGTTGTTTCTTAAAAACTTTTTTAGCAAAATGTTTATTATTCTTTTTAAATATATTTGTTTTACAACAAAGGGCGATACAGGGAGGCAACAACACATACATCCACACCACATAACATGAAAAGAAAAAAATCTTGCACCTTAACAAATTTGAACTTCTTTTTTTTTTTTTCCGCTGTTTTTTGGTTGTATTTTTTTAACTTATGTAAAGTTGTTAGCATATTGCAGTTGAAAAATTCTGTACAATTTATAGAATTTACTTTTGCTTTGCATATCTACACATATAATGTTTTGAGAAAAGCAAAGTTTGTTGCTTTTTTGCCTTTTTGGTCAATTTGATATATATTTTTTTAAACATTTTCTTTTTTTCTATAATTTTTGTGTGTGTGTGTTTTAAGGAATGGATGACTGCACATAAAATTTTAACAATGCTAAAGAAAGGGGTGGTGGAGGGGAACTTATGGGAAGAAAAAATGCCTGGGGTGGATGGAGTGGGAGTGTAAAAATCTATGAGTGTACTACACAGGAGATGAAGATGATGGGAGTGAATGTGTAAGTCAGTTGCCATGTCCATGTAAGGGCGGTACGGAGTGATCTAGCAGCATTAGAGCTTCTGGCTGTAAGGAAGGGATGGGCAATATACAAAAACAAATGAGCATATTCATGCCCATCAACAAAAAGAAAGAACAGAACTCTAACATTGACAATCTCACAAACCCTAAGCTGCAACTTCTTCAACATGCAAGTTACAAAAAAATTAATAATTATAGTATTAATATTTACATTTGCATTAAAGGCTCTCAAATTATAAAAACAGTTAAGACTTTTCCCTACTAAAAATAGCAGTAAAAATACATAAACTAATAATAATAATAATAATAGTAATAATAATAACCAGAGAGTAAACAAAAAAAAAAACAAGGAAACTAGTTTTATGCATTGGAATTAGAACAACTTCATCTGTAGCTACCCACAGCCTTCTTCTTCTAAGAATCATTTTTTTCTGAAGTCCATCAAATTTACATCAGTATTCTCAGTAATTTGAGACAATCATTTCTTGAGCACATCAAATGAATGTTTTGAATATAATGATTGTGTTGGCACCCCCTTCCCCACTGTCAAGTTAAACTGCTTGTATATTCAGATTCTCTGGAGAATCTCAAAAATACAGCTGTAGGATTCTGCCAGTGAAGTAGTTCCTTATTTAAAGACGGAAATAGAGGGAAAAATTGCAGAAAACAATTCATAACTCTTTTGTTTGTTGGTTTTTTTTTTCCATTATTAGATTGGAACAAAGCAAATCTAAGATAGAAATTCAACCATTGAAAAGAAATACATCAAAATATAACTATGTAGAGATATACTAAAAAAAAAAGCAAAAAAAATGAAAAAGAGCACTTTGTTCCCAGGAAGAAGGGAGATAAGAACAATTGTGGGGGGTTGAAATTTTATTTTTAAAGAAAAAATTGTTCCACACACTTCCAGAAATGAACAAACCAGATGCACACATTGAAAGGAACAGATAAAGCAGTCCAGGGACACTTTCATAATGTGGATTTTTTTCTTTCTGTCCCACTCCCTTTTAAATTTGTTTTGAATTGTTGGCCAAAAACCCCACCACCCTTTAGTGTTGCTTTTTTTTTTAATAGATCTTTTTTTATCACTTATTTTTAAAATAAACATGGAGAAAAAGAAAAAAAAAAGGACGTGCAGTCTGGATGTACGTCATAAATAGACATAGATAAAGATAGAAGAAATTGGCTGAGATCGACAAATGGGTTATATAATAGCTTAATTTTACTGTAGGATGTTAATAATAATGCATGCTTAAAGTAAGTTGCATTTAGGGAAAGTAGAAAAACAGAACAGCAAGCAAGGACTTGGGGGGTGGGCGGGCAGAGGGGAAGGGGTGGGCAGGGGGTGTAGCATCCATGACTCTCCAGAAAGGGCAAAGCACATTCCAGCGGGTTTTCCACATTTCTGGGAAAGGTCAGAAGGGGAAAAGGGTGAGGAGAAATCATAAGCTATGCTAGGACATACTCTTCACCCTGACAACGACTGTCTATTTGAATCAATCACTCAAAACACCAGATTCCATCCCTTGTTCTGGCTCTAACTTTCCAAGGCATTCCCGAAGTGAGTGGCATTTCTTTTTCTGCCTAGTGGCAGAAAATGCTGCCACTGCTAGCATTAGGATGGAGACTATTTTCTCCTATGCTACAAAAGCCTTTAAAGTTCAAGAAAATATTATTAATCAGTTCTATCTGAGTCTTTATTACAACTGGATTCCAAATACTCTGTGTTCTGTAGGGGTCCTCAGCTTCCTCTGAATTCAGAGAATCACAGAATATTTTGGGTTGGAAGGGACCCACAAGGATCATGATGTCCAGCTCTTAAGTAAATGGCCCATACAGGGGTTAAACCCACAATCTTGGTGTCATTAGCACTATGCTCTAACCAACTGAGCTAATCTTTAATGACACATATGATGTCCATATTTTTCTTGTATAAAGTTTATCATGCTCACATCAGAGTCCTTCCAAGAAGGAATTCAGGACCCCGGCAAAACAACCTCTTTTGATTGATGTTTTAGAAGACAGCAAAAGTTACATATAAAGCTTTAGACCCTGCCTATGACACATCTCTTTGGGAGATGGGAAAATCAGGCTGTAAGCACTGCATGTACTTTATCTTTCCATCAGGAATGCCAGCAAGATAATTTCATAAGCCATCATAAAGGTCATGATACCACCAATCCATGGAAGCGGGAGCTATCTTGAGATTGAATTTCTGGGAAGAATGGGGCTAGCCTCCTTGTAGATGTGGCTTAGGGGTACTTTTGTATAAATACAATAAGAAACAGGTAGGATGTTTTGGTACTTATTAACATAAGGAACATTAGCACCTCTAAAGTCACTGAGAGATCAGTATTAGTTCTGCGGAATGTTAAATAAGCATAAACCCCACAAAAATTAAATTGCCCAATTTTCTTTTAGACCATTCCTGAAAAGTGTCCAGTTCTCAGAGAAGTTATATGAGAACTCCTGCTTCAGAAGTGATGAGGTTGCACTGACTAACAGCACAGTGCAGCTGTAGCTGGAATGTACCATGCCTTTTCTGAGAGACTACACTGGACCTATCTCCTACATCTCTTTGGTAAACATGTTAGGAAGGGAAGAGGTCAAACCAAAGAAGAGGAAACCTGGTCAAGGTTATCTCAGGGACAGAACATGCAGGTTACAGGAAGAAAAATGTTGGTCTGCATAGGAATTTTCAGGGATTCATTTGTAGATCAGAAAAAAAATTGGTTAGAATAGGAAAAAAAATTACAGAAGTGAGGCCTTTTCAGACCTCAGAGATTTTTATTTGGCAAGGTTACAAGGCTAGTGTCCCTGGACATCACTCCCTACCAGGATTCTGAGCCTCTGGTTTAATTGTACTTAGGGAGTTTCACAAAGAGGCATTTAAGCTTTGAATTTTAATCAGCATTTGTCATGACTTGCAGCTGGGTTTTCAGAGTAGTGAAATATACCCCTTCAGCACATTAGAACTGAGTGCCTTCCCTTTGATGCAAAACAGACTGTAAGGCATGGGTCTGGTTGCCAACTGTGCAGTCTGTGTCAGGCCACTCCAGAAAATACTTATGTCCTATTTGACAATAGACGCCTAACTTATTGCATGGGGGTCTGGAAAAGCCTTTTACTGCCTGAAAGATCAAAAGAGCTAAAGAACCACAGCTGGAGCTAGAGACACTTAAAGAGATGACAAGATTTTGTAAAAGAAATCTTGATGTTAGACTTACAAGAGGATTTGAAGGGTGCTAAGCAATTTTTTCTTTACTTGATCAATACAGAGGTGCTTGAATAGAAGGAGAGTTCTTTTGAAACTCTTGGCCCAGAATTTCTGCTGAGGCTGTGAGAACCTTCTCCATTTTTAAAAACAGTTCTAGCTGTTAATAGTCAAAACTAGATGCCCTAATTTGAAAATTGGATCCTAAATGCTTCCACATGAAGCTACAAGACAGTATTTTATTACTTAACATTTAACAAATTATTCCTCAGAAAAACAAATATTAAAAAGCATAACCATTGCAGCTTTATTTTATTTTCAAAACCTTAAAGTAGATTGAAGGACTGGGAGTAGAAGCATCTGTACTATCAAGGCTTACAAGCTTCTTGTTTGAAGGATTGAGTCAAGATAGCCAACTTTTTTAAATGAAAAAATCCATGTATTAAAAGGGAAACATTTTTAGAAAAAGTTGAGTGGCTTTAATTACAAAGTTGTATTTTGTCATTTCTTTGTTTTGTAAACTAGGATCTAGGGCTGCACTACTGTACCCAGGTTCATGCTAGCCTCAGGAACTTCTGTGTCTTTTACCATTCTGGTCAGAGAATCACAGAATATTCTGAGTTGGAAGGGAACCACTACGATCATCAAAGTCCAACTCCTGGCCCTGCACAGATCAGACATGAGAATCACACCATGTGCCTGAGAGCATTGTCCAATGCTTCTTGAGCTCTGGCAGCCTTAGTGCTGAGACCACTTCCTTCGGGAGACTGTTCAGTGCCCAACCACCCTCTAGGTAAAGAATCTTTTCCTAATATGCAACCTAAACCTCTCTTGACACAGCTTCATGTCCTCAGGCTCCATCAAGCTTACTGTTTCCCTCTTCCCTAACACACTGAACCCCACATTATTTGAGTTCTGTGCACTGCATACAACTCTTATCAACATATCTCATTATTAAGCAGCTTTAGCAGCTGCTTCTGCTGACCTAGTTGTCCAGCCATACTACTGATGTACTTCAAAAGTCCAGGATTCCCTGCTGGCCTAATCATGCATCCCCCCTTATTTGGAATATTTTTCTGTATTTTCATGTGCCATAATTGCAAAACAAGGATTAGGCCAGGAAATCATTACTTTTTAAATGTTTTGTACTTTGACCTAATTAGAGTTGGACCCAGTACTAAGATTTTCAGTGCTAAAAGGGAGCATAATATTTCACCACTGCATAATCTTGGTTCCCAAAATGCTGTTACTTTTTGAAGTTTACTTTATATCAGGCAGCAGCACCCTTTTAGGGTCATTTAAAGCCATATTCATTGGGCAAGGATACTAATGATGTATATTTCTAAGCAGCCGATACTACTAAAATACCAGTGAAAAGAAAGTGTTCACTTTTCAGTAAAATTTTTCCCTACAAAGTAGAGAAATAGGTACTTTTAGCTATGCATCTGCTTTTAGCTTCAAGATGTGTAGGCAGCATTTCCTCCTCTGGCTAAAATACTTGGTAGCAGAAATATATGCTAACTAGATACAGACAAAAAAAAGCCCCCCACCAATCTCCAATTCAGGCATATGTCTGCACACCAAGGAAGAGAAGAATCTTCCCAACTTCAAATGTTTTCACTGTAAAATAAATGCATATACAAACACAGACTAAGAGACTTTGTTCTCTCCTTCCCCCTAAAATTGGTTAAGTACATTCTACAGCTGTTTAAAAGTTAGTGAATTGACCTCTTCCTAATATAAACACTAGAAATGCTAGATCCAGCAAGAAACCCTCCTAAGAGCCGTAGATGCAGCATGTCTTTTCTGACTGTCCACAGCTCAGTCATTATTTGGCATATGGGGAAAAGGGGAGGAAGTGAGGAGAAAAGGGGTGACGCTGTTCTACAGGATGAAATCCCAAGGGAAGGTGAGGGACTCTGACAGGAATCTGAGAAACGGGATTTTTACATGTTTTTTCCTGCTTGCACTAGCTCCCAAAACAACCTGTTCATTCTTGCATGTTTTTAACCTTTCTTAGAGTAATATTTTTCAGACATCCAGCCAAATTAATGCTTAGCACACCACAAATAACAAATAGCGTATAGATTAGTAGAAATAAATACTAATTTTCAAAGCAAACCTTCATCCCTACCCCACAACTCAGAATAAAAATCTGTTCCTGTGATTCCCATCATCTATCCACATTAATTTAAACTGCAAGAGAAGTATATTGAATTAGCTGGTCCACTACAAAACACAGAGAGATTTGAAGAGCCTATGAAGATGAATTAGTTATATCCCTTCCCTTGCACCAGCTGTTTGCACTGGCAAAAAGCTCTCTCATTCTAAGCCCATGGGCACATCGGAAGCTCAGAACTAAAAAAGCAATCTATAGTAAGACCCTCTACATGAACACAACTGACAAAGCCCCACACGACATCCCGCTTGGGTTTGTGTGCAAGAGTTAATTAATAGGGCTTCTTTATAGAAATGAGCTAGAAAACTGTCATCAAATATGAAAGTACATCTACAGCTATCGAAGCTAAGGAAATCATAGGGCTAAACTACCACAGTTTTCTGAAGTAAAGAATTTTTCAGGTGTTTGCCATAAGCTTATTATCTTTTCACAGTCCTCCAAATCAAAGAGTATTTGATGCTTCCAGTGCTAAGCGGCCCATCCAATATCACTGGCCTGAAAGCATCCTTCCCATGCATCTCTATTCAACTGTATCTTTCTCCTGTGAGAAAGATCTGATGTGTATTTTTGAAAGACTGAAGACTGATATTTGTAGTCAGCCCAGCTAAGGCTTTTTTATTTTATTTTTTATTTATTTATTTTTATGTAAAGCCAAATTTATTTAATCCTAAAAGTCAGTTACATGGAAAGAAGTCTTTCTGAATCCTGAGGGATTTTGCAACCACAAACCAGATCCTCATACTGACAAACTCTGTAGCAAAGCATCATCCAATAATTTGAGTGGGAGCAGGAATGGTTTACTATCTTTGGTCTAAACCCATGTAGTAAAAATTTTCTGCATATTTGTCGTATACTGAAACGTACATGATTTTCTGCTAATCTGCAAAGATAAAGCATTGTCTCCTCCTTTCTTCAGTATACAGTTATGAAGCAGACAGGCAAAAATACATGTCATCAGTTTGTCCGAATGCTCATACATACTTCATGACTACCACATACCTTCTTGTTAGTTGTATCCCATGAAATCACATACTGTTGGACAGGTTGGATCAATAGGCTAAGATGAACTGTATGAGGTTCAACAAGACTAAGTTCTGGGTTCTGCACTTGGGTCACAACAACCCATGAAATGCTACAGGCTTGGGGAAGAATGGCTGGAAAGCTGTCCAGCAGAAAAGGACAGCTGGATGAACATAAGCCAACAGTCTGCCCAGGTGGCCAAGAAGGCTAATGGCACCCTGGCCTGGATCAGCAATAGGGTGGCCAGCAGGACTAGAGCAGTGATCATCCCTCTGTACTCAGCACTGGTGAGGCCACATCTTGAGTACTGTGTTCACTTTTGGGGTCTCTCACTATAAGACAGACAATTGAGCTGCTGGAGTGTGTCCAGAGAAGAGCAACAAAGCTGGGGAACGGTCTAGAGAGTAAATCATATGAGGAGAGGCTGAGGCTGTTTAGTCTGGAGAAGAGGAGGCTCAGGGGAGATCTTACCTCTCTCTGCAACTCCCTGAAAGGAGGTTGTGAATTTCAGAAGTAGACAGGACTCATTTTCAGTGCAATATTTTCAATCATTTGGATACTAGGCTACATTTGCCATTTCTGTTGAATGATCCTACAAAGTAATCTAATTAATCCCTAAACTAGCACAAGCACATTGCATTCTCAAAGTCTGCAGCTAGTCCAGCTGCAAGTAACTCAGTGGATGGAACTTCCTCCGTTGCTTTGCGAGAGGAAGATCCAAAGCATAGTAGAATCACTGGTAAAAGGTTTGTCTTGCAGTAAACTTAAACTTCTCCTCTGATGGCAAAGTAGTGATTCTAGTTTGGACCTCAGTAACTCCTTTTCATATATCCTGTTCCTCTAAGAGACAAGAATCAGTGCTGGGAAGAACCTGCATTTGCAGCTTGTATCCAGAGATAGCCATTGTGGTTTTTATCTTGGAGTTGTAAAAAAAAAAAAAAAAAGCAAAGCAAAACCACAGAACGAAAATTGTTGTCTACCTCTTGGATGGCTGAATAATCCAGGATCATCCTAGGCATTACTTATCTCTCTGGAAGACATTCAAGATCTAAAGCACTCCACTTTAGAAGTCTCTTCACTGATGCAGCTACACCTTGTTCTTGAGGATACATGGGAATCAGTACTACTACAGACCTGTAACAAGGACCTTTAAGAGTGTACACACTGTACCAAGGAAAGTGTTTGACAATCTGTAGAAGAAAACGGGGATGTTTATGAATAAGTTGGACTATACAAACGTGGTGATGAATTTCAACTAAAGCCAATACACAATATCCTTGGTAATTATATGAAGCCAAAAGTGCAGTTAGTGAGAAGAAACAATAAGCCTCGTCTTTTCAACATTGCAAACATCAGTTCCTCATAAAATGTAGAGTGAACAGGATGCGATGGTTGGAAAGAAGCTTATTCCAGTAGGCTTTGAACAAAATTCACTTACCTCTATCTTCACAACTAAACAAAGGGCATGATAAGGGTTGTTATAGGGAATGTTCTATTCTGCTGAGTTTGAGCACTTTTACATTCCCTCCTAGAGCAACTGGGGTGTAAAAGTTAAGAAATGAAGTGACCTATTCAAGCACATGTAGAAAAACTGCAAGAAACCAGGGACTCAAAAGCTCATCCTCCAAATGATGGCTTACCCAGCAGTACAGCTCTGCTCATAATGTTATTTTCCTTATGCTACAAGAAGTCTTTGGGAGTCCAAAATTGAGTCCTGGGACTCCAGGAATTCAGTCTCCTCCTCAGCCAAGAACAAGCCAAAATATTCCTCAGAGTTAATACAAGGGTTGTTTCACAGACATCCTGAAAGGCTAAGCCAAGTTCCCCATCAGCAAGATGAGCTGATGTTGGATAACACACTAAGGCTTTAATAACCAGCAACATGTAGAGGAAAACTGTTATGTAAGAGACTGTTAGTGATGAGAAGTTCACTACTAAGTAGGCTGATGACTTCTTCTACCAAATTACCATTGGGAAGTGGTAGAAAATCCTAGGTAGAAACCCTGATAATTAGTAAACAAAAATACAGCAAAAACTCTTCCTCTGGAAAGAAAAAAGTGGAACGCCATCCTTCTGAGCAGTGTGTTAGGTGTTGTTCTCTCACACCAGTTCAGAGGACGGGAGATGCTCTTTCCTTCTGATAGTAATAATGTTTAAACGCAATAGAATCCCCTTGAGACCTCAAGCAGAGGTGTTTGGAGACAGAATGGCAAATTACTGTTAATCTCTGCTTTGACGTCAATTCTCCTACTAGGCAGCACTTGTAACTGCATCAGACATACAATAGAGCTAACAAACATGAGCTATCTACCTCTGAAGCACTGCAGGGGAGCCCTTTGTAAAGGAACTTTCTACATGTGAGCTAGTGCCGTCTATCATTTGGAAAAGACAAGAGAGGATAGTGCTGTGATTCAGGCATTTGGGGATGGATTTTGGCAGGATTTCTTGTTTGTTTTTACAGGCAAGTTTAATACTGGCCATGAAGTGCAGAAGCAGAAAGGGAGGGTGCCAGTTTTGCAAATTTCCTTCTGAAAGTTCAGGATTACAGCAGTGAAAGGCTGCTGCAGGCAAGATTGAATCCTCTTTTTCAACATAGTGAATGACTGGAATAAACTCTACTGTGATTCAGAAGCCAGTGCTTTAAGCTGTTTATCGGAGGTTGCATTATAGCAAAAAAGTGGCTGGGAAGGGTATTTGCTCTGTTTTCATAAAAGATTGGATTAGAAGAGAAATAGATCTCATTCCAAAAGTTAACTTACTTTAATATTGATACTATTAATATCTGGGGCCCCCAGCATAAGAAGGTCACGGGCCTGCTGAAGCAAGTCCAGAGGACAGCCTCAAAGCTGAGGGCTGGAACATCTCTCCAATGAAGACAGGCTGAGAGAGTCGGGGCTGTTCAGCCTGGAGAAGAGAAGGCTCTGGAGGGATCTTACAGCAGTGTTCCTCTACATGAAGGGAGCCTACAAGAAAGCTGGAGAGGGACTTTTTACAGGGGCATATAGTGATAGGACAAGGGCTTTGAACTGAAACAAGGTATGTTTAGATTAGATATTGGGAAGAAATTCTTTACTGTGAGGGTGGTAAGGCACTGGAACAAGTTTCCTGGAGAAGTTACAGATGCTCCATCCCTGGAAGAGTTCAAGGCCAAGCTGGATGGAGCCCTGAGCAACCTGCTCTACTAGAACATGTCCCTTGCCCATGGTGAGGGGGTTGGAAGTAGATGATCTTTGGGGTCCCTTCCAACTTAACCCATTCTGATTCTATAATGATGATACTTGTATCTATTTCAGAAGGTATATTTCACAGCTAAGGATAGTATGCCTATGAATAAAGCTGAGGAGATGGACACCAGAATTCTTCAGGCCCATACAGACTTTAAGAGCTTTTTGAACAAAAATTCAGGATGACTGCTTTCTGCTATTGATTAATTCTGCTTAAATTGGCTTTGGTGTTCTTTCTCCCTTATCTTCACACCATGATAATTTATATCCCACTATCCCAAATGTTTGATTGTTTTATTTGTTAAAGAATTTGGAGTACTACCTTTCAAAATGTGGGGGCTTGTTTCATGGTTGTGGGCTTTTTTAAGCCCACAGTTAATATTCGTAGACCAGGGCAGGTCAGATTGCTGTAGAATCACTATTTAAAGAGATATATAATCATACACTTGAATATATTTTCCATAATATTGCTTACTGTATTACCTGAAGTATTTACATTTAAATTTTAGGGTAATTGTTACAAAAATCAACTAAAAGATGACTTTGCACAGCTATTAACAATCATGTCTGAGCTTCATGGTTTAGTAATTCACAGGAGCGTAACTATCATGAATACCTGTGAAATGAAAGTTAACTGCAGATCAAGTCTAATAGGATGGAAAGTTAATTAAAAGAAGGTAAAAAAAAAAAATCTTATCATATTAGGCTTTCCTCTGCTATGAAGTAAGACGTTATATGGTTAGATTTTAATAGGAAAGTCTATTACTTTCTCATAGTCTCTAATTTCCTTTATCTGTATGAGCCACAAAGTTTTCTCATGAAGAATTATTTTTCTGATGAATTAATTATTTCTATCCATATTTTTATTCTAATTGATGGACTTAAGCACCATCAAAAAAAGGATGGAAATGGAAATATTATGTTAATAGAACAAACACGTTATTTGGGCAATTCTGCTGTTGGCAAAACTTGCAGCTTTGAACTTTGCGAATGGAATAAAAAGCTGTTCAAATTCTAACCTTACTGCCCTGCGATCTACTGGCTTATTAGGGTATTAATGGCCAGCATTGTTTGGAATTTATAAGAAATGTTTCACCCTCAAAAGGCTCATTACAAACACTTGAGCTCATCTAGGTCCTTCCTTGCCTTTTGCAAAAGCCACTAAATGGAAATAGGCACATGGATCAAGATTATTCTGGAGAAGAATTGGCAGATTTTCCTGTTATTTCCAGTGCCTAAACAATTCTTGATAGTCTTTCATGGTAAATTTAAGTGTTAATGCAAAGTGGCTTCTTTTTACAACCTCCCACAGCATTGAGTTATTCATCAAAATGGAAGCATGCCAGAAGCCAAATCATAAGCTGCCATTGCTGTGTTATATCTCCATCACAACTCCTTATTATTGTCTTATTTCACTGTCTGATAAGTTAGTAGTGGTAACCTCAGCTGAAAAATACAGAGAAAGGGAACCAAGTGGCAATTCAAACATATAACTATAAAGAGAAGAATTCAGCACAGAAGCACTAAGCTTTGAGATAAGATGATAGCAGTATGTGCTCTGACTTCATAAGTAGGGAGGCAGAACACAGAGCTAACTGGAAAAAACCCACTTCATTTCTGCTCTTTCCTCAGCCTCACCTTTCTCTCAGAAAAATACATTCCACTTCAAAAACTCTGCCATGGTGTTTCCTGCTTATTATGCCTCAGTGGATGTCTTTCCAACTTGAAAAATATCTGATCTATTTCCAGCTCTAAAGAAGTTCTTCATACCAACTCACTGCCAACCCAAGTCTGAGATCTAAGAGATGAGTTCAGGTCGGCTATCATCACGCATAAGGAAAGACATAAGCCCTCAGCAACCTTGTAGTTACCCTATTGCCTTCAGCAGTTTTGCAGAAATATGACTGACTGAACTTTTAAATTCAATACAGGTAAATGACTCAACGGGAGAAATGAGAACCAGATTGGAACCCATCCCCTAGCCCCAGTGCTGCATGGGCTCTACAGGGATCATCAGGATACAAAAGCATTAAACGTCAGTGGACTGGACCCTAGAGGCAAATACACATACGAGTGACGACGAGGAAATACTTTTTGTTTGCTCATCTACAGCATTCAGGTATCGCTGTGGGTGAAATTATTCCTTTCGCTTTAACAATTATGGATTTTCATAATTAAACAACAATTTTATTTGGGAACATTTCCTCTCCTTTGTTAGTGAAATTCTTCTTTTAAACTTGACAGTAATTTATCTGCTTTCCACCTCTGCAACTGTTGCATGCCCTACAAATACTTTTCTCCATATATCTCTCCATGTTTCAGCTAAAGCTTGTTAGTGAGTCAACTAAGGAAGCATCCTTCTAACCTCTCTGATTACGATATTTCTGAAATGCAGACAACAGCATTCATCACTCTTACTAAAGGCCTGAAAAGCTTCTTTTAAATACCTGCAAAGCACTTCTGAAGTCTGAGATAAACAATGCTACTGAAGTACTAACAGGACATTTCTGGTCAAACACCTTACCTGACATATAGGACTGGGTGCTCTGTCAGATAAGACCAGGAAGATCCTGAACACTATCAAGTGCAGAAATAAAAACGGAAGTTGCAATGACTTACTTTAAAGAATAGAACATATTTTCTAAGCAAAAAGAGGGTTTATCTCTGCTCCCTTCAAGAATACTAATGTGCAGAGTACAGATACACCAAGCAGGCTCAAAAAAGTAGGTGAAAGTCAGAAGCTGCCTGATCTCAGAAAACCAACAGGCATTTCTTATGTATTCCAATTGTGTAGAGTAAAGGGAAGCATTGTAATGAAATACAGTAAAAAATGTAGATGATATGGACCTTATAAAAACAAGCTGTTGTACTCAACAGCTGAGTTTTCAAACCTTCCAGCTAAAGTCTCTCCTCAGTGTTAAATCATCTAGACTTTTTTTTTCCAGACTGTGACTGAAGGTCTAGCTAACTCTATATAGTGACTTCTTTTTTTTTTTTTTTCCCACATATAACTATAAAAATTTAGCCCTAATACTATTAACTGCTAAATACTTTCTACTTTCATTAATCCCAAGTCACTCAACGTCTCATCAGGCTGCCAGTTTCTTCAGCCATGTGATTAATGGAATTAGCAAATGTGCAAGCACAAGCAGATATACAGGAATCTACAAACGATTTTTTGAATTTTTTCACTATGAAAGTATTTAATTTGCATCCAAATTCCAAACTGCTATGGAGATCCAAATGCTGATTGCTTCCTTTTCCAAAAGAAAAATCAACATCCCACTCATAATTGCTCCTAACAAAAGCTTTGAAAGGGACTTATAAACAAGTGAGGAATGCAGTGGTAAAGTTCTGAAGTTAGTATTTTAAGCCTATCACCAAATGTAGTCTCCCAGGAATACCTTGTACATACAATTTTTTTTTTCTTCATATATGCCATGAATTTCCTAATTCACTCTTTCTAATCTGGTGCTCAGCTCTGGCAAAAAATCCAACATTTGAAACTTAAAAGCATGATTTTCTACTCACCTGCAGCAGTTTTACACTGATAATAATGTTTATATGCATTATTGCTAACTTATATTAGCATAAATGAGAGGTAGAGCATTTAAATAATTTCTTACAGTAGAATCAGAGAGACCTGAAATACAACATGTAGTCCATCTCCTGGGGACCAGTACAGGATATTACCAGCACTCTGTTTTCACACCTGAGATATTTGCTACAACTCTCTGAAATTTGTCATCATATTACATAATTGAATAATATGGAATTTTTATATATATATACTTACACACATATATGCACAATGTATTACACAGGTATAAATATGTTTATAAACTCATATATATAGATATATTTCCCTTATTTTCGATTTCCAGCACCTTTCCCAGTGCTCCAGTCAGAGACACAAAGCTAAAATCTGTTGGATTTTACAAAAGGAAACTGCATTTGTCATCCCTTAATCCTTTCTTGCAAAGAATCTCTTTCCACCGCACCAGTTCCCTATGCTTATTAAGCTTCCCAACTACATTGAGAACTCGGGTGGTGTATAAGCAGAGGCTCCACTGTAATGGAGCAGAGATAACAGTGCCTCTCTACTCAGCTTTGTCAGTACTACCCCTGAAATGATGTGTACAGTTCTATGCATTTCATTAAGAGAACAGCACAAGACAAAAGAGAAAACTGATAAAGAGCTGCTGTTCAACAAGGAGCAACAAGCGTTGCTGTAAGCGGATGTCTAAAATCTTTAACTTCACTATAGATAGCTCTATCGTCTTGGTTTTCATTTGCTGAAATCTCCCTTGAAAAGAAAATTGATGTAATATGACACATTACAGTAAAAAGCTGTCATTGCCCTAATGTGGCTGGATCCCCAGAAAAATGACCTCCTGGTGTGTGCATCTGAGGGAAGGTTTAAGAAATCTGCAAGATCAAAATGCAGCTTTTGTTTAAAAGGGAAAGAGAGATTACTGAGGTTGGAAAGTGAAAGAAGAATTAAGACTCCAAGGTCTTAAATCAAGTCCTGCATTCAGACAGACCTTAAGGGCCCAGTCCACAAAAGGATTAACTATCTCTTGTTAGCGTACAAATCTAAAATTTAGATCTTTTAAGCAAATGCTCAGCCACTCTAATATCCACAAAGCTCCTCTTAGCTGCTGGAAAAATTATGGAAATATAGCTATAAAACATTGTTGGAGCTATTGAACATTCACACACGCAGCCATCCCCAGGACCTAACTACTGAAATTCATTTTAAATAATCATGTGGAATGTGCAGTTGGCATCAGAGATTAAATTCCAATAAAATACAATCAACAATATTGCTTTTATATGGATTTTAAAGCAAAAGCAATAGATATCAATAGCAATTGATATTCCAAAGAACATCATAAAGCTGGGTGTTCATAAAAGTCTGCTTTTATGGTAGTCGAAATGGCTTTTACCTCATTTGCTGTTCAGACTCCTAAATAATTAGCTTTAATGGAAACGAAGCAAATTTGATGTAGAAAAAGAAATAAAACTTCTCAAGTTACTCAGGATACTTAAACATTTCATGTGAATATAGTGTTCTTACTTGAGGAGTGCCAAGTCTGGCAGGTCTTAAGAATTTCTTAAACTATCTGAATTGGCAGCTTGTGTTTGGACATTTGTCAGCTATGAGACAGGCCAACAGAAAACTTGCAGCTTATCATTAGAAAGGAAAGGTCATCTGGGAGGCAAAGAAAAAAAAGTCATCAGGAGAATAAAAAATCTGCTAATTCAATAGTAAATGAGGTATAGATGACTGGGAGTCCTTTTTCCTGTACTATCAGGTCTTTGCATTTGCTGTAGACAGCACTATCAAAGGACTCATGCTTTAGAAGAGAACTGTGTAAATACTTTTTTAGAGGAGGCAAGATTGGGAAAAAAGTACTGCACCAGGTTTCCCAACTCTTCCTGGAGAGAGGAGGAATCACCACTAAGAGTGAGCTAGACACACAAATGGCTGCTTTCATCTTTAAACAATCCTGTTATTAGAATATGGGTGCTGCAGGCACAACATCTGCAATTTGTTTCACCATCTGTTTCTAAAAATATCACCTTAGTGAAGTAAACTTTATTTCCTCTTTCTTCAAAAAAATTTTTGCCTTTTTTTTTTTTTTTTTTGTCTCCAAGGGAGAAGTGATGGATTTGGATTTGGAAAACAGCTTATGTAGAAAAGATCATACAGCTTCAGGGACGGACTTACCATTGCTATTCAAAATATAATGAAAAGCTGTGAACAAATCAATTGAAGATTCTGAAAAATACTGGCTCAACTCCTTTGATAAATGTAATCAAAGGTTTTAGTCTTCTAACACAATTTGTACAGAGCTAGTGGCAGATGTTTCCTATGGAGGAAAGTATGGTTTAATGTTCTGGAAAACCTAAAGGGCAGAGAAAAGTAAAAACTGACGAGAAGAGTAAGAAACCCCCAAGTTATTTACAGGTGAAGGTTACTAGTCATATTTTCAGAAATGAAAAAAATGAGACAGATGTAGTCAAGTACCCACGCAATACTTCCAAACTTTTTCTTTTGTAACTACATACCTTGCTAGAATGCAAACCTTTTTTTTTTTTTTTTTTTTTTTAATAAGCATAAATTTAAAAATGAAAAGGCACTGTAAGGCAAAAGTCAAACTTTTCATTTTAGCATTTTAGGAGTTAAAGAACATTTTCTTGTTTTGGATATAACACAGAGAGTTAAGAATAAACTAGATGGAATTCCCACAGTATTTTGCCAGCACCAAATCTTAAGTTGTTATAAAAAAAGAGAAAAAAGAACTAGGGCACGAATTTCTTCAACTACCTTCCAGTCTCTGAATTCCTTTTGGGCTTATACAGCATGTATAAGCACTCGAAGGAAAGAGTGTGAGAGACTGAAACGTTAGAGGTTAATGACCTGAACCACTGGCCTTTGCAGAAGCAGCAGGTGCTTTGCCGAGGCCAGCTCTGCAGCCCCCAATTGAAGGGGAGGAGAAGAGTTCTGGGGTGTGTGGTGTCCAAACCTCTGATCTGCGTAAGAACAGCGCAGGTGCAGAGGGCGTGTGTACCCACCACGGGAGGGTGATCACAACAAACCAACCTTTATTAGCAGCAAGCTGGGGTTTGAGCCAGATAAGTTAAAAGGCTGATAAGAAACAGATCCTGCCAGGAGGGATAATGCTTTTTATCATGCCAACGTCCTTCCTCCAGATCAGGTGTAAAACTCAACCCCTCCCTCTGCACCACCCCTCACCCCAGGGAAACTATTGGAACATTCACACTAAGCCTGAAGGTATTAATCCCTTCTGAGAAGCCACAACTGGCTCAACTAGTCAGGCCTGAGAAACCCCAGTCGTGTCATAGAATGTGTCATAAACCATCAAAGACCCCTGAAGTGCATCCAGACTCATTTCTGGTGACTTCCACCAGAGGACTGCACATGATCCATGGTGTTGCAGAACACTACCCATCAACTACAGGAATAAGAGCAGCTCTGGTAGTATGTCCAGTTTATTGCACAAAAGAGTACTTTATTCTCTTTCAGATTCTGTTTCAGATACTCCCACTGCACTGACTTCCTCTCCAGCTGTCAAACTTCTTTAATCCTCACCACAGGTCTGTGAGAGTCCCCAGCCCCCTGGCAGAGGTAAATGATTCAGAACCTCACCACAGATACTTCCCTGCTGCAAGTTCAGATGCATGCTGGAGGTCCTCTATTTCAGACTGTACGCAGAACTCAAACCTGAGAGTCACACTTGCCTTCACTCTCAAAACACCTCCCCCAAATGCTGGGATGTAATAGCTGCTTTCTGAGTTATACAAAAGCCAAATACTTGAATTAACAGAATTGAGCAGGAGTATGAGAAAGAGGATGAGGCAAGATTCAATCCATTGTTCCACATTTGCTTATAGAGCTCCTAAACAAGTTTATTCTACTATTTCAGTTCCCCAAAATGCTTTCTTTAGCTAGAACATAAACATACCATCAATAGATTTATAAAAAGACCACATGTACCAAGAGAGAGCATGCACGCATCCACATGTTTTGCAATATATTTATGATCCATGTTTTAGCACTAAAAAAAATTAGCATACAGGATAACCACAGATTCTGGGGGAAACATCAATCTCCAGGCACTCCATAGTAGACTTGTTACTGCACAGAGTGAGGTCAGAAGAAACTAAAATTATATTTTGATACACTAGAAAATACCCTGAACTATTTACAGGACTATTTTTGCTCTTTTTGTCTGTCAAATATAAAATTTATGAAGCCCCCAAGATTTCAGCAGTGAAAATGAGTAGTTGCTAAAACTAGTCTCTAAAATCCATCATACCGGTTTCAGTACTAGGGAAAAAATGAATTATTGGGATCTATTTAAAAAAAAAAAAAAAAGAAAAAGAAAAGAAACCAAACAAGGAAAAATCTCCAAAATTGCTTTGGATTTCTGCTCTTCCTCAAAGACAAAACAATTTTCCCTTTCTTTGATGCTTCTGACATTTACTGTTCTGACACTGAGATGGAGTGAAACTAGTGAAGAGATAAAAGTGTTGGGATTTTCTTGTTGCTCTAAAATAAGTTAATTTTGAGATTTTGTACCTTTGCCTGTCTACTAGTTGTAGTTCCTCTTCAATGCCAAAAGAGGAGCTGATGATCCTTATAACAACACCACATGGGACCAAAGAACTTCAGTTTTTATGAGACTTAACAGAAGTAAAAAAAGAGAGTCCTTGATTGTGGCTCTTTTGTAAGGTTTTAACAGTGTATTTAGAAGCATAATGAAAATGCAGAGTAAAATAAGTTCTCAAATTAGTAAACAACTGAATTTCAAATCAAGTCAGTCTAATTTTTTATTTTTTTTTTTTTATTTGCTTTAATACCTACTTTCAAAACTGGTATTATCTTTGTCTCCTGCTCCTCACACAGCATTTAGGGTAAGTAGTATTAGAGAAATCTTACACTTTACCTAGGAACTGACCTCTCCAGCTGCTTACAGTTGGGATAAAGCACTGATTTCTAGCACTCGTGAATAATAAATTGGATTGGAAACAGAGGCAGAATGAAGGCATAGTAATAAACCCTTTGACGTAATTAGTAACTTTGGTATCTCATTATATACTTGGGTTGAAAATGGAAGTGGAATATGTTTTGCTGCTCTACTGATGTATTATTCCAGATGTTACAGTTCACGTGACCATCAGTACCTTTTGAGCTTCTGATACGTAAAGCACCCTCACGTCTAGGCATGATGACCAAAAGAAATATATAATATAAACCTTAAGAGGCAGAAGTATATCTCTGTCACTAGTATTTGTAAATGCTCAGCATATTTTCTTTCTAACAGATATATCTTTCAGAAATCAGACAGTTTCTTCTTCTTTAAAGGTAATTAATCAGTTGCTATAGACATTTAAGGGTCTAATATACATACATTTGCTTTTGATGCAAAATCTATTCCTGAGTCATGTGCTAGCTCTTCTTTTCCACTGAATGTGTCATTGGCTATTTTTATTTTCTTTCCCATATATTTTATGAAGCTGAAAATCAAAGCTAACAGGGACAAAAAGCAAGTCCCAGCAGGTTGAAAATATCATATCTTAGTATTTTAGACATGTGTCAGCTTGATAACATAGGCACAGCACTAGAGGGATTGCCAGAATGTGACAGTGCACATGGCTTTGAGTTTAGAGAACACGCTTTAAAAAAAGACTGGAAGGCAGCAAGGGCAAGGTAGCCAGACTGTGGGTCTGATTCTGATCTTCTCCGGATCTTAAATGCAAAATGAGGGAAACTTACACCAGCTAAGTTAGGCTGGAGAAACTAAAGTTTTTAAAGCAAAATTTGGATCAGAATGCCAGTCCAAGTGATGCAAGTCCTGATATATATTGCTATATATTGCTGTCCACTCATGACATTAAATTATGTAGCCTGAGCATGGTTCATTCCACTGAATGTGTTAATTCTAGAGGAAGGAGGGATATTTAATGAAAATAATGTCACACCAGTCATCGCTGTCATGAAAATACTTGACTTGTGTATCCCTCACTGCATTAGCAGATTAAGAGTTATACCTACTGTATAAAAATATACAATAATATTACTTCTCACAACAAGTGAAGATAGCATATAGTACTAAAACCTTAACAATAACATCATTTATTTGTACATTTTTGGTAGTTAGCAGTACAGTACAATTTTGTTGTGTTGAAGAGCAATTTGCACCTGAATGTCAAAGTCCATTAAAACACTAATTAAATCTCCTTTCCCTTCATCTCCACCTCATTTAGCTAGAAGTATTTTATTTACCCTGCCTTAGATGTAGGCAAATGAACAATATAAATATACAGTCACAGAAGTAATTAACAGCAAAGCTGGAAGTTCAGGCTTTTTATTCTTAGCCTAAACAACTGAATCCTCAGCTCTTCCCCTTGCTCAGTGACAAAGGTCACAAAAGCTGAAGCCAACAGCCTGCCCTGAGACAGAAAACAAAAGCAAGGACTAGCTATTTCAAATGCCAGATAGTCATATACATGCTTTGTGGGATAAAACAGAGCACAATGGGCCTCTCCCTCCCTGCAGCAGAGGGCTAGTCACAGGCATTGCAGAGGCTACATAAGGCAAGCAAAAGTCACCATTCAGGAGGACACATCAGCTTTACCACAGCCTGGAGGGTACTGTCCTGACTCCCAGACACTTGATTTACTCATCACAAAACTCCAATCTGAAGGTTACCCTGAACTTCATGATGCAGGGGGCTAAAACTCTGATTGTTCTGCTCCAATAAGTTGCCACTCGAGCTAAAAAAATGGTTTCTTTTGCTGTTAGTCTCATAACAGAACTGTTCTGGTCTCTCTGACAGAGGGCAGTATTACACAAAACTATGAGCTTGTTGATTATAACACAATTTCTTAAGCAGCTGCTTTATTTAAGCAATCACCAAGAAAAAGCTTTAGATTCATTAGGAATTACTAGTTGTGAAAAACAGATAGAGATCTAAAATCTAAATCAAGCAAGCTTTAAATATTGATTAATTTAATAACTACAGTCAGTAATGTTTCTCAGATTATATGAATTAAGAAAACTGAACCGAACATAAGATCATTGATTCCCACTGGTGAAAAAAAGCTCTCTCTCTCTCTGCAAGTATAGGAAATGTATAATGGTAAAGTTAAATGAAATAATTAAATAATTCTGTGTTGGAGGCTTGAACATATCCCTTCACTTCCCTCTTCTGGTAACTCTTACCTTTTACAGGTAAGTTTTATATCATGCTCTTGTGAGAAAAGTTCATAGATTTCATCATCTTATCTTCTCTTCAGAACAAACTAATTCCTGCAAAAACCCTGGAATTTTAGCTAGGCTAAAGATATGTGTAAGTATACTTTTTGTGATGTAGTGATCTCTGCCTCTTCCTCCACTAACTTGAGGTGATCCACTGATGCCAGCTGATGTATCCTAATGCACTGAGCTCTCCCGTGCCATTAATGTGGCTAGTACATTCTCCAGGAACTGAACGAAGGACACCAGGAAATGCATCACTGTACAAGCCAGACAATATTTTTTTCTTAAGTGGTGTTTCAAGTCTAAGCAGACACCTGAAAACTCAGCTTGTTTTCCTCTGTCTTATGTGTTATTGCACATTTATGATGCATATGGCAGAAGACACGCCAGATGTGTTTCCACACGTTGTGTTCAAGTTATACAAGTAAACATCAGCAAGCCAGTTTTCACCAGAATCTATAATAGGGCAGACATCACACAGTGACAAACAGAAGACTGACCCCACAGAGTGAAGATGCACTACTCTTAGAAATCCTAAGTACATTCCTAGATTTTTCTCTCCTACCTACAAATGAACTATGAACTGTAGATTTAAAAAATACATTCACACAGATATCATTTCAGCTGCATGTGGACAGTGATACTCCCTTTCCAAGACTGTCTTTTATAAAAAGGCCTAGGTACATCCCATTTAACACACAGTCTGCACCCTACATAGCATTGTCCAGCACCTAAAGCACAGATAAGAGAAGTTCTTACTCCAGCACATCAGCATGTACATACAAATCCTGTGAAAAGCTGCATAAGTCACTTCAGCATCATGCCAGTAAGCCACTTCTAGGAGTGAAATTATAACAGAGTTTGAAAACTACTGAAAACAGAACAACTGCAAACTTGGTCTTTCTTATGAAGCTGAGTGGACATATTGTAACATCCATCCTAAACCCTCAGCGCTTCAGAATGTCATTCGAAGCTTGGTGCCTCTTTGTGGATCCCCCTCAGGAAGGTGAGGAGGGGAAGAGAGGAAAGGAAAGGGAAGAGGGATGACACAGTGCTGAGGAGCTGAACACCAGCTTACAAACAGAGAACAGAATCACATAACAACACTGGACCAATGGACTCCAAGACACAGTGACAAGACAGATGGACACAAACAAGACAAAAAATCGCTACTTGAGAAATAAAAAAAGAGCAAAAAAAATCCCATAAAACAAAGTAGATATATAACTCTGAGGCTGTGAGAAGCAGCCAACAGTACTGGCATAACTCTTCCAAAAAGAATAAATTATAATGTAAATAAAAATGAAAATCAAAACAATACCCCCCCAAATCATACACTACGGACTTGCTCAGTTAGCCTGAATGCGTAGCTCTTATGGAACACAAGATGGCATCATCACAGCCCATGCACCGGTTAATGAAGGCCATGGTTAGTTACATCAGCTAAACTACAGCATGCCAGAAAAATGATCTTGCACTGACCCAGAAATAAAAGATACAACAGACACTCTGCATTGCAATAAAATTCTTTTTATGCCATCTGCAGTTTGTAGGGCTCTTTATGTTGGAAAAATTTTTTTCTGGGAGAACTCAGGGATAAAGGGGAGGATTTTTTCCTGTGGATGTTTTCTTTTTTCTGAACTCAATTGAAAAAAAAAAGGGAAAAGGGAAAAAATGGGATAGAGATTTTGCAGAAGTTTAAAAGAGGTAGGGAGAAGAGAAAATAAGAATAAAGGAAGGTTAAGATTCTTCATTCTTTTGCACACAACTTTCTTGGGATGTCCGAAAATGTGGATTTCTTAAGGATGGCAAGAAAAGATTTTGTTGCCTTTTTTGTTTTGCAGATCTATATCTCATTCTTGAGATGATTTAATCATTATTTGGTTGGAAGAACTCCAAAAATATAAATTGAGAAGTACAGCGATGATTTTAGAAAATTATAAAATAGCAGTATGGCACAATTACGAGCCAAAAAAATAAAAGGGAAAGAAATATAAAAGAAACTGAAATATCAATCACCAAAAATTCATGCGGCACAAGATGAGGTGAAACGATAGAAAATGTTCTTCAAATATATACAATGTATATATCTATCTATATATACACGGAGTATGCGTGTATATATCGATTGATATATCTGTATAATTTTTTTGTTCTCCCTGCCCCACCCTACCCCAAGGCTAATTGGTAGATGAAATTATCAATTAAAAGTAAACAAATAAATAAAAGGAAGAAAGAAAAACTCTAAAATAAAAAAGAAATTAACGTGCTTTGTTCACCAAGATATAACAATATCATGCATCTGTTCACACCAGCGAATGCCAGGGTTAGATGAAGGCATGAATTTCTGTGTAAACATGTGATTGGATGATAGGGGCTACTGCTGATATTGGCAATTTATTATTTTAGCATATAGATATATATGCACACTGTTTATATAGTGCATATATAGATAAAATATCCTCATGGGTGGGGCCTTTGGAGTTTACATAGGAAGAAAGACCAATATGCTGAAACCAAATCTCAGTCTTCCTAATGTAAAAAAAAAAAAAAAAAAACCACGAAAAAAACCCCCACAAAATTCCTGTAAGTCATCTGCATGATTGGTTAGTAAAACTTGCTTATTTGATTTTGTTTTGGCTGTAAGATTGTAGCTAGGAAATTCCATAAAACAAGTGCTGCTATTACACCTTGGGACACCTTTGGGTCCATATGGTATTCAGTCTGTGAGATGTCTACTTCTCTGAGTACTCAGAAGCACGAACACAAGTTTAAAGGCCATTTCTTGTTCACAACACCAGAAATGGAGCAGAACTCCTGCTTGTCAGAGGGAGAGATGGGGCTTAACTGGGCACTGGATTGTGAGGGATGTTGCTTTTAGGAGAACAGTGAAAATTCCCTAGGTGCTTAAAGAAGGTTGATGTAGTTACAGAGGACAACAGCCAAATCAGCAGTTCTCTTAGTTTCTTCAACTAAGTTTTCTTCACTTTCAGCATACCGGTTTTGTACTGTGCTGGCTGTTTGTAGACTCTTGGAAGAGAGATTCTGCCTGTTTTCTGCAAATAAATCTCTGCCCCAGACAGGCTGCAGGTGGATGGCTACAGGCCAGTAAATTACAGATACAGAAACCATACCTGTAGGGTATGTGTCTCCTGTGTGTGGATATGTGTACAAAACACTCTAACTTCCAGTGCAAAGAACTGTAGATTTTGGCATCTCTATTGCTGTCTCCAGTCCCTCATAGCAAAAGCTTACCAGTGTGATTAGACAATGCCAGCCTTATGATACATGAAGCCTTTTGGGAAACACAGAATAAATTTCTCTGGAAAAAAAAAAAAAAATCACATAAAAAAATTGATGGCCAGATAGGAATAGAAAACTGGCAACTGCACCATGGAAGAAACACAGGATATGTCAAGCCAGGGAGGTAGGATTAAGCCCTACAGATGATTTCAAGAGGCTGTATTATGAGCTTCAGGCTAAATGGCGAGTGTTTGGGTCTCACTGTTTTGAGTAGTCCAATGAGCAGCTTGAGCTATGATCCCAATCAGCTGCCTGGCCACCAGCATCCAGCCTGCCTGGTGCCAGAGCACTCCATTAATGGGCATCCTTAACAGGAACAAGGGCAATGGTATGAGGAGACAGCAATAGTTGCTGTCAGGAAAACATAATTATCATCCTCAAGGTTTTGAAGACTCAGTAAGATGAGACTGTAGGGGTGCTCCTCATTTGACTGGAAAGGGTTAAATGCTTGCTTTCTTCATGATTGCATAGTGCTTCCTAGTCTGGAGTAAAAATATTTTCCTTATAAATTTGTCATTCACTGAGGGTGGCTGAGTGACCAAAACACCACCACGGAATTGTGTTCAAAAGCACAGTCTCAGGACCCTGGCTTGAGCTTTGAAGAACTTGAACATTTGGGCCTCAGATCTCCCTGAAGCAGCCCTGAAGAGAGTCCTGTACTAATACCAGAGAAAATCATCATGTTTCTGGTACAGAAGCAAGAAGCTTTTTGGTGATGTACTGGGACAAGCAACATTTCCATAGGGATAAGGGACAAACTGCTCTTGACTGTTAAGTAAATGCTTCTTCAGGGCAAATGAAGAGTTTTATACTCCCTGTACCACTTACTTTAAGCCAGTCTGGGAGATGTAAGGGTATCTAGGCTTGTCTGCTGTAAGATGAATACTGAATACTTTTTATCCCTGAACATGCAATGTTTTCTTTTGCATTATGTGAAATACAATTGGGTTTTGGATGGCAGCTGTCATTACCATCACTTAAAATAATCCCTTATAATAATCCCTTATATATACACATCTACAGGTGATGTCTGTTGGCTACTTCAGTCAGAAAAGGTCCTATGACAGCTTCTGTTTCTTAAATAAGTGGATCTACAGAATTCCCCAAATAAACCACTTTTGGAAGAGGGGCACAAAGTAGTAGCAAGCCTTCTACAGTGAGTGTCTCAAGCCAACCTGGAAAATCCTGAATGGAGAAGTGAGGAAATTGCCGTCACACCATCTTCTTTTAAAGAGATGCAAGTGTTCAGGTGCAGATTGCGTGCTTACAAAATTCAGGTATTGGATTCAACAGTGAATCAGTAGAAATTATTAAGTGGCAATAAGGCCTTGCTAATGGCTCTCATATGATATTTAGCCTCAAAGAGAACATGATTTTCAGCCTTTCAGTACACCAGAAACAAAGGCTTCCAAAAAAGACTCTCTGGAGTACTGCCTCAGATTCAGGACTAGGACCAAAGTAGTATGTTTAGATATTGGGATTTGATTCTCACCATATGAAATCTGAAAATTTCTGATTTGCAGGGCCAGATTCTCTGCTGCCCTAGTCTTGGCTATTGCACAGCAGGTTTATAGTGATGTGTACCATATCTCACAGCTGCAGTAGTGAGTTCAGTAACCTTTGCATTACTGGACTATAGCACTGAGGGTGATAGAAGGCCAAGTCCTGGTGTCTGGCAGAAACTCAAGAGCTTTAAAAGCTACACATTATCAGAGCAACAAAAAAAGAGACTGTGCTGGGTTAGGTCATTTAATTTTCAGTTTGTTCTAAAAGGGATCAGGCAAGCCAGAAGGCAGCGACCTGTCAACAGAACAGGATGAATAAACTTCAAATGAGCCCAATTAAAAAAAAAAAAACCAACATTAAGTTTAAAAAAAATCCAAACCCACACACTAGAAAATACAAGCAGGATAATCTGGATCTTTTCTTTCCATGAATTTTATATATTTATATATAAATGAAATTTATCTATTTAAATACCCGATCTTGGCGTGTGACCAGAATCCTGACTTGGCTGGTGAAGTGTAAATGCAAACATATCTGCTCAGCCAAGCCAGCACCACTGGATTTTGATAAGCTGGCTCAGATTGCTTTAGTGATCCAGAGCAGAATGGGCTGCGTGAGTGCTTTGATACTGGCTGTATTGCATACACTGGAAGCACTGGGAATGCAGACAATAAGATAGACAAAGAAAATGAGAAGCACCATAAACCTGTTACTTTTCCTTCTTATTATGATGGAATCAGTTAAGTTTATGCAAAAAGGGCCTGCATATTCCTCCTCCATCTGGTGAATCTATACACCAGCACTTCTGAGATCAGGAAAGCTCAAGATTTGGAAGTGAAGATTTCATTAGCAAGGACCATCTGGGAGACTTATTTTTACATATAATCAAGCTAACTTTTATTCTCAATGCCATAGTAATTCCCAAGTAAAGATTCAGATTTCAGTGGCTCATGCATTCCACCTTCCTCTGCAAGAGGAGTAGGGTGCAATAATAGATACTGGGTGAAATTTGCAAGAATGTCTAGTAGTTTAGGAGAGACCCTTCAGCAGATTTTCAGAAAATCATACTATTTTACACAGCAGATATTCAAATGTCTGTAGGGACTTATAGCTGCCAACCGTAATGTTGAGCAGGATTTTCAAAGGCATGTCATTTTTACAAATCCAGTTTGTAACCTGTTTGTAGCATTAGTTTTCTAAGTGTGTCAGGAAGGAGATATTTTTAGTCTGGAAATGTTGCTCTACAACAATCTGAAATTTCATGCTAAACATCCTTTTTTACCAAATTTCTCCTCAAACTTTGATTTTTCCACCGGCAGCACAAGCTGGAAATATTGCTGTTACAATTTCTAGCCATTGAAGTAATAGTGATTTCTGAAACAAAAATGTACAAGAGGATGACTCTCATAAAGACCTCATTTTGTCCTTTAATTGAAATACTTGGCAATCAGAATATAAATAAAAAAAGAAATCCTGACATTATCCTGAATGACTTCTATCCATTCAGTTGCATCTCAGCTGTGGTGCATTAGTCCTTTTAGCATGGTCCTATTAATCTCATGCCTCACTTCTGTTATAATCACTGTGTTGGCATTTCATTACTACCTTTATTGAAACTCTCAGTCACCACACTGTATATACTTCACAATCTAGTATTATTTGGACTGCTTTTCTTCCAGATGGGGAGATGAAAAACACATAGAAATCTATGAAAAAAAGAGATGGGAAGTAGGCTGAACTATCTGTTAGCATCAGTCACTGTGTCACTGCCTTCCCTGCCATCACAGGGAAGTCAAGGGTACAGGTGGAAGTTCCCAGCTACAAGGCAATGCCAATCTTAGGTTACTGCAGGACCAAGTTCTACCAAAAATGCAGGTACAGCTTGACAAATTGAAAAGAAATGTGACAGCACTAGCCTTGGGTGAATTTTAATGTTATTATCGTGTTACTCAAATGGCTTCAGGACACTAGAAACAGAATATTTATAATACTTTCTTGGGATTTTTTTAAGGAAAAAAAAAATCATCCCAAACAAAACAAAGCAAAACCAAACAAAACAAAGCCAAACAAAAGAACTTCCCTCAACTATTTATATGTTTTACTTTTAAGGATAAAAAATTCTAACCAAATTCCCTCTTTTTCTTTTAAATGTACACAGAAATTCGATGATGTCTGTTCTCTATTATAGAAATGCTTAACTCATGGCAAGCCTCAAAAAAGAAGACTTGAAAAAGCCTGTAAGAAATAAAATAGACTGCAGCTGCCTGCTGGATATCACATCATATATCTCACCAGAAAGAAAAGCCATCAATATATCAAAATGTATCTGAAAGGAAGAAGTTGAGTCATTTTCACATGGTCAGTCCTTCTGACTCTTTAATGGATACATTTTGAAGCATCACTGCAGATAACAAGGCAAGAATTACTACTAATTTTGTTATGTTAGAACTATGTTTTGGTGCTCCCCAATTTCTTTGGGCTCAAGGAAACAAAATTAGTATAAACACATTACCATGTTAACTGTATTCAAAATCCCATGGACAAATGTATCCTTTAATATTCATCTTCAGAGCAATTAAGAAAGATGAAACATTGCTAGTAACCCATTTTTGTTTCACTTTTGTTTCTCTTCTGTTTTTCAAATGTTGACCCTCCTCACTTTATAAATCCTCATTATTTGTCACACTCCACATTGATATTTTTGTTTTACCACTGTGTCAGTAGAGTAACTTCTGCAAACAACTTTATATAAACCAAATAGTGACGACATATCTGTGTTTTGCTTCTTCCAAGTCCATGGGATCCGATGCTTGGCTGTATATTATTTTTTATATACAGTGTATATATACATAAAGGTATATATATATACACATATACACACATATATATACATATATAATTATATATGTATACATTCACACACATATAAATATATGTATGCATTGTTTTTTGCAAATGAAATCAGAAAGCTAGCAAAACAAGACTGACCTGACTTACCTGTACTGGGCTCACAGTCAATGAAATCTTCATCGTCACTGGAACATTCAGCTGATGAAACGATGTCATCTGTTGTCTGGCATTTGAAACAAAGGAACAAAGGAAAAAAAATGAGTTATTTGCAAGTCAAGAGGCCGTTACAGAAGCAGCTAAGTATCCAAGAAAAAAAGGAGTTTCAGATTTGTAACTTTTAAAATATTTAAGTTGTACCAAGCACTCCAGATATGCCTGTGTAAATATGCCTCCATTGAGCTGGAGTCTCCTGTCAAAGGAACAGTGCTTATCCTGTGCTCTTGAATATTTCAGGCGTGCACAGGTGCTGTGCACCTGCTGGGCTGTTTAGGTCAGCAGGCAGATCAGACTGAAACTGTTGAACAAAGTACAGTGGGCTATGATGCTTGTTTGGCTGGCAAACCATCCTCCAACAGCCAGAGTAGATGTGTCTGGTTGGAAGATGCTGGGCTCCTCAATAAATAGCAGTATCATGTAGGGTCAGACAGAAGGCACTGAGAGACTTATCACATGAGGCGTGTTCAGACTGAACATGCTTTCTGCAGAGTAAAATATACAAGATAGACCCAGATAATATTCATCACTCAGGCAGCTAGCAGTACTCTTTCCTGCAACTGATGCATCACTCTGAGGCAGAGGTAATTCCTGCTCTGTTAATGCACCTCTTGGGCTGGGAATCTGGTAGACAGTAAATATCTATGCAAAGCATTTGTTGCATATTGAAGAACTGCTGCATGTGTCAGGTATGCCCAACATGCTTATGCCAAACTGTGACTGTTCACAATCCTTAGAGGGTTCAGCACATTTCTTTGATGATTTTTTGGTTCATTCGTTGCTTGGTTTGGGGTTTTTTTGGTGGTGCTTTTTTGGGTTTGGTTTTGTGTGTGTGTGTGTGTGTGTGTTGTTCTAATTAATGAGCAGCATGTACTGCAGCATGTTAGAGAGAAGTGTACTGGTGTCTCTTCCCAGCAGCATCTCCTGCCTGTAATTGCTGCAATTAGTTGAATTAGTAATGCAGACCATTAGGGAGAGTCTGTGGCAGCCTCTGGATACAGGTTGTAATGTTCCTGCACACAATACAAAATTACCCCAGCTCAGCAGCATTGGCTCAAACTATGGCTTCTGCTGAAACTGTCTCCCTTAACAACTTTGCCTTGAATAGAGTTGCCTATTCTGCTGAGCAGTAGGATCAGTGGGATAACTCCTGAAACAAAACAAGTGAAATGCTCCTCATCAGGTAGGAAGCAATGCTGAACTCAGGTGCAAGGCAGCTATACTTCAGTACTCTGAGTGAATATTCCTGGGAATCTCACACCATGACCAGACTTTCAACTCCTTATTCCTGAAAAAAAGACTCTCAAGCTTTAAATAAGGTCTTTAACCTTCCTATGTCTGCTATTGCTGTCTCCAACATTTTCCCTCTTTCCTTTAAATAAGTGTTCTGAGGTCTCAGCCTTTTCTTTAGCCTCCTGTGGCCCTGGAGCTATGAAGTACCTCTGACCCCTGTCAGAAGTTCCTTGCTCTCCCCCTCTCTCTTTGTATTCGATTTAAGGGGAAAAAAACGGGACCAAGTTAGTCAGAAAGATCAGACTGAGCATAACATTCCCTCAGTCTTGATTTCCGTGGCTTAGATAGAAGCAAGAAAGAAAAACAGGATTGGTCAACTGTAAATAAAAAACATAAAAATAGAGTGTCTGTAAAAAACCAGCCATGAAGTAAGGGAATCCCTAATCTATGTGTTACTCAGTCATACCCAGCGTTGCCATTTGGCAATGTTTGGTAGGATGTGAACTTGCAGTCGTTTCATGCTTAAATACTTTCATTAAATACTTTTATAATCTTGCCTCAATGAAGAGTCAAGATTAAAATGAACTGGAGGTAATCTGTACAAAGAAATTTCCTGCCTTACATGTCAAGGTCATTCTTTAATGTCTTTCAGTCATAGAAAGTGGAAGAATTCTTTTGAAATCCTACTGACTTCTCTCTTAAGACAAGCTGGCTTTAAAATTTTGTCTGCTCAGTAAGGGGACAAGAAAGGAGAAACGCACAAACTAGAAATTTACTTTGTTCAAATCTTCTGGTCCTGTCATATATTTTAGAAAGTATTATTTATCCCAATAAACTTTAGAACTTATAAAGTGATCTCACCTTCCAACCCTGAAATGCAGCTATGCCAGGGTAGGAAGATATTAGTTTTTAATTGCACCAATGTAAAGTAATGTAGCACAATTTAGTAAACAAAACTACATTGCATGAAATTTTTAAGCAGGTGAAATGTAGTTAGTGAAACTGGAGATTTATACTGTACTTGTCTAAAGTTAAAGATAGCACTGTTAATAAAGAATAAAATGCCCATCACTACTAGAAGTCCTTGCTCAGTGCTAAAGCCCTGGCAACTGGTTTTGGTTTTCAGGTTGGATTTAGAGTGTGTGGATTTTGCTCTTAGTTGAAGATCTGACAATTCACACTTTTTGTAGAAAAATAGTGATGATTTGCTCCAGTAGGACATAAAGATAAAAATTATAACAATGTGCTGTTGTCACTTATCAGCAGCTATACCTATTTGATTACGCTTCGTGCAACATTAACATGGAATCAAATCCAATTGAATTGACCATGTGATTCAGTATTTGTAAAGAATAGTTTCTTTATAACTCTTTTTTAACCCCCTTGCTTATCAAGGGCATCATATGAAAACATAAAGGTAGCATGTTCAGAAAAAACTGGTCATATTTCTTTACAAAATGTCATTTGGGTTTTGGGTTGTTTTTGTTTGTTTGAGGGTTTTTTTTTTTCTGTGTTTTTTGTTTTTGTTTTTAAACTGGGCAACTCTTTGCAACAGGATACTGTTAGGTAATAAAAGTTTAGATGCATTTTGGAAGTGAACAGCCAAATTAAAAGTAAAAACCATCCTTCCAAGGCTATTAATTACCCTATACCTGTTTTGGAAAGTTCTTGTGCCAGGACCTGAAAAGTCATGAAACCTGGCCCCTGTTTCTCTTCTTGATCAATTTCCCATCTAATAAGCAGCTTAAGGTAGCACACACAACATAATTATGCTGCATTCTTAGATATGTATAAAAGATTTCCTGCTATAAAATTCTCATGCAGCTTGTGCTGGTTCTGAGAAGAAAAGGCACAGTCAGCCAGAGTCAGACAAAATGCAAATGTGTGATGTGCAATACTCACCAACCCTGCCAACTCCCACCCTCTAACTGCACTTTTTCATGACTGGTTCCACACTTGATTTTATCAACTAATCTCTATCCTTTCTCCCCATCTCCACTGCATGCTATGTCACTTGATATTCCAGCTTTTCTTGCTCTGTGATTGCTGTTTATCTCATGCTGCTGACTTTGTATGTATAAAAATGAGGGCTAGAAAAAGAAAAAACCCTCCAGAAGTGGTGTTAGACTTAAGTCAAGGTCATTAATGAGATCTCTAGAAACCACAGAAAATATAAGTACATTAATCTGTGTCGCCATTTCCTACCTTGTTTTTTTAATCTCAGTACTTTCCATCACAATTCATCATTAACTGATTTTCTAGTCCCACCACATATTGGTTTTCCATGCACCTTCCGCTCCAATACCAACATTTGAATCATCCCAAAGGAATAAAGCTATTTCAGTGAGGAAGAGCGGCAAATTCCTGACCACAGAAACTGAGTCAAGGAAACATCCAGAAGACCATTACTTCTTGTAACAGGAATATGTACCTTTCAAAACCCTCCTGGAGCTGAGAATTTTCACTGGAGGATTATTGTATTTGCTATTTCCACAAGACAGGAGAGGCTGGTGAGCAGAGACCCTAGAAATCTCTCCACTAACTTCTAATCAGAAACAGCTCACTATGAGGCAGTAAGCAAAACCACTATCCCATTTCTGGTTCCCTTTCCCCATTTTTGAAATGTTCTGATTATACTCACCCATTGGCCCCAGGGGATGTAAACAGATTAATTCTTTAGTGTCTTCCCAGTGATCTAGGGATAGTAAATGCTAAACATTCTTATGTACGGGCAACAGGATAGTAATGAAACTTCTCCATATGCTATGATGGAAACAGTGTTTGTGCTTTCATTGGAAAGAACATGAGAGAGAAAATATTTTTCTCTTCCACATATTAGCTAAATTCTATATTAAAAATAATAAGTCACACTACACTATTTTAAAATATGTATTTCATTTTTAAAGAATCCCAGCTTTGAAATTACTTGGCCTGTACTAAAGGACATAAAACTAAAGATAGGTATTATAATAACTTTCAATAAAATCTTTCTCTGGCAGGAGCCCTTTTTATTCCTTCCTCTGAAAGACTTTTTTATGGCATTTATATTATTATTTTTTCTCTCCCTCTCTCTAGTGTTTAATGAAATTGCCTTGGAATAAAACCAGGGTAGGAGAAAGTGCTAAACTCTGAGTTCACCCCAGAGGATTTATGGGTATATTTACCGTCAAATTCTTTCAATTTCACTGAATTGGCTTCCCATTCCCTTCCATGAATTATTAGTTCTGTAATCACCTCCTCCTAATTATTCACTCTAAATGCCTCTTCAATCTTGCCTCTGTGATGGTTCTACATCTTTGTTCATTACACCGTACGTACTGGTGTGGGATGTAGAGTGCAAGAAAATTTGGGATGGTGGGGCACGATCTGCTCAAGATGACTCCATTCCTGTCCAGTCTATCAATTGCCCAAAGCCCTAGTTTATGTATCAGATCCATAACCTTTGCTCCTTTGTCCTACACCAAATGGCAGGTGCTGAATCTTCCTTTTCCCAATTGCAAAAATCCCAAATTTTTTTGACACCTTGCTCTTTGGGTGCACTGCTATTTGAGAAAGATTAAGCATGCTGGGTAAAATAAATCCTGTCACAGAACAGCTTTATGAAATTATAAACAACACACCCAAGAATGATGGAGTTTTCCCTTCTAGTGGGAGAGAAAAGACAAGGACCCATAAATTCAAACCACAGACAAATTCCTGCAGAATTACATACTTGGCAGTTGTTTCACTTACTAAAGTAGGATTCAATTTTCCTACTTGCCTTTTTCTTGAAACTCTTCTGCACAGTATACATATTACTTCCAATTCAACACCATTATTTGAAAAGCAACACTTAATGCTTAGTTTTGAGAGAACTGTAAATCTGTTTGCCACCAAGGAACCACAATTTACAGCCGTTCTTGAAATACGACCATCACAAAATTCCAGGCACAAATATCTCTCCAAGAGTGGAGAAATACAGTTTGTATTAACCTGGGCACTGCATTTGCCTTTCACACCTAAAATGTACAGAGCTGAAAGTCAAAAAACTTTTCATAAATACAACCACTTGACTACCTCCATTGCTTCCATACTTCTATATTTTCTAAATATCTCAAATTTATTATGGAATATGGACTATGTATTGTCTTCTTTGCCTAACAGCATACAGTATGAATGCTCCCTCAGAAAGGAAAAAAAAACCAGTGATGCTGTTCTGTCTTCTAGAAACCAAGATGTTTCTTGGAAAATAATAGATTTAAGGCATTTGCTGACTTCCCAAAAGAAGGTAACAGATGAAGTGTCTGTCTCATTAGGTGTCATGTCTAGCTTTAATACCTCAATCTTTCACACTTTGGTAACTGAGCTTCTTAAAAAACTTTTTGTCTTCTGTTCCCACTATTCAATTAAATGAGAATCCTTTATCTGTCCCTTCTATGGGTTACATTTGTTTCTCACTTTTTATTTAATCTTTATTTGCAAAATACCCTGGAGTTCATTATGGTACAGCAGACCTCAGAGACTCAGTCTGGACAAATCCAAACTACTACATACAGATACAAAGAATCTGCATACAAACGGGAAAATATTAGAACTGTTGCAAAAATCATAATGAGGTATTACAAAAGAAGCTGCAATTTGGGACTGTATAAACTTTTAAGGAGAATCCTGGATCCGCTGTCTGTTGCTAAAGGGTATTAAAGCTCTCCATCTCATTGGCACTGAATAGAACAACACGTATTTTCTTATCGTGGGACAGACACAGCCTGAAATACGTGCAAGCCCTTTGCACCCCCACACACTGATGCTGAAGTTGTGTCTGCCTCTGCAGAGACAATGCATCAAAGAACATGAAGCTAGTAATTCTTCTTTATACAGCTCATTTGAGGTCAATACAAAATAAGAGGGCCAAATCCTCTGTTGGTTTAAATTGGCATTGATTTCAACCAGACTACAACAACTTGCAGAAAGAGAGAATAGCTCATTACATTTAGTTTTGGACAATTCAATGCCAAAAGACTAAGAGTAACTGGAGTCAATTCAGAGAAGAGCCACTGAAGACAGAAAACAACTTGAGGGATGTATGAATGAGACAGGCTTAGTAAAATACCAGAACTTGACTTAACAAGGACTAAAGGTATGATAAATATCTACAGGTGTCAAAAGGGACATCAGGAAGAAAGATGAACTATTTAGGGTGCTTCAAAAAAACGGTGGATAAAATTAAGCAAAAAAAAAAAAAAAAGACTATTTTCACCAAGTAAAATCTCAATAGTGCTCTTTATCAACTATGGAGAAGTGTCCTCAAGGAAATACCAGAAACTACCAGCACTGAGATCAAATCGTTGCCCCAGCCATCCAGGTAAGAATACCACTAGTGTACACACCCTCGTGGGGAAGAGCTTCCCCCATCTATCTTCAGTCCAATCTAATTCATTCTAAATCAAGTCAGTATTTGCATACTCTCAATCAGTATATAAGCACATTACACATTTCTCTCTGTCATTCCAAAGCAGGCAGTAAAAGTATCCAGCAGAGCCTTTCATCTAGTTGTGCTCAGAGCAAGAATCATAGAATAGTCTGAGTTGGACGGGAACCACTAGGATCATCGAAGTCCAGCTCCTGGCCCTGCACAGGACAGACCTGAGAATCATACCATGTGCCTGAGAGCATTGTCCAATGCTTCTTGAACTGTGGCAGCCTTGGTGCTGTGACCACTTCCCTGGGGAACCTCTTCAGTGCCCAATCAGCCTTTGGGTGAAGAACCTTTTCTAATACCCAACCTAAACCTCCCCTGACAAAGCTTCATGCCATTCTTTCAGGTCCTCTCACTGAGGCTGGTAGGTTACCTACTAAGAGGCTGATAGGTAACCATCAGGCATGAACCCTTCAACAGTAGCCCAGCAAAAGTGCACCAACTGGCTGCATGTTCCAACTGGACATAAAAGCTGATTTGCTGCCAAATTATAGTATTAAGTAAGGATCATGAGAGAGCTACCCCTTAACAAGATCAACCATTTGTCCATTACTATGGCAGACAAAAGATTAAGGAACTAGCCAGTTAAGTAAGAGAAAGCAAAAAATAATCCTCCTAATTGTATGTCAATCCAGATTCATGGGCAGTCATGTTTAAAAACAGCCTTGAAAGCTTGAATTAGTCCTTTGAAAACCAAAAGCTTGTCTCAATAAAATCAATAGTTCATTAAGACTGTAAAGACTGAGTCTTCTTGACCGGGTTTGATGACAAATTTCAGACTTTATTCTGTCCCAGAGCTGTGCTAAGACAACAGGGAAAAATCATGTTTCATGTTTCTGCCTTTTGTCTCTGTCTACTGGGAGTGGGAAGGGTGATAATGTTCCGAGAGAGAGTGTGAGCAGAGAGAGAGAAAGGGAAGAGAGGGCAAAGAGAGAAATAGTAAAGGGAGGGCAGAGAGGGGAGAAAGAAGTGGGGAGGATTAATTCATCTGTTGTTCAAGGCACCCTGACAGGGGAAAAAGAAGTGTTGAACCACAGCAGCTTAACCCAACTTCAATGTACCTTCCCAAAAGCATAAGGAATGTAATTCTTCATGGTGTTCTGCTGATAAGCAAATCCTTCTAAATCCTTTCAATTTATTTCTTGGCCTGAAGAAATTACACACTATTTAGGAGCTAAATAAATAAATAAAATTTCACTTCCATGAATCTAGATTGGTTGTTTATTGATTACATATTCCCACATAGTCACCTGCTCTTCTGTTTTTTTCTTTCCTAACAGAACAGCGGTCTTTTTGTCGTGAACTAGGAAAGGATCAACCGGCAAGTGTTTTCCAGATTATTTGGAGTAACCATCAAGATTTGCAAGAGCTTTGAACTGGACTGTAAAATACCATTTATTGGTTTTAACACAAAAGATACAGCTGTGGTGTGAGAGAAGACTCTCTTTCCTGCTTTATCAACCACATTCTCCTTCCCATGTGCATTTTCCTTCTTCCGAAGAAGTACCTTGAAGATGAAAGTTGTGTATTTATACACTGAGGTCATTATCTGAGCCTAATGCCTCTCAGACTAATCACACAGGAGGAATTTTCATGCTGAGTGCCTTTTTGATACCGCTTGTTCCCCTTCCCTATTATATTTTTATTTCTTATTGAAAGGAACCTGTTACTTGAAACAGAAACTGTCAGCCATCTGTTTTAAGTATAACCCCAGTTATGCAGATGGTGATGACGCAGGTGAAAACTCCCTAAGAAAGGTACACTAGCTGTACCTATGATGAACTAAAATAACTAAATATCTTAATGCTAAAAATCAAGCATTAGAGCTGAACCCACAATAACTCCCACTCTGAAATCAGTGAGAGCTGCTGGAAGGACAAAATGCTGAAATTCAAGCACTGCTTGGGAGTCTGACTTTCTGAATATCACATTAATCTACACAGTGTTTCCCAATCCTTGTCCAAGAGTCTTCAAATGGAAGACATTTCTTTTCAGAAATGGTCTGAAAATAGTTTCAGAATGGTGTTCCCTGTGCTGTTACCCCCCTCAGAAAAACCAACCACCAGCCAAATGCACAGGGCAGCATAAGCTTCAACTTTCTCCCCTTCCCAGCATCTGCTTAAAGCAGGTCACAGGAAGCAAAAGCCAAATACAGATTCTCAGAGGTACACAGGAAAAAAAGACAGCTTATTGCCAGAATTTAACATCCTGCTGGTGTGGGTTCTATACCCTTATGCACTCATTCTGATGTATTAACTTAAACTGCCACAGAAATAATTTTATTAATATGCTGGGCTATAAACTACACTTGCTCAAAAACAAAATGTTATCTACTTCACTAGCAGAAGGGCAGGGCAGATCACTTGAAAGCAGTAACTTCTTAAATTGCCCCAGTCCAAATTGCCAAGGACATTGAATCAGAGCCCTCATGGTACTTGACTTTATACTCCTGATATTGTCATAAATTTACTTTCCAACACCAGCAAAATTATCTCCTTTCCTTATGCTTCTGCTTATACTGCCATAAAATGGGGAGAAAACAACTTGTCTGCTTGCTTGGCATACAATCAGAATATTAGTAAACATTTTACATTCTCAAAGCAAAGCCTAAATACAGAAAAGTCCTTTACATTTAGTAAAGGGAAGCCTATGTTTCAGAAAGTTAGGGACTCAAATGATCTGAGATGAATCAGCTGCCCTTTGAAGACTCAGCCTCTAGTAAGAGTAAATGGGTTTTTCTTTGCGTGCTAGCTGGCACTTAATAACTGTGTCAGAAGAATATTTTTCATTTACACTTTGCTCCTTTGCTGGAAATCAATATGTCGTTTGCTGGCATTTTCTTCTGGACATCTTTATTTAGCTTGTCTTTTTTCCTCGTAGGGGAGGGAGTTGTATTTGATTTTGTTCTGTTATTGATTGGATCATTCTGAGCAAGAAATAAATAACTAAGCACAGCAGAGTAGCTTTAATGACAATCTCTTAAACCTCAAAATCTGCACACCATGTTGTACTCCCCCCCAAGACATGATTCAAAAGAAACAAATCTGTAAAGTACAGTAACTATGTAGCAAAGAGGCAGTCACATATGCAATTTAACTGGCATTTCTATTTATGTGATCATTAATAAAACCATAGAAGTCCTGTTTCTATTAAAGCAGTATTCCTGTTGCTGTAGTACCTACTGCTGGGATCTCACAATCTTACAAATGAGGCCTAACACGAAATTAAAGATACGGGAGATCTCCCAGCAGACATTGTTCCCTGAAGAAAACCTGAGCACGTTTACATATTAAACACTGATGGCAGTGCAGCCTAATAGGTCACAGCTGATCTACAAAAGGCTAGCAAGCGATGGTGGAGGGGCAGTCGCTGTGCCCTGGCTGCACCGGAGTGCCACACCAGCCTACAGCACCCCTTCCAGCATCAGATGAGAAGTGATGGGCAGGCCAACCCTATGGGCTGCATGGTAATCTCCCATATTTTTTTTAATTTGGGGAGTGCTTCTCTCTTAAGTTTTGCTCCTCATTATTGTATCGACCACAAACAGTTGGCATATGCAACTGTAAAATTCATAAAGCAGAAAATACCTTGACCTACAGTCTAAACTGTGGCACTTAAAATGTAATGTGACAGGGTATGTTATTCATAAAGTAACAATAAACGTAATCACTCCGAATAAATGTGCCTTAAAACAACTTCTGCAATTATTGTAAGTACCTCTGAGTGCAATAAGATAAACAACTATCTTTGAATATTCACATTAATGCACTAGACTACTCTTGCCAGACAAATATTCCCCTTTCTCTCCAAACATTAACCCACACTTAGAAAATGGCATTTAAATACTGTTACTCATAGGATTCACACATTAGCTCACAAGGGGAAGGCAGTACCCACACACATTTAAATGCAGAATAAACATAATATAGAATAAATAAATGAAGAATAAACCCTGGTACACTAGGTACATATCAGCACCTAGAACCACTCCCTGAATAAAATTACAGAGCAGAACATTTGACAGAGGAAAATAGCCACTAAATCCCTGTATGTAAGCATATATACAAAACACTTGAGAAAAAAGGCCATTATAAACAATAAAGAAGTTCATAAACACAAAGGTGGCTGCAGTAGAACTCAGTTTTCCCAGGAACAGTGACTGCCTCTTAACCACAAGTTCATCATTCCTCTCTTAATTTAGGATAGAGATGATTGTCAGCAGTTAGTACAGAAACATCTGTATATGGAACAAAAGTTATATATTACAATTAACATACTGAAATACTGACATTTCAACATTATCATGGTCAAATCTAATAAAAATTAAGTTAAACAGTTCTAGACATGATTCCACCCAGCAACACAACTGCCAAATATCTGATGTTTAAAAATCATGCTTTTCTATCATTAACATTTTTTTTCCTTTTGAAATATGAGTAGACTAACAACTTCACTAGAGGTAGAGGGAACCGACTTCACACCACATGTTAGCAAAAAACAGATAACAAGAGTAAATAGGTAAATGAAATCAGTCCCACCACCACCAGGAATTACGGGGAAAAACTTAGGAAAGTTAGAGACAGAAGTTTGTCTAATCATAACTTAAACAAGGAAACATATCTACTCCCATCAAACATATATCCATCAGCTTAAAAAACATACCTGTTCCATTAAGTACTGACGAAACCAGGTAAACTTCAACCTCATAAGCTGTGGAACATGACAAATATCTCCTATGCATTAACTTTCAACTGAACTTCATTAAAATGCCACATGAAGTGGTCCAAGCTGCAAGTGGTTGTCATGCAAGAAAATTTTGCCATTGGTAGGCAGACTCCCATGCACAACAAACCTGGTGAACACTTATCCCTGCTGGGTTTCTCAGCAGCCCCTGCCTAATCAGAACATTTACTCTCTGTGAAGGATAAGAAGGCCATTTTCCTTGCTTATTTATTTAGTTTTCTAGTGAGTTTGATTAAATGCAGTAAAGGCAAATCAATCTTTTGTGTTTGTGTAAAATGGAAAAAAGGAACAAACTTAGCTTTAATGGCCCAATAGACGCTCAGCTGGAATGCACTTACAGAGCAAGAGAGCTAGACAAAGGAATTCAGTCAGCTTTAAACACCATCAAGAACATGCTGACATCACCTATACTTCTACCTGTTTAAAGGGAAAACAATCCCACTTCACAGCCAGTGAAGAGGCTTTCTGTTTCTTTGCAATTCTATGAAGGTATGAAGTACTACAAGGTTCTTCCTTGTGTCCTTCAGATTCCCGTGGTGAAAGCTGGGAGATACTAGGAAACAAGTATCCAAGGGAATATCATCAGAAGGAGAGAGGACAATGAAGTTCGAAATCAATAAGAATACCTTTTCCACTGCAGTAAACTTGCTTCTAAACTCAGATTTGCTGTAGTGTAACATTTTTGACAATAATGACCTCTTGTAAGGATTGTAAGATAGCATGAAATTCATGCTCACTGTGAAATGAAGAAGCTTCTGGATGAAGAATTTGAGTGAGACAGTTAAAAGTAGCACTCTGGGAAAGAATATTTGTCATTGTTGACAACACAGGAAATCACAAAAGAAACTCCACCTGATTTTATGCAATGCCCATTAAAGCCTTTAGTAATACACAGAAATACCCAGGCCTTCCAGACTACAAACAGCCAAATATTAGCCCACAGAGAATTTAACCTTAGTCTTAGCAATGCACAGAACAGGACAACTTAACCAGGACAGAGCCAAAATGTAGCAAGAAGTATTTGTCCCCAGTACTCCAGTTCCTGACTGGACAGATAAAAGTGTATGCTTAGGCTTCTTGCTACATCAGTTTCTGCCTTTTCACAAGAATTACAAAGGCAGAAAGAATCAAAATTTTTGTTCTAAGACAAAATTTGATGTTCCCTTGCTATAACAACTATAGCAATAGCTTTGGGATGATGGTATGTTTCTAGCGTCTCTTGGGAGGAAAGTTCAGTTTCCCTTAAAATTCCTTTCTCAATGGTAACATTACTATAGCATCACTTGTACTATCCAGAAACAAATCACAGTAGCCACTGACATTAACAGGTGGTGCCTTCTGCATTTTTACCACTTAATTTTCAGACTAAGGCCCTACACACACTAGGAGATTACTAGCATGACAGACATGAGGGCATATCCAAGTTGGCAGAGCTGCTTCTTTTAGGTCTAGCAATACTGACTCAAGAAGGGGTTTTGCCAGCAGAGTTACACCATCTCTGACCATTGCAAGCCAAGCTGACAACAGTTGGCACAGTTATATCCATATCAGGAATCTGACTGGCAACAGCATGTAAAATCAAAGCACATGCATTTTTGAACTCAGGCACTGCAGTGACATTGTCAGAACTTAAGAGTATACCACTGTATTACTCTGAATGCTTCACATGGTATAGGAGTTTTTAAAAGAATCCTGTCTCTACAGTCTTTAGCAGGCATAAAACTATGCAAGTAAAGATTGTGGTCAGTGAGACTTCTTTTGATTCAGAAATCTCAGGGTCAGAATGTCCATTATTTTCACCCTGTCTGATGGCCCGTTTTACACAAGTGTGGAATTACACAGAAGAGCCGAGTGACTCAGGTCTCTGCAATGCATTGCCTGATTTGCAATGACCCTTGGCAGGGCACTTAACCTGTCAGCACATCATGGCTTAATTTTTAAGTCAGTGAAGATGCACATGTACCTCTTGGAAGCAAATTTTTATAAGCTGCTATGAGAATACTTGGAGAAGAGTGCTGTGCAAAGCATCAGAAGAAAGATTAAAGAATCACAAAATCATTTAGGTTGGAAAAGAACTTTAAGATCATTGGGTCCAACCATTAACTAACAATGCCAAGTCCACCACTAAACCATGTCCCTAAGTGCCACAACTACACATCTTTTAAATACCCACAGGGATGGTGTCTCAACCACTTCCCTGGGCAGTCTACCATGACTGTATCCAGTTGTTTATATTTTGTGAGCAGAAAGACCCACACTGTCAAAATGGAACTCCCATATCGACTGTAACAAACTGTTATGCAGGGCTGAGGTAGGAGAGACCTAAGAAACATTCTGCTCTCTTTAATGTTTCTGAAATGAAGTACAGTACTGAAAATGACTGCACAGTCCTACAAACTGAGAATCCTGCATAAGTAGAAAAGGAATTTCCTGCAAATTTTCCTCATCAGTGGAAAAAAACTGCAATGCATATCTACAGAAACAAATGGGAGCAGAGCTTAACACTGTTCATCACCAAAGGCATGGTGGACCATGAGTACTCCTCCAATCAGAACACAAACTTTGCTTTCAGCCAAAGCACAGCTTTTCCAACAGGTGCAGAGTAAAGCTCTGTAACCTCTGTACCTGGCAGCTTAGAATCTCAGTACCTCATAGGCAGTGGAACAAATTACCTGGCCAGTCCCAGGATATCCCTTTTACCTAAGTCTCCCACTTACCCAGAATGTGCAATTGATTGAAACAAATGCTACAATCCGACACCATGGAGCTCTCAACAGCTGTCAACTCATTAAGTTCTATTCACTGGCTTCCCACCTCCTTGCCAACGTATTACATAAATTGCTTTTTAGCTGGCAGCCTTCCCTGTTGCCTGAAACCAGTTTGCACTGAGTATGTTTAAGTCTATTGTTTTTTTTTTAAAAAAAAGAAATTATTCCTTCCCTTTGGTAATTTGCTTTGCTTTGCAACAGTTTGAATGGGCTGCAGAATACTGTTTCATTATCAAGCTGCAACTGGAAATGAATATTTTAAAGCAGCTGAACAGAGCTTTGGCTATAAATGACTATATCCTAATTAAACAAAACAAAAGGAAGACAGAAAGAAAAATTAATTTAATTAATGAGATATTGATGCAATTTACAGACAAAGGCCTTCCCACTTAGAAGGAATTCCTGCAATGCAAATTTTATAGAAAGAGTTGGAGGTTCACTGCTTCCTTCTCAATTTATCTAGTGGTGTTTCTTATATTTCATCTTTGCTTTTCTCAGAGTCTTTAAAATGCCTAAAGGTATGTTTGGTATCTGTTCATACAAAGTCACATACACAAGTGCTTCAAATGCAAATACATATAATGACTGTGCAGTAAGAACATGTGAAAACAGAGCGTAAGTGTAGTCATGTTAGCTCAAACTCCACTGCAGCTTTGATTCCTGTCTCTGGCATTAGATAGTTATTTATGTTTGTTCACAGAAAAAGGATAAACACAAGAGAAACATACAGAAATACTTTTCTGTCACATATGCTAATTGGAATGGCACGCATGAGTTAGGAAGTGGTTATACCTGCATCTTTATGCTAAATAGATTTTGTATTTCATAGTTCTCAATGGGCTTTTCTACCACATACTGACATACTAGCTTTTAAAATCTGTATTTTTTTCCTACAATATCACATGGCAGTAAGTTTCCCATTTTGTGTGAAAGTACTTCCTCCTGTTTGATCTCAGCCTGCTCCTACCTTATTTCAATCCTCAATCTCTGTTTCATGAGGAACAGTGAACAGTCACTGTCCAGTCACAATTTCTCTGAACTATTTTGATTTTAGAGACTTCTGTTATCACCATTTGGTTACCATTTTTTCAGTCTGAAGAATGCCAGCCTATTTAACCTCTCCTCACGTGGAAACCATCACATATCCTTCAGCTTTTTTATTTGTCATAGATCAATTTTTGAGAGCTGATGGCCAAAACTGAGTGCAATGCAGAAGGCAACACAGATTTACACAGTGGCAGAATGATATTTTCAGTTTGGGTTCTTTTTTTCTCTAGCAATTTCTAAAATTTTTTTGTGGCTTCCTTAATGTAAATACATGTCCACAACTAGCCACATCTGGCTATTTGTCAGCATAGAAACAAATTTTCAGTGTTCAGTATGGTTAAGCACACACATAAATCAGTACCCAATAATGCGTTTTTTCTGTTATAGCCTCAGTTTCTGACATTTTTGAATTAAAGGCCCTACAACAGAAGGAATTTATTGATTCTTGAGATGCTTCAGAATGCCATCTATTGAATTGTATATGGAGTGGGATCTACAAAGAACCAATAAAGCTTTTGAGAGGATACTGGATTTCTCAGTCATTCTAAGTCCAACAGGGCACTTTTCTGACATTGCAGAAGGCACCTGAGTAAGCCCAAGGGATGCCTGTCCGGTTCACAGTGTCAGAAGGCAGAAGCACTGCCTTGTAATGTGTAATCATTCAAAATGGACTGGAGCAATCCTACTGATGCACATAAGGTGAGTAACAGAGAGAGGACTCAGTATTATAAATAGAAATGTGGACTGTATACTCATACATTCCAGAAGTGAGGATACACTGTAGAATCTGATCCAACTTGTTTCCTTACATATTTTTGATGGCAATGGTTTCTATATTGTGTATGTTGTAAAGTGAATCAGGCTTAAATATAATATCAAAATGCCTCATGAATCAAATTAGAAGATGAGAACAGACCTGAACTTTGAAGAAAACCACAGCTGTACTTTGTAGCCCAACAGACAGTCAAAAATTGAAAAACTACGGCATATTTTGCCTGCAATAACCTTTCCTCTTCAAACCATTTGTATCATTTTGGGTGAGCGTGACATTTCACTCTGGAGTGGACTCCACTGTCTACTGGGGATCAGCAATAAAATAGTTTTGAGGAAACTGCTCTGATTTAAAGTTAGTGAGGTCAAGGAGAATGCACACAAATAAATACAAAAACTACAGCACCAAGCAAACACAGAATCTGGTTCTATGTGAAATGCAGTCTTCAGAAACCTATTGACTCTTGTCAGGCCAACCATGATTTGCCTAACTAAATACCAGTTGAAAAATCTTTGCAAAGGAAGAGAAACTATTGACCTGAAAGCATATAACCTATAATGTTCTACAGTCATAGTTTCTTTAAATCCTGTATAGCATGTGAATGTAATGGACATAAATGAAAATGTAACTCCTATACAATTACATGCTTTGCCATTGATTTAAAACAAATATAATTCCTCATCTACTTCAGCAAAAGAAAGAATATAACAGGAGTGCATGAATAAAATAAATGGATCATTGACAAGCTTGGATGGGAGACAAATACCTTTCACAGACTTCACTTACCTGTGCTATGATTTTTTTTTTTAGCGAGGATCTAAAGAAAAAGTGCTAAAGGAAGACTTTGCCTCCATCTCCCACTCAGTGTTCTACCTTCCGCCCAAAGCTGTCAAAGGCTTCCTGCTCCTAGTGTGCCTCTCCCTCCCTTGTGGTACTACTGAAGCTCATGAACTTTGGTCTCCTCCTTTCAACATTACTCCTGTTTTTCTCTCCCACCTTTTCTTCTTTTAAGTGGCTCTTCAATACCAACAAAGATACTGATCATGACTCAAACATAGAGGAAAGATTTCTTTAAATTACACATTATCAGAGAACATAAAGCTTGTATGTTAAGATACAAGAGCTATTACCTGAATTTTAACAAAAATTATATTACCCAGAGCCTCTGATCAGATCAAGAACCTGTTAGTAGATACTACAGTACAAACAGGATAAAAGAGACCTTGTTCCAAATACTGCTGTTTAGGCAAAGAAGCAACATATTTATTATGGCAGACAGGGAAATAACAGTTTAGTTTTATGATAAATTATGATGTTAAAAGATTAGCTTTTGTTCTATGCTGGGACATCCCCTAAATGCCCTTTTAAAAACAATCTCAGAAACAGAATGATACCAAAGTATCAGTTTTCAGATAATAGTATTTTTTTAATTTGCACCTAAATTTCAGACATACCATTCAGTGCGTGCATGACAGCAATGCACCCACTGGACATCTTGTAGAGTGTAGCCCCCAGAAAAAGAATCCAGGCATGACATTCATGCTTCTGAATAGCTAAAAGCAGGGAAATTTCTCACTGCATCAGGAGAGTAGGAACAAGAACCTACAGAATCTCCTTTGCAGAGCAGTGCCCTGATTGTTACCCACTGTGGTGAGAGAGCCTCTCACCCCTTTTCCTGACAGAACAGAGAGCATGATATGAGTAGAGGGTAATGTGAATGATGGCAGGAAGAGAGCATTAGAAAATACTGATTATATCCAAGATGAATGAAGGTGCAGAGGAAGTATGGGCAGAACAAGACTGGCTAAACATGGATTCCTTAATCTGGTTACCCTGGAGGATTTCCAAAGAGGCTAGCAAAGACTTTGTTTAGGAATGTAGTTAGTGCCTACATAACACTAACTGAGATTATACTTTAATAATCCACAAAATAACACTTAAGATTATACTTCTGCTTGCAGGGCCTTCTGAAAAGAACAACTTCAGGGGAAAAAAAAAAAAAAGAGAGAGAAAAGAGAACAAAAATGTAATTGCCTGCCTATCAGCTCCACTATCATAATTACTTTCAAACTCTTGACATGGGTTGAATCAGATGAACACCAAATCAATTTTTTGCAAACAGCAATCATTGCATTCTTAGCTCATAAATTAAAATGTCACTGGTAGACTGAGTACAAAATAATGCCTGTTTCACTATTTTACCCTGCAGAGAGAGCAACTTCTCTTTTCCTTCTGTTTGTGAGTGTAGCTTGTATATCCTTAAGCACCGTACAGTACATTAGACTCATTTAATTTACACCAAAGTTTGTACAGCTGGATTCCACACAGGAAAACGCAAGAAATTATATACTACCTATGGAGTGGGGTAGTGTTATCCCCCTGGGTACCCAGAGCCCTAGTCTAGGTGTGGGGAGAGGGTCGCATGAGTTTTTCTCTTGTCTGCACAACATGCAGTGTTGGGGATTTGCTGGCTCTACACAGGTTCAGAGGAGCAAAAAAACCTTAAGGCTCCACTCCACTGTCCTCCCCTTCATCCTTTTCTGACCTGCAGTGAACCTCATCATGCTGAAGTGAGTAGAAGGCTCCCCAATACAAGGAAAATTCTCAGAAATTATTCATTGTTGCGATTCCTTGAAGGAATAAGGTGATCAGATTAAACTGATGAATCAGTTGCATATGTTGAAAACTGACTCACACCAGTAAAGTGCTTAATTTCCTATTACCTTTTTGTCTCACTTCTAAGTACAAGTAGGAATAATTTAATGGGCCATTCTGTGCCCAGAACCTTGCCTATCACTTTTCACTCTGTTTCAAATCACAAACTCTGCAGCTGAAAGGCAAAGAACCAGGCCAATGAGTTTACCTCTCATGTAACTAGAGTTATTAAGATACCTCATTCTTTTTTCCTTTTAAGGGGCTTTTGCACTTACATACACTGTAAGTGATTTTTAACTTAAAGCACATTGCCTAATCTTTACCTAATTATTGAGATAATCTTTCCTCATATAATGTGACTAGCCAAGCCCCAAATTCCCTATCTCTAACATCATACTTGGTTTCCAAAAGATAAAACTTCAAGCAGTTTCCTCTCTCACCCACCCCAGAAGGAAAGGAGCTACAAAGACCACCACTGATTGAACTCCCAATTGCTCCAAAATTCTCCTCCAAATTTCACCTTCAGATACCACTGAAAAAGATATCCAGCTGTACTAGCAAAGCTAGCTAATCATTTTAAGGGCATTTCTGTAACAACCAATGTCACTATTCAGAGTTTTGCCTTGAGGCATATCCTTGAAGAGTCCAGGATTTTTCTTCTGCTCTTTCCAGCCTTCAGAAGCTGAGCTATAAACTCACTGAAACCTAACTATAAAGTACTTCCTTATTTAGTAAAAATAGGAGTGCCTATCTCTTCAACCCAACCAGCAGTCAGTATATAGGATTTCTGGAGTGTTGCATTTAGGAAAAGTTACCTTTCTCCCTTACAGTTGATTACTTTGCTGGTTCAGAAAGAGAAATTTCACTTTAAGTGGAATGGTTGACTGTCTAATCAGTGTGCTAATTTGACCTCATGTGATGTGATTAGCCAAATGATCAAAAGGTCTTGTCTTGTGTGTTTATCAATGAGTTGTCTGCTACTGACTGCCATAGGCAGCTCTGCATCTTTTTGCAAAAGCTTCCTGCTCTGCTGTGCCACCTAAGAGCTGACAACTGATCACACTGAAGCTCGTCAGAGCTGTGAGACAGCAATACTCTTGTATCTCTCTGATACTGTCATTAGTACAGTACTAAAGAGGCAGGAGGTGCAGACTCATCAGGCACACAAATCAGAGAAAAACAAGAAGGAACCTCTGAAGGTGCAGAAGCCAGTACTCAGCTACTCTGGTTCTACACCATATAAAGCCACGAACTTACTCTTCTGGACCTCTTCATCCAGATGACACCCATTTTGGATAGGAACTCACTTCTAACTTCTAGCTGTAGCTTACTCACAGTTGGGTTCCAGACATTTTGGGCCATGAAACCCTTTTGTTTAAATAAATATTATTCCAGACCCCTCTTAGTAAACACTGTACAGTTTCAGAGAGCAATCATATCTCTTTTATTCCTTCAGTATGTAAGCTACAGTAGCTAAATTGTAACAAATCCTTTCTTCCAAGACTGAGTCCCCATTCACAACTTTGTCCCTCAAAACTTTCTCTTTACCTGTGCCAAGTCCTTCCAGTCATTCTGTAACATGAGCAGATATGCTTTGAAACAGCACTGCACAGACTTGGAGGTTGTTTTTTTTACATAAAATACTTTGAAGAACAATTCTGCTGTAATAAAATGGTGGTATGTTTGTGTGAAGAGGTTTACGAGTTCTTTACTTCCACAAGTAGAGGAATGCAGCCAATTATGTTCTGTCAGATAGAAAACTGGGTTTGCTACCAGTTTCAACTCAGCTGCTATTCAGAGACTACCAAAAAACCTGAAACCAGTTCTTAAGGAAGGGATTTCTGGTGGCTTAAATGCAATGAGGTTTCAGGATCAACCCCATATACTCTTGAATGAATCCAAAGCGGAAGCAGAGCATCTGCAAAATGGCTGGAAACAGAAATGTGTGCCTCATCTGAGCACAGAAGGAAGTAAAGAGATCAAGCTGAGAAAAAAAAAAAAAGGCAGTTACTTTTCAAATTGCCATCTTTTATCTTGGAAGAAACACAAAAACTGGAACTGATAACTGTCTCAATACATTATCAGTTATAATAACTACATTACAGAGATGCAATACAGAGTAAGTCCTTAGAAATTCCAATCTTACAAATCAAATATAATGAATAAGTGAGAAAGCCCCACTTTCCATTTCAATTCTGCTCTCCTTATCTGCCATGCTAATATTTAGAAAGTAATTATTGCTCTTGATGATTAAACGTTTTTTTTTCTCCTCTTGAAATGACTGATTTTTCTTTTGAAGTCTGCATCACCCTAAAGGGAAAATACATTTCTCAGCAGATTTTTTCCCCCTTTTTGCCTAGCAAGGAAAGGGGATTAGAAAAATTAAAATAGAATGGCAATAAAGAGAGGAAAGGGGAAGAGTGAGCAAGGAAAGACAGGTCCTTTTTTCTTTTTTTTTTTCTTTTTTTTCCCTATATGAGGAATATCTTTAGGAAATAGTGAAGAGGAAGAACTGAAAAATCATGAGCTCATCACACAGGGTATGACACCTAACGCTGCAATCTGGAGTTCCTATAATGAGGTGGTGAGTGGGCACTGCTGACAGCTTATTGCTGGAGAGAGGTTAAAATGAGTTCTGCATCACCAGACCAGGCCCATCAACACTTGGCATCTTCATTGTACCACATTACATATAGATTCTTTTGCAGCATTATTGCAGCTGGGTTAGTTCGCCAAAGCGAGAACAAATTTATCCTCTCCCAGAGTTAATTACCAAGTTAATCTGGGCTGGAGGGAAAGGAATTCACACTGTAATGATGAAAGGAAGTGGGTGAACCTAGTTGGTTGCATACTTTACCAATATAAAAAGATCAAACTATGAAAGTTTAACTACAGACTCATACTTTTCCTATATATCCCCCGTAATAAAAGGCAAAATAAATAAAAATCAATATACAACAGCAGAATATAAACTGACGTGATTTCTCATTCCCTAATCTTCTCCCGTTAAAGTGATATAATAAGACATTGGGGGTTTTGGGGCACTGAAATCACAAGTGAAAATCCCTAAGAATCAAAGCCCGCACATAAGAACACGCTTATCACCAAGTCACCCCGTCCAAACCCCTGGAATCAGTGTATGTGATGCAAATTAACTTGGCCAACATTATATAGAATCTTATCACATAATTTGTGTGCATGCTTCCATACTACTACAAAGTGAACATGGTGGTTCTGCATCAATGGTTGGACTTGATGATATAAGAGGTGTTTTTCAACCTTAACAATTCTATGATTACTTCACTCTGCTCTTGCAGAATAGAAAGCATAAGGTGTGCACCATTATTGATGAAAGACACTTTCTCCATAATCCTTATGTGAGGCTGAAATGTTGAAACTAATACTTCAGAGCACTCCTTGGTAAGAGTGGGCAAAATGCCATATGTGAAAGACATTTAACTTTTTTTCAAAAAACTTCCAAACTCATCAGTGGTAGTTTCCAGTGTAAAGGGAGGGGGGGCGGGGAAAGGGGTGAGTTGTGAGTTCTTAGAAAATCACATGCTGACCGTGACTCCCAGCTAAGCTCTCTGATAGCTGATGAAGAAACTACTCAAGCCAAACTATTATTTACAGAAACAAGCTGGAGGAGAGCCAGCTCTCAATGAAATGATTGGCTTATTTCAGAATACGAAGTGTTTCTTCTTGACAGCAAGCCATGCTGATTGTCCTTGAGGAGATGCTAAGAAGAAATCTTGATCAGAAGTGAGACAAAGCATCAGTATTGAGTTGTATAATGGAGGGCCATTATACAGGGCCTTTATATCTGCAAAGCAGCTAAGTAAAATCTGCAATAAAACAGATATCTTCAGTTGCTAAAGAGGCTAAGCATATATTTCTTGCACCTGTTATTTGTGCTTGATAAATCATCAGCATGTTTCGTCATTGTCATCTTCTTTATTTTGAACACATTGCTTTTGAAGTTAATAAAATTACTTGTTTCTCTTTTGTGCTGGACCATTTGCATAATTATAAAGAGGGTTCACGGAAGAGAGTCAATCAGATAATTCCCACATGCAAATTAAAGATCTTTCAATTAACATGGCAGGATGTGTGTGAAAACCATGCTAATGTAGCAGAAGATATCCCTAGTGGCAGTTCAGCAATCTGTCTGTATGTCAAGACATCTCTTTGCTTTGTCACTGATGGCCTTTGCTTGGGCAAGAGGGTGGTGGAACAGAGCAAAAATGGAGGTTCATTAGAGATCTTTATTGCAATGTTACTTGTGAAGTGGGAGAGCAGTGCCTTACTCCTAATCTTGTTTCAGGCAAAAGTTCAACTTGTTTGATTAAACAACTGTCTCTCATCATATCAGGGAAAAATTTTAAGAAGCCTCTGACTTCCAGAAAGCTTTTTCATTCACTGATGAGTTTGCTCACAGTTCCCCTAGTGAAAGATGACTTCCTTCTCCTGTCTTAAGTAATAACACACACACTACTTTCATTAGGCTTTTCTTCCTTCCCTACCTGCAAGTAATGGCCCCACAGAACAGCCACTGAAAAGCAGATACGAGTAGAAGAGGACACTGGATACTTGGTAAAACCTTAGGTTATACCCGATGAAAAGAAATGAAGTCAGATCTTCAGATTGGATGTATACAAGCTGATCATCAACTTCAAAATCATAATTTAATACTTCCATGAGTATAAAGATGCTATATGGTCCTTTATATATGTATTACACCTCTCCCTCAAGCATGAGAAACATTAAAGACCAGACACCAGAAGACAGATCCTTGTTTGCTACTGTGGCACCCTGCTAGCTTTCTAATTACCGAATAAATTTTCAAAAGCAGATATTGCACAGGAGAGACAACATGCCTGTGTCTTCTAGCAAAACAAACCAAACTGTATTATGTTAGGTGCTAGTTGCTCCTGACTCCTGAATTGTGACTCAAATTAGGAGCCCTCAAGTCTGGAAATTCTGTGTCCCTATGTGAGCATGTCAGGACTCTCCCATGAAGGTATCTGCTTCTCTGGTGTCACTCTGATACGTTCCCTGGAAAGCTGCAATACTCTTAGAAGCTGTTTCTCAGGGAATAACTCACTGCTTGCCTTAAAAAACAAACAAACAAACAAAAAAAACCCAAACCAAACCAAAACAAAGAAACAAAACCACCAAACAAAACCCCCAGGACCTGCTGTTTGCTCTAGGTAGGAATAATTCAGCAGAATATGCATTTATTTGGATGATGAAGAGATGTAACATCAGCGAGTGTCACAAACTCCAAAGTATCTTAAAGAAAATGAGAAAGTTACCTTCACTGAATGTAGTCAAATTGTATTTTTTTAAACCTTAGACACTGTGAAATTGAAGGAATATGACTTTCACAAACAGGAAGAACGTCCTACTAACAAATCATGAAGATGAAGTGGTAGTGGCCTTGGTATTATATATCCCTCAGTTTTAATAATTTCATTACCAGCCAGCCAACTGGGAGGTCATCTGCTTCCTGCTACTAAAGTATTATGGAGCACGATCTAATTTCATGTAATAAGTACAAAACAGGGAGTCATGAACACTTACTGAAAGGCCCACTGCTTTCCCCCTGGATTTGGCACCATATTGGTGAGGCAGACCTAATCATTCACATTTCCACTTTTAGGGCAAATCACTTTCCCATTCAGGTCTTAGCGTTCAAAACTTGCAAGGGGATAGTGTTGTGAAAGAATTCAACTGAGACACAAGGCTTAGAGAGCTGCAAAGTTTGCAAGGAAGCAACTGTAGCTCCCACACTGTGCATATAAACTCCAGATCATTGGAATTTTCATCAAACTACCAGCATTTAAGAATAAAAATGTGATAATAATAAAAAGCTGATGTATTTGTATTCCTGTGCTTCTGGATTTGACCAGTTTATAAAGTGGTTCAAACTGATCAACAGTTTTAAATGTTATCTTTGTGGTAGCAAATAAAAATCAGGAGTTCATTCTCAGCAGGCTATTAGTTTTATAATTGTTATTAATACTAGTTGCTCTATTATGTAGCACTAGCAAAGCAAACTCAAACTCTTTCAGCACATTTTAGCTTTAACGAAGCAATTACTTGAGTCAAAATCATGCATCAAATTGAGCAACTTCTAGCAGGAATTATATTTCTGTCGTCAAGTCTTTGTTTTTCAAATAGTAAGGCATAATAACTTCTTGAAGAATTAGTAATCAATGTGTCACTCCTCTAAGTAATTATTTTACTTGAAACAAGTAATAAGCCTGTGTTCCCATTTGAGGGCACATGTAATTGCAATGTATTGTTAATTCTGCAGTCTTTTGTAAAGAATGAATATTCAGCTTCAATAATTGTAGGAAACTATCAAACTATCTCTAGTGTATGTTCTCTGCAGAAAAAAAAAAAGAATGAAAAAAGTTATCGCACTGGGCAACTTTATAAGTTTCAAACTTCAGAGAAAAACACAATTTACTGAAATGCTTTCTGTGTGTGATATTTGTGTGCATACTCAGCATTTCCCAGGTTTTATTTGTTGTTTCAAAAGAAAATTATAGGCCTAGAAGAACCTGGAATCAGATGTGCTTGTTTCTTAATGCTTACCTCTACCATTGCATTCTCTATCACACCAGAAGCAAGGCACAAGGCTCTTCTCTGCCTCTGTTTCGCTGCCTTTAAAGTGAAGAAAACTGAAACCATTTTAGGGTCTGAGAGCATTGCCCTTATGAGTTGCTGTTTACTAAGTGCTTTAAGATCAGTAATACCTGTTCTTAGTGAAGCACAGAGCATTGTTTTTAAAAGATAATAAATTAAAATGAAATATAATAAAACTTTTCAGCTCAAGTTATGTCTTAGGACACATTTATCTTATATTAGACCCTGGAGGCACATTTTTAAATGAATTTTCACATGAAATGAAACAGATATTTTACGTTATACATAAACACTACACCCGAGTATGGGACGTGACTTGCATCCTCAGAGGTGTTCAAGAGTTGATGGCTATGGTCCTAAGTAACCTGACGTGACTAGACCCTTGCTTTGAAAAGGCCATTGGTATAGCTCCTTGTTAGTAAGAGCCTTTCTGGACTGGCCTGAATATTCCACACTTCACAAGCGTGAAACTCTTATGAACACACAAATAGACAGGATGTCAGTGAAATCCTCAGTCTAAACAGCACCTGGCAGCACACAGGGTGCAGTCAAGGCTGTGCTTTGAGCCAATTCTGGTGCCAAAGACAATTAGACACATTACCTCATGACAGTGCCTCTGCAAAGAAGTCTTTCCTCACAGCTGGACTTCATCTGTTGGCATTGTCCTCTGTTAATGCAGCCAGATGGCCTTTCTCCTGCAGTGAGCCCAGGGAACGTGCACAACTGTCCACACCTGTCTGTGGAGTGCTGCCCACATTGCCTCCTGCCACTACAGAAAAGCACCACTTATCCCAGACTCCCAGAGTACAGGTGTCACTGCTGTGTCTCTGTCATTGCCTCTTGCGGCCCTGTGCTTCCAGCACCATGCTGGGCCTTTAATTAACTGCTGACAAAGAGAGAACATCAGCTCATCAGCCATTGGGAAAGCCTGTGATCACTCATTATGCACCCCTACCACAAGAGCAAGACGAAACCTGGTCTTCAAGCTGAACATTTATGTTATTGTTTCTATTTTGTGTGTTTGCTTGTGGTTTAATGCCTATGAAGTTAATTTGAGGGCGATAAATAGCTTTTTGAGAAAACTAATTTGTACACAGCTGCAATTAATCAGAGTGCAGAGAAGAGTGCACCGGAGCTGATCGCCCCGCTGAAACAGATGGTTGTGCTGCTGCCACACACCTCTGCATTCCTGTGAAGGTTAAGCCAAATTGCAGAGCCCTGGGAATTTGAGCTTGCACACATGCTGGCTCTCCCCACATCAGGTCTGCTAGGGAAAAGCTTGAATGATTTTCACCTGGAAGCCTCCTGGGGCTTGCAGCCATTACTTGAGAAGTTTAATAACCATTGGCGGGGGGGGGGGGGGGACCAAAAAAAAAAAAAAGAAACCAGTGATCCACTGAACTTTTCCAACTGCACTGCTGAATTTATCATTTAGTCCTGTTCCTGGCTGTCTTCCTTGTATTGCCTGATCCTCAAAACTTTTGTGGCATGAGAGAAAAAAAATAGCAGCCAGATGGAAGCTGCTGTTTACAGCAAAGCAACCTGAGAAGAATCCAGTAGTCTTAGTTGTTTCTACTGGTTTCCATTTGAATGCAATAACAAGTTAATATTCCCAAAGACAGAGAACTTGAGGTGCACAGAGAGAGGTATAACATTTTCAAGGTTCTGGCTTGCAGAGTGGCTCCCTGCAAACCTTGGAGACTGATCTGCACCTGTACTGAATGATGTGCTGATTCAAGTGGAAATTGTGAGAGCTGGCACCAAACATCTCTGAAATGAGAAAAAAAAATTCACTCCATGGTACCCATCATGCTTAGGGCATACAGTGGCTTGTAAGATGGTTATTAATTAGGTTATTCACTACTGCCTGAGGTGTACTCAAGAGTTACCAGGAAGAGTTTTAGTACTGACTTTAAAAATCTTACCATTTAAGACAAACAACAGGTGAAATCCAGAAAGATTGTGTTTGAAACATGAACCTCTTTTTAATACATAGATGTTCTACTTAATCACTAGAAGATGACTAATATCCTTTAGGTATTACTGCTAAAGTGAGTCTTAAATGCAAAAGAACAGTGCTCGTGCAAATGCCATAGCTATTACAAGTGATTCTTCAAAGGTCAGAATAAAAGGTCCTCCCACATGTGCTATTACACTATGGAAGATAGTCCTAAAAGAGATTAGTGTGAGACATACCAAAAACACAAGACTGTGTAATGTCTGCTGTAATGCTGATGATTTCAAAACTGCTAGAATCAATTTTCATTACTTGATTAAGAAACAAAAGACAACATGGAAGCCAGATTCATACTATATGGGCTTGCTGCCACTATGGGAAGAGGATTTCATTTTACTCCCCAATTTCCTTTCCTTCGCAAATGCATACAGTCTTGCAGCCATGCCTTGAGTAAGGGAAGCATTTCAGCTTGGTATTAAAAGCAGATGGCCTGACAAGTTAAAACCTATAAATGTCCCTCCAGTAAACTCACATCAGATAATTAGCGTCAGGTTTCTACTTCTTTCCTCCTTGCTAACTCTTCAATATCTCCAACAATTTGCTATTATCTTGCAAAGGAGGGATGAGAAAAAGGACACTCGAAAATGGTTGCTTAAAGACATAAGCACTATGGCAGGCACTTGGGGAATTCTAGTAGCAGGGCAGAAAGACATCTGCATAGCTATTTAAGGAGACCAAACTGGTGAGCCTCAGAGTAGAAAGACTTTTTTTTTTTAAATCTGCACAAGTTGTGTGTGCTTTTGCTTCTGGCCAGGACCTTACTTTCCCAAGATCCAAAAAGTAATTACAGCAATGTTTCCAATAAACTCACAGAGAGTGTTATTATTTCTCTCTTTTACATAAAGTACATGCAACTGTATTCAACAGGCTATTGTCTTTGTCAGTTGTTGCAGGCAAGCAAGAGTCACTGTTCCAAGATTAACCATAACAGTGGTGATGAAAACAAAAACAAGGTCCACAGTATGATGACTGACAGTTCTGAAGGCAGTGAGATGCAGTTTTGGGCTGAGAAGCTGGGAGGATTTCCAAGCGGACAGTAACAACTATACATGCAATATCAGCTAAGAAACCAGAAACCCAAGCAGGACTTCCCGTGTCACTTTAGCAATGACAAAAAGATGTGTTATTGCAGACCTTATGGAACAGAGGCATAGTGTCTTCTATTATTAAACTTTTCCAAAGACAAACCCACAGATCAAGTATAGTTTTTTTATTTTAGTCAGAGACAGAAGTCCAGACTTCTAGTTTCTGTTGCTGGTTCTGATATTAGACTTTACCTTATAGGGCCACCACTATTATAGCACCTGATCACATTTTATGTTTTATTCCTATAACTGATAGTAAAGACTATTAACCTCACTTTCAGGAGGGGCGCTATGGCACTGTAAGGTTATCTGACCTAAGATCATATGGGAAATTCATAACAGGACTGAACTGACCCAATTCTCCCAAGATTCAGGTTTTGAATTTTCTTCTTTGCTCAAATCCACTCAAATGGCCATAACCTCAGTTAGCTCTGGATATAATGGTATTTTCACCAAGATGGGTAAGAAACCTGAATTGTAAAGCCTTCTGAATTGCTAGAACGAAAGGCACTACAAGAAACTCTGTAGTATAATAATCATTTGCCTCATGCCTTGCAGTAGTAAAACAAAATGACATCACTACAGCATATTATTCTTTAGATAAAATGCTCTTCTTATTTCTACAGTATTGGTAGTTCTGCAGTGCTCAATTCTGTAATACTCAGGCTCTCCTGTTTACTCTCCAAGCTCAATGCCATAGTTAAGATTTGCTCTGCAGTGCCTCATAGTGAAAGCTCTGGGTGGGTACCTGTGGGCAGCCAGTAAACAGTGGCAATAAAACCGATCTCAAAATTTATTGCTACAATATACTGATTGTCTTCACTCCTACTGTGCTGAATGGGCGGAAGATAAAAAGTGGGGGATATCCTATTGGGAGTTATATATCAGCATTACAAAGCAACTTATCAATCCCTACACAAGCACATCAGCCAAAACCAGCACAAAGGCATAGTAGTAGGTAAAAACCAAGAACCTGACTGTGACCACACAGTGTTCTTACTGCCTGTAACAGGACAGCTGATGCAGAGTTCAACACTGAGACTGAGATAGTCTGCTTTTATGTGACAGTGGTTCTCTCAAGTGAACTAGAGGAAAAAAACTACCTCAGGCTAAGCTAGCAGGAGCAGAGCTAGTGCCTATTTGAGATGTACTTTATAATAATAGAAGAGGACTGCTGCTGCCAGCTTTTGAAACAGGTATGGGGAACTGGCACACAGCAGCCCAGCCAAATGAATACCCTCATTAAGAGCTATTTCCATTAAAGCTATCATCATCCTCTGCCTGCAATTTACATGGAAATGGTGTGAAAGGGAAATGCACAGATTTGAAATAAAAGTTGCACAAAAATCCTAAATCATAATTCAAATGCTTGCTGTTAGATCAATTAATGAATTCCCATTGCCTGTTGTATGAAGGCCCCCTTATAAAGTTTATAATTTCCCTGGAGTCTCCTATAACAGACAAAGAGGCTGAGATTTTCTGGAGGTGATCCTTCTGCCTTCATGTGCAGATCACAAAAAGCTTTTAAAGGGCTATGCTAACGTGACCTGTCTGTGTGCATGGGAAACTGCATCTACTACATATGCTAAGTGTAACATGGACTCACACACGTGTTTCTTGGTGCCTACAGTCTGCTGAGTGAGATCACTGCTTGTGGGAAGGAGTTTGCTGTACCTGGGACACTGATGTGTGTCGGTGAGGAAGATGATCTCTGGGAGGGTGTAGAACACAGACACATGAGTATGTGTGTGGGTCTGAGAAATAGTTACACCAAAGAGAATAACATGACTGGGAACTCTATCACTTTTTGGAGCACATGAGTGTATACTCTGGGCAAATGGTATGTATGTGGTCATTTTAAGTGTACTACAAGTCATCAAATGTAGTTATGTACACCTTGATGAGTATATTGGAGATTTCTTGGCATGGCTTAAACTTTGCCCTCTCACCTTACATGTTGGCCAATATGGGAGTGACCAATGCATCCTAGGACAATGTTTTTAATGTAACTAAATAGAATGCCCCTTCTCTTCCCTCCTTGGTCTTATCAACTCATCCAACATCAGATTGTTGAATTACTATCCTTGCAATATTCTTGTCCATGAAGTAGATATTTTGGGTTTAATTCCCACCATGTACCTGGAACATGCATGAAGAATTTAGTTCTTTGGGATGATAAATCATGGGAAACCTCAACATCAGCAAAACTCTTCTCCTTGCAAGAAGTAGGCAGGAAACAGAAAGGAGCTAGATCAGATGCCTCTACCTATTTCAGATCAGATTAAAATTAAAGTCTTCAAAGGTATAGGCATGAACCAATTTATGTTTGAAGTGATTTTAATACTGCGTCCTTCCTAATCTTGAAAGGAAAGAAGACTGCCTTCCCTCTAGCCCAAAACTTCTGCTTGATCTTTGCAAACAGCAGCCTGTGTAACATCTCTTTTTGTGACTGGCACTCTGTGGGGCAGGAAAGCAAGCCCTGCAAATGAAATTCACCTAGCATTTACAAACCAGACAAGAGAAAAGGAAGCTGAAGTGAAAAGGAACCTTTTTTTTTCAGCAGGGAACAGAGCACAACAAGGAAATAAAAAGATGAATAAACCTGTCAAAGACTTTTTCTTTATGGAGCAGAGGCACAGTTATTAGGTACCTGCAAAGAAGGCATGCTGGATATATGACTCCTAATACATTGTCCATAATAGAGCACTGTGCAAAAGGCATACAACTTTTCAAACAGTTGTCAGGGACAGAAATAAATACAGTGTCTTAGTGAAAAAAATGACCAAAAGGATTAGAAGTGAGCATTGGAGTGGTGCAGGCAGAAGTCTGAGAGGTCTCTCTGACAGCGTGTTTTCATACATCCTACTTGTCAGAAACAGGAAAATTATTGAGCTATTATTATTATTTTTCTCTTAATAATCTCAGTGAGGTTTTTACTGGTCCTAAAATGTGACAAATTGATAGTGCTCACTAGAAAAGAAAGGCTGCAAAGCTCTGCCAAGCATATCTCCATCCACAATTGTGACACCCTTTATTCCAGACAGGTCACACCAACCATTTGAAAACCCTGACCTGACTCACTTGAAGGCCCCAAAAAACCACTGCTAATCCTCCTCACTGCTAACATGTAACTTTCGACATATTCCCCTCTTGCAGTTCTGACAAAGTACTGTAATTTTCACCCATATTTCTGTTCAGTTTTCTGTCCGGGGTCAACTGCACATTCCACTATGCTCTGGAGCATGCCATCTTATTCAAGATCGACCTCCTAAAAATGACCAGAATGTCCTAATCCCTGAGTTATGCAATCACTGTAGTATCTCCTAATGCAATAAAGCTAAAATTTTGTCATAGACTGACGCCATAGCAGAATCTTAACCATCTTCCTGTCAGCCTCCTTCCACAGCATTGCAGAATTGGGGGGCAAAGAAGTATCAGACTGTATAGGTTAGTTCTGGACATATGAGGCATATTAGGAAAGGTCAGGTTAGAAATGGAAGGTGTTTTGTATGCTGTAACAAATGTTGAATGGAGGATGTTTTTTTTTTCCGTAAATTTGTTCATTAATAGTTTGAACTAAGTAACAGCAAATTTTTAAAAATATTTACCCCTGTTGGGTTGTGGTGGTTTTTTTGTTTGTTTATTGGGGATTTTTGGTGGTGTTGCTGCTCTTTTTTGGTTTTATTTTTAAAACATTCAAATATCAGTAAAAGCTTTAAGTAACAGCAATAAGTAACATCTCACAATTATTGTCTATGCTTTCATGACACCATTAGACCATGCTGTCTCCATGCTAACTAATAAACATCAATTCTGAAATGAGAAACTTGGAAGATCTTTCTTATCCTTTGTTTTCCAGTCTGACATTTGATATTCTACAGTTCACACAGGAACCACTTGAAGACTATTGCACGTCCTAGCCCAGATTTCTTTATAGACAGCCTCATTTCTGCCCCTAGCCTGAAAAAGAAAATCAAACAATTTGAAATGATGGATGATCTCAATAATGAAATTCCATCTGACCTGCTGCTAGAAGCAAGGAGTGTATTACTGACTTGAGATATGTAAGTTGGTTAGGATCAAATATCATAAACCCCAAAGCTTTCAAACTTAACTTCCACCTGAAGACAACTCTTTTTCTGAGATTTAGATAATGCATTTTTCTTATCCTTATGCATGAAGCAGTGTTTATCAGAGCTCTGGCTGAAAAGACAAGTGCCCTATCCCCACCAAGGTAAAACAGCTGACAAGCCACCAAGATTGGCAACACTTCTTTAGTTTCATCCTCTCTCCCTAGCCTGATGCCTTCCTCTGATCTTTCTCCTTCTTGCCTCCCATATTACTCTCCATTCACAAAATCTTTCACTGTTTCAATAAAACAACAGCCTAGCACAATTACCATCTCTTTCTTATACTGTACTAACATGTCATGAAAAACACAAGTAACTTTATTCTTTCCACACCCGAAAAGTAAGGAAGAAACTCATCTCTGACCTCATATCTGGCAACTGGTAATCCCTAGATAAGTTATTTACAAGAAATAAAAAGGAAAATAAAATAAGAACAGCTCAAATTACATAAAAATGAAAAGTTGCATTACTTTCTGGCTGGTTTGTAACCAAAACACAATTAGATGTAAAGTAAGGCCAGTTTTTATACCAGCACTACTCTCTGCCATGGCACTGGCTACAAAAACTATCAGCCTCTAGTTTTGAGCTTTCTTTCCTTCTTCAGTACTGTACCATGCCTAGAAATGTATCAATATGCAACCTAGCTTTATGGACAAGGCCAGGGCAATGAAGCAGTGATTTGTCCTTTCAATAAGGGTGAGTGACAACTTCATATAATTAAGTCCTTCATTCACTCTGCAGTTAAGCTTTATTCACATCACTTTTTAATGTAACATAAACAAGTTTTATGGGCCATTACTTGGACAGGTGTGCTGCATACTGCATCCCTTAGATTTCAGGCCAGAAAAACAAACACAGGAATGGCAAAATTACTTGGCGGCAAGCATTCAGGGAATGCTGTGAAATGTTGAAAGACATGTAAGCAAGATACACATTTTATTTTCCAAAAACTCTTTTGAAGTTTGACATTACATTTATTTACTCCTCACCTCTTCTCTACTTCTACACTTTACTGAAAAGAGCATCTTTCACATACCAAATTCATTCCAAATCAATTCATTGTTCTCCTGACTTCATAAACTAAATGCTGCAAAAGTGGAACATTCACAAATAATTTAAAAATCTAATCTTTGCACCCTTTATAATACAACACAACTTGTTCACACCTGAGGGGTAGCCCTTAGGGAAGATGCTCTTCTCATTACAGTGATGGGGCTAGACCACTTCCTTGCTAATGCGTAATTCCACTCAGAAATAATATTAGTTGGGCCAATTCGAACTTCTGAGAGTGGAAATGAATGGGCTTCTGCAACTGCATTAAAATGGTCTACACACTTATTTTCCTTTAGCTTCTGGAAAATGCCAATAAGCTCTTCCTGATGCAGAACCCACAATTTCCAGAGAGTTTCTATTCAAAATAAAAGCAATTTCTCTTAATTACCTTCATTGATGGCTTTGATTCATGCATTTTGTACTGACATAGTCAATTATAGTTTTCAACCAGGGGTTGCTAATTTCTTTCACTATGCAAACTAATTTGTACAATCATAACTACATCTTCAGCTTCCTATATGATCTGTCCAGTTTCTGCAATGAAAGTGGGCAGAGCTCTGATCATCTGTGTAGAGAGTTGCCTACTCAGAAATTTACTACATAAAGGTAAAATCAAACACATACAACAATTCATCCCATAAGGTAACTGAAGTATCATACCACAAAAAGTATCAATGATTGAGTAAATGCTTCACTTTCTTGGACAACAAAGAATCTTTCAACATTTCCAAGAAGCAGGCCTAACTTCTTTATTGGATCAGTACCTGCAGAAGTCTTAGCTGGATATGTCATTCTTTTTTTGTTGCCCATTTTTTTTTTTTCTCCTTGGTCTTCATGAAAATGGAGATTAAAAAATGCAACTTTAGGAATTAAATGGATTTGTACCTACTTAAATCTGAATCACCAGCCTCTCCTGTTCTAAACTGTTGTGTGCTATTTCTGCACATTGCTACACAGCTTTTGCACTCTGCAAAAGAAAGATGTATATGAGAAATGAGGGAAATGAAGCTTGAACAGACAAGAAAGACAAATATGCAGCCTATTAGGGACCTAAAACACTTAGTGCTCTGTTCATTCTCAAGAATTGTAAAAAATTTTAAAAAAGCAACCTAGAAATGCAAAACTATTTTGGAGAGCATTAGCTTCCAACTGTATCACACTAGATGCGACAGAATACTTTCTTTTTTATAAGCATTTCTCAATTACTTTTGCAGATTAAAAGATAATTTGACAAACATACATTATAGGGGTTTTTTGGTTGGTTGGTTGGTTGGTTGTGGTTTTTTTTTTTTTTAGCTCACAGAAGCTTGGAGCAGATGACATGCAGTGTTTTGACTTATATGAAGAACCTTTTAACCACAGAACTGTAAAAAACAGAGACAATTTTGACTCAAAATATTTCTGCAGAGTCGTGCTACTGATTTAAATGCCATAAAGGATGAGAGAATCTTATCCTCTTCTGAAAACTCTTCCCACTCTGAAACTTGAAAGTGTTCTTTCTCCACCAAAAAGAGAACCCAGACTATTCTGTCAAGAAAAGCCTTCACATTGTACTTCAGTATCCAGGGAGAAAGGTTCTAGTATTCCAGCCTACAATCATGCTATGCTGAGTGCAACTATTTACATATGACATATATAGGGTGAATAGATGGGGAAATACAAGGTCAGTTCATAGACACACCAGCCAATTAAGTATATGGAGACAAGGATAATTAGAGTAAATTATGCCAAGCATGATTAGAGGCAATCACAAGGCAAACACATCTTTGTTCAATTAGCAACAGTAGCAATTGTAAAATTCAGAGCAACTTTTATTAATGCTATCCAGTAGCAGAAGTATTCTAGATAATTTGAATGTCCACAGTTTATTGATTTAAAACTAGCATAATTCCATATAATTTTGCATATATGTGTGTATATATATATAAAAAAAAAGAATTCAATCACTGTGAAACTTGAACTAACAGAAGTGTACATGTGAAATTGTCTATTGGAACACTATGTGTATTTGAATAACAAAGGTACCTATTCATACAGACTAATATCTTAGTTTTGCTAAAAGCAAATATGCATTTATATGCAATATTTCTTTTAATAAAGCTAAATGGAAGGTTTTAAACAAGTGTGGATTTGAAAGACAAAGCTGTTTTTTCATTTCTTTCATTAATGAGAAAGAGATAATAATTTTGTAGCATTCAGGTGTGCAGTTCTCTACATATTAAGTACTGAAATTGCACAATCTAGTCTTGTGAAAAAATACTTGCAATTTCAATTAGTAAATTTGGATACTAGAAGCAATAAAGCCATGTGATCCTGCATACTATGTTGGCTAATTTTGCCTGTTTCTCAACAATGTAAAATTATCTGCATGGAGCCCTGGGCTGCTATGTTTAACTACTCCCAATATTCACGCACATTTATTCTAAGCTAAGTTGCCAATTTCTGTACAGGATTACAGGATTCTTTGCAAGTATTTACAATAATTTTACCAAGGGGAGAAGCCAGTTTAGAGGCCAAAAAGGTGGAGTTAAATGATATACTGTTTATTAGACTTGGTTTTAATAGCTTGGAGTTAGTGTTTTGTAATGTAACAGTCTGGGTTTGGAGTAGGATGTGAAGGAAGACCGTCTGCTTTGTGCTCTGTTGACTTGAGCATGCAGCACCTGGTTTTGCCGCAGCTCTGAATCACATGAGCCATTAAGAGAAAACAAAGTCACAGAGCAAACAACAGAAAAGACACAATACATCTTGGAGTCAGTCCCAGCTAAGACAGGCTCCTCGATAAAAGTTCAGGTTGAAAGTCATATAGTGCAGATACCAGCAACAATGTCAAGAAGAAATCATTTGCAGAGAAGAAGAATGAAAGATAATCTCTGCATCACATCTGCAACATGAAGCTTTAATTAACATTTCACAAGCCCTGGCACACTAAAAATGTCACTTTCTATTCACTATGGAAAATCTATGGGGGTTTTAGAACCACAGCTATGGACAAGACGCAAAGATGGGACTACGATTAGGACACAGCTGAAATGAAATCAAGCTGCCTTTCCTTGTGGCCATGTGAATCATGGCAAAAATAGAAGCAGCTGTTACTGTTGGTTTGGTCACACTGGGGACAGCTATTGCCACTGGCATGAGTAACTGGCTAGCTGCTAGCATTGCTGTAGTGGTTTGGCTGGCACAGATTGCCACTTTCCTCTCTGAAACAGTTTTATAAAAATATGTTCAAGAATTTCAAGTTGGTTCAATTTCTTAACTGATTGCTTTCTTTAGAAATAAATATCCTAAGTGTTTTTGGGATTAAGCCCCCTCTAGACCCTGTTATATATAAACCAGATCACAGAAAACAGAAGTGAAAGGTATGTATTTCAACATATTTATCCTATTATCTAACCCATTCTTGCCTTCCTTGCAGCCAGTACAGCAGAGTCCTACACAATACATTCAGCAGTAACCTGTACAATCCAGATTTAAATTTGCTGAGCAAGGATGCTTTCAGTTCTTTTCTGGGGAAACTATTCCAGTTTACCAAGTCTTGCTTTTATGACATTGCTTCTGCTTTCAGCCTAAATTTATTTAATCATAGCTTCAGCCCAATACACCTAGTTATATGCCCTCAATGCATCACTGTAAAGCATTTAAACTCATTAAATGTGTAATGTCTGTTACAGTGATCTTGCTTCAGCATCATTTAGCAAACAATGCACATTCATAATTTCTGTCATTTCTCATCATCTCATGTTTTAATTTTTACCTCCTTTTATTCCTATTTAGACATCTGAAGTGGCATGCAACAATATGACAGGAGAGGCAATTCTTTTCAAAGTTGTTTTGAAATTCTTTGTTTGGGCCTGACAATCTCTGCAGATATCCTACTTACAGGATCATTTGGTATTTACATAGCAGTATGGTATCTTAGCACAAATAAGCTAAGGAGAGCCTCGTGTTCCTGTCATCATCTACAGCATCATCAGCTGACTTGATGAAGCATCTCCATTTCCTCTGTACATAATACTAGCTAGAGGCTCTAATTCAACTATTGCTGCACTAAATTCAGGAGTAGTTATAAAAATTACTATGGCTACCTAATTGTTTCATTTTCTGTTGGTGTGACTCATACGGCTCATCCTGCACCATCTCTGGAAACATCATTGTTCCCTTTAGTGGCTTGTGGCTTAGTGCAAGTACTTCATGCATCAGGATTCAAGCAGTTCTGTATGGTCTCTGTAACAGCAACTGCAGAAAGTTGAAAACCTGTTCCTCTGATAGTGTTATAGAAGCACTTTGTTTCCAATACATAAGATGTCCCAAATCACCTTTATCTAGCTTTACCAGAACTGCCAAGACCATTCCCCTTAGAGGCACAGCTAAACAATGTTTCAAGTTTTGTCATCTGCAAGTTCAGGATGCTGTAACTTCTGACGTCTCCAGAGTTACTCTATGCTTATAGTCCATCAGGAGGAAGAAAATTATTTGTTTCAAAAGGTATAACAGGAAACAAGGTGGATACAAATTTCATTTCACAGTATCAGAAGAAGCTGCCTTTTTCCACTGGTGTGTGTACGCACTATATATTAAAATATAAACCCAGGAATATAGAGAGGAATTATTAGAAAGTGGAAATGGATTTTAAAGCATTTGAGGTTGTAGATGTTTGACGTGCTGAAGCCCTGCTATTGTAACCAACTGCAAGTCAATGAAGAGAGGCCCTGCAGAGAAACCTTGATAAATGAGACAGGTGGGCAATCACCAACCATATGAAATTTAACAAGGGCAAGTGCTGGATTCTGCACCTGGAATGGGACAACCCTGTTCATGTGTAGAGATTAAGGACTGACAGGCTGGAGAGCAGTGCTGTGGAAAGGGACCTGGGGGTCCTGGTCAATGGCCAGTTGAATCTGAGTCAGCAGTGCCCTGGCAGCCAGGAGGGCCAACTCTCTCCTGGGGGGCATCAGGCAAAGCATCACCAGCTGGTCAAGGGAGGGGATTGTCCCAATCTGCTCTGCACTGCTCACCTTGGATATTGCATGTAGTTTTGGGCACCACAATATAAGAAAGGTATTAAACTATTAGAGTGTCCAAAGGAGTGCAACTAAGTTGGTTAAGGACCTGGAGGGCAAGCTGTATGAGAAGCAACTGAGGTCACTTGTTCTGTTCAGCCTGGAGAAGAGAAGACTGAGGAGAGACCTCATTGCAGTCTATGACATCTTCATGAGGCAAAGCGGAGGGGCAAGTATCCAACTCTTCACTCTTGTAACCAGTGACAGGACTTAAGGGAATGGCAGGAAGCTAAGTTGGGGGAGGTTTAGATTGGGTATCAGGGAAAGTTTTTTCACACAGAGGGTGTCTGGGCACTGGAACAGGCTCCTCAGGGAAGTGGTCATAGCACCAAGCCCGTCTGAGTCCAGGAAGCATTTAGACAATACTCTCAGGCATATGGTGTGATTTTTGAGGTGTCCTGTGCAAAGCCAGAAGTTGGACTCAATGATCCTGATGGGTCCCTTCCAACTCAGCACATTCTATAATTTCATGAACATTAAATAAATGATTAAGAGAAGAACTTAATAAAGCTTTAGCCCTGTTTATGACTTTTAAACTAATTACATACTTAACCTTTATCTGACACGTATATTTATTCATTCCTTGTGTGAGGAGATTAGAGTTTGTATTTACATACTATGTATCTAGTATATTTTTGTATGCCTCCGTGTATATATGCGTGAAGAGGGAAGGAGGCAGGACACTGAGGTGCTGGAATGGTTCCAGAGAAGGGCAATGAGGCTGGTGAAGGGTCTGGAGCGCAAGTCCTGTGAGGAGTAGCTGAGGGACCTGGGCTTGTTCAGCATGAAGAGGAGGCTCAGAGGTGACCTTATCACTCTCTACAAGTACCTGAAAGAAGGCTGTATCCAGGTGGGGGTTGGTCTCTTCTCCCAGGTAACAAGCGACAGTACAAGAGGGGATAATCTTAAACTGTGCCAGGGCTGATTTATGTTGGACATGAGGAAGAAAGTCTTCATAGAAAGGGTGATTAGATATTGGAATGGGCTGCCCAGGAAGGTGGTGGAGTCATCGTCCCTGGAGCTACTTAAGGGAAGACTGGATGTACCGCTTAGTGCCATGGTCTAGGTGACAAGGTGTTGTTCAGTCACAAGTTGGATTCGATGATCTCAGAGGTCTTTTCCAACCTAACTGATTCTGTGATTCTGTGATTCTGTGAAAAAGTTTTTATTCTGAGAGAGTGTAAGGATAAGTTCTTCTGGTGAACAAAGAACTTACACAAGTTCTTCTGGTGAACAAAGAACTTACACAACTGTATGAGCAAGGGTAAATGTGAGCAGGAATGTGCAATGCATATGTGTAAGGTGCAAAGCTAAATGAAAAACAGGCATATGAGTTCAAGTATAAATATAAATAGCCAGTTTCCTGTTTGAATGAAAATCTTAGGTAGGCAGAAGCTTTGAAAGGCAGTGCAATTCTGTTTTCTTTTGTGGAAATTCTTTTGTAAACCCATCTCTTGAGTTCTGAAGGTTTTTGAAGTACTTTTTATATTCTTGCTCTTCCACATGCAGCAAAACATGTTCCAAAAATGATAGTTATCTTTGAACTCAGCAACTTTGCCAACTAGAAAAACAGCTTTCAGCCCCACAGCCCGTTTGGAGCGATAAAGAATTACTGTGGTCTCGCACTGAAATGGACTGACTTCATTATCACACTCAATGATGGTTTTAACTTCACATTTCCTCAGCTCTGCCTGAAGGAAAAATGATAGCTCTGATAACCAAAGCATGCTATTAAAGCTAGTTTCCCAAGGAGTTTAATGATAACTACATTATTTCTCCTTAAGAAAACTAAATCGTGAAGCTAGTTACGTTCAGTGTGCTTAGCGCTGGAAGATTTTGTACTATTGGGTTTTAAAGGGCAAGCTAGTTTGATTTTTTATGCATATGTATGTTGGATTATTCCATGGAAGGGTTTTTTTCAGCACACCTTGAAGGTAAAAGTGAAGTTTACATAGTAAGTGATCTTTTAATGAGTTTGTGGCTTTTCTTTCATGTTTGTCAACAATGAAAATGAAGTCTGGATTTAATTATTCATCCACTGTGTAGTTCACTGTTTGATCACATTTAGTGGTTTCCTAACAAGCAAAAACTTTAATTGTACCAGCACCTCCTTATTTTTGGCATACATTGGACAGTTGATCTTGCTGCTACGTATAAGATCAGTGGACTTTTTTAGTTTTTTATGCTACGTGCACATGTAGATGAGTGTTCTGAGGCTCAAAACCTTCTTAAGATGGCTTCTTCAAACAGAAGGTGATGAATTATACACAGGAATTTGTTATTCTATTATACAACAAATTCTTGTATTTGAAGGGATAATGGCATGGATTCTGTCCTTGGTTATATTTTGCTAAAATTGTAATTATAATCTGGTATACTATGACTACATTATACAATGAGCTACATTAACACCCTTCCAGCGATAAAGGTCTTCTGACTTAATGAGTTCACATTCAAAGAAACAGATGCTTCCATCTGAAAAGGGAAGCCAAAATGAACCCTTTAATCTGAACTTGTAATACACTTTATAAATTTTCATTCACCAAATTTAATGTCATTCTTCAGAAGATAGTAATTACTCAAGCAGATCAGATGACTGATCTATCTATCTATCTAGACAAGTACAATGCACTCCCCAGAGTGAATGCCACCTACTGTTGCCAGAAGACTATAGCCATCATCTCATGTGGCACCATGAACCACAACTACTGTTTCTCTACAGTTAATGTCTTAAAACAAATTGAAATATCTTTTTGGAATCCTACAAAATATTACTGAGGATTTTCTCATTAGTGTACATTTATTTAATCCGCTTTTGAGCACTGATAAATTCTTTGGTTTAGGCTCTTTTTGCAATTAGTTTTACAGGTTAATTATCTTCTGAATACAACACATTTTCTTCCATCATCTTCAAACATATCACCTTTCAAATCCTCTAAAATCCTTCTGTTCTTGTAGTTTTGGAAAGGACAAATAAGAACATTCAGTATTTCCTTCCCAAATAATTCAGGAATTTTCCCCATGCCTGCCTGCCTGCCTGCTTGCTTTTTTTCTGTGACAGCCAGAGCCTCCCAAGTATTTCCTGCTGTAATTTACTCTTGTGTTTCTTGTCAACAGTAGCAGCTGCTTTTTGAACTTCCTTTAGTTATATTATATCATGATTCTATGGGCATAAATAAATGCTGCATCCTTGGTAAGGATGTACCACTGTTTTATATAATGCCATGATAAGTGGAATTTTCTAACCCATTATTTCTGTATCACAGTGCAATGCTTGCTTTTTGACTCTGCTGTGCAATGAGCAGATGTTTTTACTGAGCTGCTGGCAATGTCCCCTAGGTTTATTTTTTTTTCTCCCTGAATGGTCACAGTTAATTTAGAACCTAGTAATGTGTATGAACAATTCAAATTATTCCTTGCAATGGGCATTATTTTTGTAGTTGTCAACAAAGCATTGCATATGATGGTCTGCTGTCAATACAGCCTCCCTTATTAGGTGACTATTCCTCACTATCTTCTTTAATACTGACTTCCATAAATAATTTCTTATTATCTACAAACCTTGTAACTTCACTGCCTACTTCCTTTTCCACCTCACTGATTAAATAACAGTGGTCCTCAAACTGAAGCTTGAGGTACCCTTCCAATAACCTTTTGCCATTTTTCTATTAACCTGAAAATCAAGCATTTATTTCTCTTTTCAGCCTTCCGTCCTTTGCCAACTTCAAATCAATGGCAGACTTCACTTCTTCCTATCTGACAGCTTTGCTTCCCTATCAACTCTTACAAGGAATTTTTGAAAGTCAAAATAGAACCCATTTATTTGTTTTGCTACCCCCACTGGATGTATGGATGGCACAGAATTAATACTGGCAGATTGGAGGAGCACAGTCAATCCCAGATTTTCACTCTCATATATTGACTCAGGTAGTGTTTCATACAATAAATTAATTTAACTGCCAATCCAACTAACTGTCCTAGAGTCACAATCACTAAGCTATATAAATATGTATCAAAATCATATGTACTCTCTTTCTGTTCTACAGCAGTTATTTCAATGAGTCTTTTTCATTTTGAGTTGTTAAGGACTTGGTCCTCCAAGTGTCTTCTACCATAGAACAATTTCCAAGAAAATGCTCAGCAATTCTGTAATGCTTTCTAGGAAGTGTAATTTCTGCCTTTAGTCCTTCATTGTCAAACCAACACAGAGATAATTTATCGAACATCATGATTATGATATTCCACCTGTAATAATCATAATCTTGTTACTGCAGATAGTTAACTAAGGACTTCCAAAACAATCTAGGTGTTAAATTTAATGACTTGGCAGGTACTAGAGAGGGAAAATCAGGATCATGATCCTTCCTGTAACTTTTCTATGAGATTATCAGCTTCAGTATTCAAGTGGTGGAAAAGAGGGGAAGAATATACAAACTGAAAATGTTTGGAAGACAGTGAGGGGATGAGTAACAAAATAACTGGATTTTTCAAAACCAAGCTCTGTCAAAGCAGTCAGTTATCTCCATATATTGTTGATGAGGGTAAAACTAGAACATGTTATACTTTGAATATCCTTCAACAGTGTCTCACGTACCACAGGGAAACATATTGCTACATAATGGCACAAAGCCAACTGAAAAAACATATTCTGAATGAAAATAGGAGGCTATATTAGGCAGGTTTTCCCTGCTTTTGGTATTAATACTTAATTTATTTAGGACCTGGAGGACAGAATAAAAGATGGGTTGATAAAATCTTCAAGTTAATCAAATTAGGAATTTGCAACAAAATTGAAAACCAGAATTTACTTCAAATTGATTTTGAAATTGGAAATTTTGAAAAATCATTGAAAATATAAGAGTTTATTGCACAAATACAAACCAGAGGTCTAGTACTGTCTCCTGTAAAATGTATTCAGTGTTGGTAAATCTTTCTTTTGAACACTGTGTTTGGGTGCTACAGAGCCTATGAAGTTACAGAGCAAACAGCTGGAGACTGTCAAGGACACAGCAACAAGAACAGGCAGAGCCCTAGAAAACAGAGACTAGAAGAAAGGTAAAATAACCTGTTATTTAGCCTAGAAGCTTGGGTCTGAACATGTATTAAAATATGTAAAAGTGTGCTCAAAAGAACATGACTTGCAAGATGGATGTGACAAGTATCATGAGCTTAATTAGAAGAAATGGATATTTCAGATAGCATAAATTTTCTAAAGGTAAAGGTGAATAAACATTGAAAAGGTTTTTATAAGGAAGACTGAGAAGCTTCATTTTTAGAAGCTTTTCTTTTTTCAAAAAAGCTCTGACAGACAAATGTCTGTCTAGACTGAGCAGGTGGTTTCATAAGCTTTTTTCACACTTGTTATCTACAATACATGTTTAAAAGAAAAAAAAAAAGAAAACAGCTGCAAGAAAAATGCTGAAGGTATCAGAAATGCTCTTGGGCAAATGGGAATAGGCCATGACACAGAGAAAATAAGGTGGGTACTATGCTAGTTAAAATACCTCTGATACCTATTTTAAGCCATGAGCAGTAACTGAAATGACTGCATCCATCAGAGACAGCACCATCTAGTCACAGTAAGTGAACTGAGTCATATAGTCTGGACTCACCCTCTGGCATGGCACTGATTCACTCTGCAGCCTTAGATGAAACACTTGAGCTTTCTGCGTTTACTTTCCTGTCTGAGAGAAGAGTACATATCTACCTCAAAAGCATGCCACAAGTGAATCATGGTAGAAGCCCTGGTTGAAATGGTTTGTTATCAAGGAAACTGAGGGAAAGCTTGGTTACTAGAACACAGCTTCAGATAACTTAAGGGCCTAGGATCATTGTTCTCTGCTGCTGCTCCTGATGCCTGCATGATGCAGGTTGTTTTGATGCTTTCAGGCAGACTGTCAGAACAGCTGAACTAGTTCTCAACAAACACACGGAAAGATCTCAGCAGATGGTCACCACGTACCCTTTCAGCATATTTCCCTGCCTTTTTTCTGTCTTTTTGAGCAAAACAATCACTACTCCTAGTGTGCTTCTACTGAAGGCATTTTATAACATCCCACAGTGAAAAAAACCGTTTCAATCTAAGATTATTCTACAAGACACTCTCCTCTGAAGTTCCTGGATGGTCCTAGGTCCTATATCTCCTATCTGACATCACACTATGTGGTATTCCTCTATACACTTAATTTTCATGCAGTCTCAAGGTATTTAAGACCCTTAACTTAATGGGGCACTATCCTAGGAGTGCCCTATCCTACATCTTCACACTTAATGACCAAAAAGTTAGAGTTCAAATCTTGAATTCAACATCACAAAGCAGGCCAGTATCTGATCTGAAAACAGGTTCAGATTGATCTAATTTTCAATTTTGTACTATGATAACCTATATATATCTGGTTTTATATATATGTATATATGGATCCATATAAGAGGTATTTTATATATGTGTGTATGTGTAAAACATATTGTTTAGCTATGAAGACAGAAGCATATGATTCCAGTTTCTCTTTACTTTGTAAAAATATATTCCAAGCAGGTTCAATTCCAAAATATGCACGATACAACTAAGTGTTTTAAACTGCATGTTTCAAGGAATACTGAACAGTTCTTAAGGATGGTGTCTCTAAAAGGAAAAAGAGTAGAAATTGTACATGTTGGCTAAAAGTCTTTTGATTACTGTGTGCCTTCTTTAGAAAGCCTAGTCTGACCTTCCTTTTTCTGGAGAGCTTGCATTCCTAATTTTGGTTGCTTTTTTCTTTGTTGACTACAGAACTGATACACTTTGATTTTCATACATGACTTATCTAGTTTCCATGTGCTTCAGAGCTGTCCAGCCTGGAGGCATCTATTCTGGCCTCAGTCCAAGGCAGACTTCAACGCTTAATGGCAACTGGGGACATGCATGGTAGGAGAACACTAGTCCTCTGCTCTTGGATTTCTGTATTTAAAGAAAAAGGCTATGCTGTCAAATACAAAAAATGGAAGCTGTGACAAGGCACAATGTAGAAGTCACTACACAGAAAAGAACAAGAAAATTGTTTGCCTTTTTGGAAGACTCCAATTGATAACTGACACTCCTGTCACCTTCTTAAGTCACCTCCTCCAATTTTCTACTAAGCAGTTCAAAAAAATCCATAGGTAGCACAGCCTTTGCCAAAGCAGATCAGAGCATTAGTCAGTCCCTCCAGTTACAATATCCTGCCCCTTCATGTAACTGGAGAGAGCACTAGTTTCTCTCATCTCCTATTCAGTTTTCTACTGTAGCAGATCAGATAACCCCATTCACAATGAGCACCCTGTACTCACATCTAGCAGTGACCCCAGGAACCTTCATTATCGCTCTGTTTATCGTCACTGTCTTATACACAGGAACAGGCCAGTGAATTTTTCCTATATGAGAGAATTCTTGTACCACACTATTGCAGTATCTGGTTACCTTACAGCAGTATTTTAAAGGCAATAACTGCATAGGAGAATTGGCTCACAGAGAGTAATAGCGAAGAGCCAACCATGTCCCGAGAGTCATCGGGCAAAACATCTCCAGCCAGCTGAGGGAGGGGATTGTCTCGCTCTGCTCTGCACTGGGGCGACCTCACCTTGAATATTGTGTGCAGTTTTGGGCATAGCAATACAAGAAAGATATTAAGCTACTGGAGAGTGTCCAAAGGAAGGCAATGAAGATGTTGAAGGGCCTTGAGGGGAAGTTGTATGAGGAGTGGCTGAGGTCACTTGGTCTGTTCAGCCTAGAGGAGACTGAGGGAGACCTCACTGCAGCTATAACTTCCTAGTGAGGGTAAGAGGAGGAGCAGGCACTCATCTCTTCTCTGTGGTTACCAGTGACAGGACCCAAGGGAATGGCCTGAAGTTGTGTCAGGGGAGGTTTAGGTTGGGTATTAGAAAGGTGTTCTTCACCCAGAGGGTGGTTGGGCACTGGAACAGGCTCTCCAGGACAATGGTAATAGCACCAACCCTGACAGAGTTCAAGAAGTGTTTGGACAATACTCCCAGGCACTTGGTGTGACTCTTGGGGATGGCCTTATGCAGGGCTAAGAGTTGGACTCCATGATCCTTGTAGGTCCCTTCCAACTCAGCATATACTGTGAAATCTGTGAATAGCTGGTACAGTTGTTTTCTCTCACTTCATCAGCCTAACCTATTCACCTGGAAAACATATTTTCCTTTGGCAGAGAGGAAGATCACAAGCTTTTGTCCTGGGTTCTTCTATCCTAGGAATAGTGATCCCGGGTGAGAGGTAGGCTAGCAAGAAGCAGGAATAAGTTTCAAGAAAACAAAGTGATCACTAGCTATTAGAAGAGGTAGGACATGAAAGTACTTTTCCTCTTGCAGTTCTGCATCATTCACGAGAATAAGTGAGCAAAGAGGTTGGGAAGCTGGGATCAGCAGACACAGTATGCACAGTCATGATTCACTGCAGATACAGAAGCATTCTGCAACTTGTCTTTACAGCATTCTGGTATAAATGGTGTTGATTTCATATGTGATTGTTTCTTATAAAAGAGCAAAGCACAAATCAGCAGTACTTCAGGAATATATTATGGCTAAAATATGTATGTGAATTCATATGCAAATTAAACATTGCTTTCCACTCCTGGAACATTACTGAGTATCCCCCAGTGTCAGAGAGTTTGGAGTGCCTGTTGTGCTGGCATCAACCTACATGTCAGAGCTCTGATATTTCTACAAGGAATAGGGAAGTATAAAGCTCTTCCTTCCTAGCCAGTGATTAATCATCCTGTACTGCAGCAGAAGCCATACTCCATAGGCTTCTGACTGGAAGTGTTACAAAAAACAGTAGGATGGCCATTTGACGGAAAATCATTATCTCCCCTTCCCTGTGTATGACCACACTGGTAGCTGCGTAGAAGAAGTATCTGAACAACCTGTATGAGTTGCAGACTTGACAGTACACTTTTTTCAACTCAACTTCCAAAAGCATCATTCTGGCACTGCAAATATTATTCAAAAAAGAAAACAACTCTTCTAAGACTTTTTTTAAAAAAAACACCCGGTAACAGTGAATTCCAACAGTGCTGAAGGACAAAGATTTCCCATTGCAAACATCTTGCTATCGGTAGGTCATAATTGTATTGTGTAGGAATAATACCTTACATTAAGACAACTTTTTTTTCCCCAAAGTCATATATCTCTGGCCTCAGCATAAAGGTGCCATTTAAAGGGAACAGTCTGATGCCCACTCTGGTCACATTCTCAATGCATACACATACAGGAAAGAACAATGAGGGTATTTCAGTGACCAAGCTCTTGATTTTTTATGGACAAAATTTCAGTTAGTGATTTCAGATTTAAAGACTTTAACTCTCCTTTTCATGTTAGGAAGCTTCTCAGGTTATAGGCTCTATCCCTTAGTATCTATGATATTGGGATCTTCCAGAAAATGACAGAAGCTACACCTTCAGTAACACAAAACATTCGTGAACAGAAGTAGGATTGTTAGTGTAATATACTCTGAAGCTACAGAAAGCATTTTTGTAAAAAAAAAACCCAACACAAGACCAGTATACTACAAGCAAAAAATTAATAGATCTGTACAATTTGGCAGAGTTTTTATGGGCTGGATCAGTCTTGATAATCTTCGATAAAGTAAACCAAATAGATTACCCTAAAACTATGATCACATTATTTGGCTGAAAATACAAGATCAGTATCCAAAGTGTAGTGCTTTTCACTGATATTCAATTCCTTAGCCATTAAATAGAAGACCATATAAAAATCTTTCTTTAATAATACATTTGTTTAGAAAAGAAAATTACAATTCCTATAGCAAACTTTTCTATCCTCAGTTGTAAATGAAGAGAATTTGCATTACCACTGGAGTGCATAAATTAAAGGGAGAAAGAGGGAGATGAAAGAGTGTGAAAGAAAAAGAATGTAACTGATTGCAACACAATTTATTAGCTTCAAAGGTCAAGGCAGCCAGTGTTTTTATTGGATCTGATTACCTAGGGGCATTTGCAGTGCCTTGACCCAAAACAAACAAGTTGCTGTGGCAGTGCTTCCATATATTTATGTCATCTCTAGGCTAATGCAACCATCTCTTCGAGTCCTAGTGCAGCACCGCTGGCTCTGTGTAGTCATTATCTATTGGCTGAAAATGCCAGGCAATAGGCAGTGGCACAGCACCATCAAATAAGTTTCTCCAACCTTCTCCTGATTGCTCCTGGATCATCTTTGCCCTTGGATTGGTCTGGTGACTAACATCCTCCATAGGCAGGAGATGGCAGCAAGGGCTTGTTCAGAGCCACTTCACTGAGGAACATGCCTACCCATGCAGAAGGAGTGATCTCTGGGGACTGACTCCTTTGCCGGAGTACTTCAGATGTGCTCTGGGATATTCACAGCAGCAACAGTATAAAAAGCACCCCAACAACTAGGTAGCAGCAGCTTCCCAGATGATCTACTTTCAGCTGCACTTCCACATGAATTTCCAGGCTTGTGACTCTTCTTGAAAAGAATGACTCAGTTAATAAGGAAAGTTCAGGACACGGAATTTTCCAGTGAATTCCAGTATTAAATCTGCTGTAGCAGTGGCTCAGGTGTCTAGTGTAGTGGAAGATGGCATCCTGTCTGACATAGCAGATGTTATGAGGGACCAGCTTTCATGTTCAACCCATGTTTTATTAGCTGCATTGCCATGTGGTCTACCTGAATATAAGAATATAGCTGTGAAATTCCTAGCAACACTTGTGCCTAAGCCCTGTGAGAACTATGAAGGCTGCTGGCCAGGCTTCGGCCTCTGAACCTCAGTTACTGAGTCTCTTCCCGAGGGAAGCACTCAATGAAGACAAGATGATGCCAGAATATGCTTCCAGTATCCTGCTCTGTCTTCAGGACAGCAAATGCTTGCTACAGAAAGGGTTGCAAGTTCAGCATGTGAAAAAGTGACTCTAAAATAGACATGTGAGCTGAAGCCATGTCTTACACGAACTGAGGAAAAAAACAGGTTAATATCAAAGCTTTTGTTCAGCTGAGGGATACAGTACCACATTTGACAAAGGAGGGATCAGTTCTACAAAGCAGTACTACTACTAGTTTTCACTATTTTCTCCACCACTGCTAAAACCTGAACCAGTGGTAGGTTTACCAAAGACTTCAGCAACTGAAGTGCAAAGCCAAATGCACTAAATCAGCTATAAAATATGGCATAATATGGCATAATATAATATCTACCCACTCATTTCACATAAGCCACAGAAATCTTACAAATTATATTGACTCCTAACCACTAGTGATTTACTGTATGTGTTCTGGAAATCCAGAGACAGTAAATACGGTATCTTTCTTATTCACAGATGTTTTACAAAAACAGGTGAAGTCTTCAAGGGGTTACGGAAAGCCTATACACTAGCAAAATGAATAATCTTTTCTTTTAAAATATTCCTTCCATCTCAGTGAGCACAGTATCACAGGTGCTTACACATGCCAGCAATGAAGAAGCTTGTCATCTAATAATAGCCAAGGAAGTATTAGAAGTTGCTGTGATGCCCAAAGTCTGAATCACCTTTAAGGTCCTTCCAGCTGGGGACAGTCTGTTTCTGAGACACACATCTTGACAGAGAGGGGAAAGACAACATTCCAGCCTCAGGGTTTCTTATATATACAGCAAAAATTAGGAAAGCAAGAGGTAAAACTGTCTTGAGAGCAGTGCTGTCAGGAGATGACAAAACTAGTTGAAAGTTTTAGGTCTGCAATATTAAAGGAGAATTTTCTTTCAGTCTCTAAACAAAATGAAGGCCCTATCGAGGGAAGCTTTTATAGAAGCTAAGATACAAAAAAATTATCCATGCATTAAAAAGTACTTCAAGAATTAATTTAAGAATAGCAATAATCCTTTCCCTGTATGGTGCAGATACCAGACATAAGAGCAGACAGAGGCTGATAAGAGGTAACTAGAACTCACTATAAAGTGACAGAAAGTCATTGTCATACAAGAATGAGACACTGAAGTTAAGAAATGACATTGACTGAAAATTGTCCCCCTTTCCATTAAAAGTTCAAATGAGGTATTTTAATTCAAGCTGATATTATTTAGTAATACAGCTCACTTCATTTTTCAACACCCACTCAAATACCAGTCCAACATTTGTGTTCATTTTGACAGTTCAGACAGTTACTAACAGCATTTGGTAGCTGTTGGTAACCATCAGATACCACATGATCTCATGCTGGCATAGTACTGGTATCTGCAATTAAGGTTTCACATAGCTCAAAGAAACAACTTATTTATACAAGTGTGTATTAGGAACAAAAATACAAAGGATCAGCTGGACACAGGCTTAAAGTAGTACTACTGTTATAATTATGTGATATATTTGTTTGCGATACAGTTCTAGTAATTTATTAAAAAGAGTAAGTGTAAGGTCCACAACATAGCCTGCTGGTGTGTAAAAATGTACCTAAGGAGACTAATATCGCATTTTGTTTGACAGCATAAGTGCTCAGAATCTCTACCTATTGTTCTTATCTCTGACCTAGAGCTTGGGCCACCCTTTCTCGGTTTTCAAACACTCATTTTCATTAAAAGTACAAAAAGTGTGATGATTCAAAGAAGTGACTCATCCTTTTACTTTAATGTGACACTACAGGATGAAGGGACACAAATGGCTTTCAAGTGAGAACAAAAAATCTCAAGTCTGAGAACAGTCACTGGAATTTCTGACCAATGGTCTTAGGTGATTCCATGCACTGGGAAGAACCATACGAGTTTCCTACACCAGAATAATTAGGCCAGGCAATACCCATTTGTTGGATATGCACCCAGTTGCTCTCAAAGACCTATGGTGTCCCTTTCTTCTCTGTAGTCAGAAGCAGCAGCTTGTCCTAGAAACGCTAACTTGTTTGTGCTGGCTTGTGTGAGGCTCTCAGAGAACAGTGCTGGGCAGGACAAGAAGACAGCACTCAGAAAACAGAAGTTATTTTTGCACAACACAGAATAGCAACATGGTGTGTACAGCTCATCGTCTGCAGTGGTTACCTTCAATCCCAGCAGGGACAAGGGCTGAGCTGTACATGAATTTTCATTTATCTCTGCAGCTCCAGGCTGAGGGCAGACAGCACCCATTTTACCACAAGACTATGCTTGTGAGCCAGGACAAGTGTACTTCCAATTTCCACATTAGAAGAGTCTTGTCAAGGGCAATATTAATTTCTACAGGGTCAGAAAAGCAGCTCATTATTCCTGACTCTGCCTGCTGGGTTTTTCATGCATTAAATAAATAATAATAAAAAAAATAATCATTCCAAATAAAGGAATTTGTTGTTATTGCCAGTGTTCTGCATTGTTCTCCATGAAGATGTGCCAGCTGAGGGCAGGTTCCTTTGGGCTCTGGCAGAAAAGATCTGTCAGCAGTACTAATACAAGTAATTAACTAGTACTTTTCAGCCATACATCTGAAAACACTTTAGAAAAGAAGAAAAAGGAAATACTAATGCCACATCACATAAGGAAGGAAACTAGGCACAGGGGTTAAAGTGCCTTGAGCAGTAGTATGCTGAAATGTCATGCAAAGTCTGGAAACAAAACATTACTGAAGAGAACAGAGAAAATGGTGTCTGTGGACTTGACCCAGTGATTCATGTAAGGTTTTCCTACAAGAGACTCCTATAATCATATAGTTCAAGCCTAGAGAGTTGATTCTGGTGTCCTACCTACCTGTGCTAGAAGGAAACTGCACAACTTATTTATTTACTAGTAACAATGGAATGAGCACAGTGTCAAACAGAAATTTCTTCACTGAAAAGAATTGCTCAGTGAACTACAGAAGAGACTATATTTGGGACCACTGAGAAGACTGCTGATAAGGAAAGGAAGTTTTGAGAGTGCAAGACAATTTCAGCATCTCTTTGTGTCAGTTCAACTACAACTATCCTCCAGGAGAGTTCCTGTCCTTTTGAGTAAAAAACCAAACCAAAACAAAATTAAAAAAGACCAAAAATGCCCACTGAGTATCAGCAATCCAGAACAAATTTGGGGTTCTCCACCCAAGCTGCAAGTGTCAAACCACAGCTTACTTGCAGAAAGAGCCACTTCCCTCAACAGAAAGGAAGTCCTCACTAGCAAGTGGCAGGCAGCAAAGGGAATAGCAATTCTAATAACCCCAGATTATAATAATTCAACATTTCTGCAGCAATCAAAAAAATGATGGACTGACTTTATTTCAAGAGAAAAATTAAGCCCTGTTTTACTGAGAGAAGAGAAACAGCTTTTGAGCTGCACTGGGTAGCCCATACAATGGAATTCTTAGATCATCATGGGGTGGCAGAGGACATTTACAAGATGGACCTCGAGTTTGTCATTGTTCCTCAAACGAGAAAGCATAAAAAGAAAACATAACAGGCTAATATAAAGTAATTAACAACTAGATTAGAAGCTTGCTTCCTCATTCATTCTCATTATTTCTCTTGTGCAGTTATTGGACAATTTATGTTTTGTTTAATTCTGGTCTGAAATAAGAGAGTCAGGTTATTTCAATTTATAGCTAGGTAGAGGTTTTTACTTCTTTATAGTCACCGCTGTGACTACACTGGTAAGAAGTTACACGCGACACGGCTTTGAAGTTAGCTGTTAACAGGTGAGTGAGAGCATTCTAGAACAGAGGCACAGAGTTTAATGAAGGCTGACTTAACGTGCTTCTCCCATATACACTGAATTTTAGGCTGCCAGTTCTCATGAATGAGATGGGTTACTTTGAAATAAAGGAAGAAAAACTGGATTACAGAAAACAGCAAACAACAGGTATGATTGACCAGAGGGTCCTATTTGTGTAGTTCTGTAACACAAAACCACAGCTGGGTAAATAAAAAAACCAACTGATTCTAAACAAATAAATGCCAGTATTTTATATTTTGTGAAATGTACTGCTGTATTACCATGGCTAATTGAGTAATAAACATCCTGGGAGGATCAAGTGTTTTCATAAACATTTTTTGCAGAACCTTAACCATGACAGCAGTTTAAAGCAGTCACTCCTCACACTCTGAGAATCAACATCTAGGGACAGAATCCAAGAGAAACATAGCACACACACGCAAAATCCAGGAGCAGATGCACTGGCCAGGTAACAGTGTCCTCAGAAACCTCCAGGCTGTTTCATGACCTCAGGTACTGTCTGTTTAGCCTGTTGATCACAATAAAACTAAGCCATGCAAGGCAGGTGCCTCCCACAGGGCAGGTGCCTTCCATTTTCCCAAGGAAGAGCTTCATCCTCTTTGCACTTTCCAAATCAGTTGTAAATGGAAGGGCACATCCTGTTCAAAGGGGGCAAGGATGTTATAGAGCCCCTAACATTTGTGAGACTCAGGAAAGCAATTCCATCTGACAGTTTATATCAGTGGATTAGGTTTGTATTCAGCTGACATTAAAATAAACAAAAGGTGGAAGCACCGAAGAAGCAGCAAGGAATTGTGGAAAGTTAACTGTGTCAGGAAAGAGAAAAACAGTGTAGTTTGATGTAATGGCAAGAGAGTGAAGGAAAAAAAGCAAATAACAAAAACAGAACATTCAAGCCAAGACAGAAAAGGTAAAGTCAGAGCCCCAGCAGTCTAACAACTTTACTGTGAATTCTTTGTGGGGGAGACAGCTGCCACTGAGAGCACATAAACACTCCACAGCAGAGCAGCTTCAGAAAGCACAGCAGAGGTCATTCAGAAATGTTCCGCATCTCAGAAAACATTTTTTAATTTAGAAGAAAAAAAAGTCTGGAGTTTAACAGGAATGGTTTTTCTTTGATTTGTTTTCCAGGTCTGCAGAAATAGACAACATAGTACAGCCTGGAAAGCACATATGAGCTCATCTTTTCTACGGATGCCTTGAACAGCACAGCAAGCATCTCAGCCTCAGCGAGAGGGCCATGCAGGTGTACCACTCAAGGTGTATTTTAATAAGACACATTGCATTCTTGGGCAAGGAAATAACTAATTTCACTTGACTTTTCTTTTTTAAAGAGCAAGGAATTCCTCAGAAGCCATAAGATTTTAATCTGGTACAAAAGGAGTAATGAATAAACTGTTCTCATGGGATGCCAACATAGGGTGTGAGATATCAGTGTAAGAGGTCAAAGCCAAAGATAAGTTTAATGAAAACCCTTGAAAACTAATGAAAATCTCTCACTGGTTCAAGAAGGACTTCAAAGTGACAGAACTGTCACAGAAGGAATAGCAGTCCCAGAAATAAGTTATTAGATGAATACACCTAGGGAAAAAGGATATTCAGCTGAAGCAAGTACTGCATCTCTTTGAAAGGTTTGAATCTTTATCTTCATTTGGCACTATGGAATGTAATGCCATGCAGCGAAACTTCAATAAGGCATTGCAAGGGCAGTGAAAAGCCTTGCCATATTAAGAAATAGCCTTGTTCATAACAAAAACTTCTGACATCATGTTTTACTGTTGTGGCAGTGGTTGAAGATGTTAGCATTCTCACCAAAGGTTACAGTCCCTGCAGCAAGGGCAATGAAGAAGACACGTGTGTCCATTCCTCCCCAGCTCCATTTCACAGAGTGTAACCTGCTCATCTAAAGGGGTTGGCACTTCAGCACAGGCTGTGACCCGAAGCAGCTCAAGCACAAGTGTCTGTCCTGATCTTCCAGCTCTGCCAGGAGGCAGCTTAAAGAAGTGATCAGAGACATGTCAATGATGACCTACTAAATGGCAAACTTCAGTAAGGAAAGTCTTTGAGTCTCAAACATTGAATCTTTTCTGTCTCTTTGATTCTGCCACTGAAGCAGAACACTTGCATTGCCTGTTCACTTGTGCCTGTTTGAACCCCAGCTACCTCTAAGACAGATACAGCATAACTTTCAATCAATCATGTTAAAATGAGGTCACGTGTGAACCAATTAATCTGAGATAATAGATAATATTCTCTGCTTTTCAATAAGCAACATGACAAATTACTATGATGTTTAACATAGAATGTTTAACACTGTCTAAACTGAATTAACTTAGACTTAGTTTGGACAGTGCTTCACAGTTGATCAGACCTACCTGTCTTTCCTTGACAGAAAAATAGGAAGAAAAAACTCCAAAATCACCTGTTGTCTTTGTGGATGAGAAGAGCTTGCACATTTTCACAATATACACAAAGTATGGCCATGAAATGCAGATGGAGAGGATGCTCACTAATCAGTACACATAATTTTGCATGTCAGACAGGGCCATTGTTTAGGTAATGATGTTACTGAGATAATTTGACTATTCAGAAACCTTTTATTAAATATCTGTTTTGGAGGTATCCTGATGTAATGACATCTTGGTTAATTATATCTTGCTTTGGTTTGGTTTTGGTTCTTGTTTCATGGCCGTGTTGAAAGCATCCTTCATTGCCATTCCAAACTACTGCTGGTTTAGCTATGCACTATTAAACAATAATTAGGTGCTATCCTTCAATTAACTGTGTATCTGTGATGAAAACAAACCATCCTTAGATACACTGTGTAAGGTGCTTCATAAAGAAATTTTGTTAACAGCTGTTTTCATTACTGTTAGCATGCACAGTGCTCCAGCAGGTGCCACAAGGTCTATCCCAGAGACTGAAGCCTTTGAGCAAGTAGATTTGAAACTCACCTGTTTTCCCCTGCTACAGAAAAAAAGAATCAAGCCCTACCGAGTAAGATTTGGCTGAAGGGATTGCTTAAGACAAACCCCTCTATCTGGCACTATGTCAAAGGCATCAACAGAATTATGAGTTTTCCCAAATTACACACAAGTAGGAAAGCAAATTCTGTGTCTAGTACCTGGAATGACTGAACCTCTGCATACAATCTGATGCCAAACAAGTCAAGTTAAAATTGGCTTCCTGATGCTGCCATACGGACTACAGTCCAAATTTCACTGCTGTATGCAAAGGGATATCATGCCAGATAGATTAAAATAGAGCAGAAATGGCACCTGGAACAACATGATCTGGTTAAATGAACAGTCACTACAAGTAGTAACCAGGGAAAACACAGTCCCACTACAGACACCATACCAGAGCTATAGGACAGTCCACACTTAACTGCTCTGTATCTCTTCCAGCATATATGCACAACTTCCACTAACAAGTGCTTATGATCACGCTTTTCGCCAGTGATGCAAATTTTCTGCTAAAATATTGCCTTGCATTTTCAGAAGGCAAAGCAGCGTTCATAAACACACTCTCCCTTCTATTATCCTACAGGTTTTAGAACTGGCCACCAGATTTTCTTACATGAATGTTTACAACAAAGAAAATTTGTTTCTAGTACCAGAGAGTATGGCCATTTCTGTTCACTGATATATTTGACAAATTTGAAGCCATAATTCATATTATGGTTTTTATCATAGTTTTTGTCTGCACAATTCAAACAAGTCATAAAATGTTGTTTCTCAGACCCCACACTTTCATGCAAGGAAAATTGAAAAATTAATGCACGAATAATAACAAAAAAACCCCCAAATTAATTCAGTTTTATTTCTGCAAAATAAAACTCAGTTCTCTTCTATTCCAGAAATAAGTTTTTTTTTTTTCTTTTCCTTTTAAAGGGACTTCCTGGACATCAAAAAGGGAACAGAAATGACAGGGGCCTGGACTGATTTTTTCTAAAATCCTTGCCTTCTGTGGAAGAATTTGTACAAGACTGCTGAATAATGCCCTGACTTGAAACATGATGAAGTTATGATTTAGTCCTAGTCTAAACTCCATGTATGTTCTACAGTAAAAGACATCAGTCATATAAATAAACTGATAAAAGAAGATAATTTCTGGCTTAAAGAGATTTAATTAACAAGTGGATTTCTGAATTCTAGGTAAAGTACAAAAGTGTTTTGAATTAATATTCATTACTCCTCTCCATATCCTTAGTCTGACTTTATGGAGCATGGGTGGATGGTCTCTTGAGCTGCAAAGCTCTCAGAAGCCAAGGCAAAATACATGACAGATACTGCAAATGCAACTTGCCAGATGAAGCTTTGCTGTACCCATGGACAATAGTAATCATTCCTCATTTTGTCTGTAATGTCCTATTGGGAGAAATGGGATACAGTACTGCCTAACCAGTGTCACCTTTCATTGCCACCACACAAGCTGCTTCTCAGCTTTAGAAAGACAAAAACTCAAGGAAAGAACTGCTAACAACAGAAAAAAAATTTAAAAAAGGAAATTCTCAAATCCTCCTGACATTCAGCTACAGCTGTCATTAAATCAGGTTAGAATAAAAGAGAAAGAGTCAATAAATTCCAAGTGACCAAAACTGACAGAAGCTGAGGAACAGCCAGCCTGTGCCATTCCCTCTCTCCATCATTAGAAGGATCCTTGGTGTTGTAAACTGTCATTGACATCCTCTGCCCTGTTCAGTCTGCAGCTCTCTTGGGGAAAGGTGATGACATTGCCCTCATTTCACCCTATTTCTCCCCTCACAGCAGAAGCCCTGATGCCATTTAACTTTCTGTTTTTCTGGCTGACTTTGATGCCTATAGTCCACCACTACCACAGTAAGCAGGAGAACACAAATGCCTGCAGCAGCTTTGCAGCATAGTTTCAACAGAAGAGCTTTCCAAGCCATGCCAAAGGAAATCTGGCCTTGTGGAAATGAGAGGGCAATTCAGACTCAGTATCTGAACCAGAGACCTTCCTTAAAGGATGTAACAAACCATCATAAAAGAACAAGGTGCAGACTGCAGGGTTACAGCTTACGGCTCACTCCAGTTGATAAAGCATTTCCTAAGGTCAAAGTGAACATTGCAGATCTTGGTCCTTAACAATCCACAGCCAGGCTCTCACACTCCTTTCCAGTTCGTGCCAACTTCCTCCCTCCTTTCCCTCTGGGAATCACATGGAGCAGAAGCTAATGCCATTCCCATGGCTTCAGTTAAAAAAGGATAAAATAAGTAACTTGCAAGCATTGGATATTAGCTGAGAGGCATCCAGAGAGACACCAAGCCTTCTCACAGCAGATTGTAAGTGGGTCTTGCTTCTTGCCAGGGCAACAAATGCTACAGCAAAGCAAGCAGAAATTTCTCTGCTGTGCTTGAGTCCATAAAAAGGACAACGTGTAATCAGCCATCTGAGCACCAAGGAATTATTCATCTTCAGGCAAGCAACAATAGCTCACAGTGAGTCAGATGTGGGGGTGGAATAAGTCCTCTACAGGAGGGGCTCTCAGTGCACTGGTTCTTTCTGAGGCATACACATGACACACAACCCTCCTTCCTTCCATCTATCTTTCCTTTCTACCTTGGCAATCTTATTTATGTCTAGCAGCTGGAAATCCTGCTGATTCCCAGCATCCACACACAGTTCTGTTACAGAGTGAGACCAGCTGCCTGCCCTCTTGGCTCTGGAGGAAGCCCATAAACTCTGCTGCATAGATACTCCTCTAATGCTGTTAAAGCTGGATGCCTTCAGGGACTCCAGAGGAACAGGCTGTATATTCTGACCTGCCCAGCATAACTATATTTCTAATATATTTCATTCTCAATAATTACTAAATCTCAAGACAAGCAGGTGACAGCAGTAGTCACCTGAACAGCTATTGCTCACAAGCTGAAGAACAAGAGTTAATTATGCAAGTCTGAAGTGTGACAGAGTAAATGGCGATGCATTAGGCAGTGAGAGGACAACCTCAGCAGTATATGTAAACTGGGAAATATGTATGGGACAAATGTAAGGGGAAGAGTGGCGTGTACTAGCAGCACAGAATCAGTTTTAGCTTGTTTTTCCATAAGTATCTCTAACGAGTAAATGTTTATAACAGTAAAACAAACCTGGACACTGGAGACCCACCTTTTAATTTAAGTGTCAATATAAACACATAGCATTGCTTTAGCAGAGAACAACAGGATTAACTGCTGCCTAAATGTAATCAATTCGGAGCTAAGACAATGATGTGTAAGATTTGGACCCTAAACATATTTGCAAGTCTTGAGCCTACTCTGTGAAACAAGAGGGAATTATGCTAATATACTCATAGCAAAGAGTAATAAAAGTTCTCTCCAGGAAATACTGGCCCTACCAAAAATTGCTTCTACAGCATAGGTATCACAGATCACAGAATGATATGGGTTGGAAGGGACCTCTGGAGGTCATCTAATCCAACCCTCCTGCCAAAGCAGGTTTACCTAGAGCAGGCTGCACTGAATCAAGTTCAGGTGGGTTTTGAATAGAGATCTCACAACCTCTCTGGGAAATCTGTTCCAGCATCCATCATCCACACAATAAAGAAGTTCATCCTCAAATTCAGATTCCCATTGCCCCTTGCCCTATCACTGGGCACCACTGAAAAGCATCTGGTCCCATTCTCTTGGCATCCATCGTTAAGATACTTTGTACTCATTGATAAGATCTTCTCTTGGTCACCTCTTCTTAATTCCCAAGCAGGTCCACTCCTTTATTACAGCTATTCCTTCCTATATTCCTCTGCTCAAAGGGAAAACAAAATAAGGTATGACCTCTTAATTACCATATCTTTGAGAAGATCCTGAGGAAACAAGTCCATTGGAATCCAATCACAAGACAGGTGTTCTATTTAAATATAAGTTATATGCATTCAAAACATCCATTTCTGTTTTCACCACACCACAGAGTAGATTTTCTGCTCTATACTGTACATATCCTTAGAATTAAAATGGAACTACAGGGTCTTAGTACCACTATGAAAGACCTAGGCCAAGGACCAGGGAAGAAAGGTGTTTCATCAACACCTGATGAAATTTACAAGGTACTACCCATACTATCACACTAGTGCCTATGAACTTGGTTGTGAGATGGAGCAAGGGCCTTTGTTTTACTACACAGGAAAAGTAAAGTACCATTTAGAGAGGAGGTTTGCTGACAGATGCTGAGTGAATTTCGTAAGGCCTAGGAAACAGTAGCTCCTGGCCCAGGACCTATATCTAGCTTGCTGCAGCCTTTCTAGCTAAAATGTTGCAACCCCAAAGCAGCTTGGTAGCTCACCTCCCTCTGAAAGATGTCGGTGTGCCACTTGCTATGGCCTGCCCCATTCGTCTTCTCACCTTCAAATTTGCTCTTACCTCTCACTTCCTGCATTAAGTTCTTCTAACAGGAGGATAATATATTAAAGGAATAATAATAACACTGATAACAATAGTCTAAGAAATACATATTTCTTTCTCCATATTTCCCCTCATTTGATTAGTCTCCTAGCAAGAGCAGCATTAATCACTGCGACAACAGATAAAAGACAAAGTAAAGACCAATTTGAATTTCACTGTGTGCTACTGAGTGTGTATGTGTGTGCTCAGGCAGGAGGGAGGGAGGCCGCAGGATAATCTGTCATTTTGTATACTTATGCTGCTGGAGTGAGTCAGGACTGGTTCTCCATTGTTACCACAGATTAAAATCATTCATGTCCTTATACTTTCATTGGAGGTCATCTTCCAGGAAAAAAAAAAATAAATAAATATTATGACCAAGTTAAATTCAAGCTATTTCTGCAAATCTCCATGTATGGCTTGGACACTGAAGCCGTTGCTTGGATGTTAGAAGAACACAATATGAAGTAGTTTTTTGTCCTTACCTGACCTGACTCTTTTTACACTGAGTTTTTGTGCTTTGAAACAGTTACTGGTAAAGAACTATTGCATGTGAGAGGAAGAGGTGTTTTTAGATGATCTTGGTACAAAGTGAGTGATGTCAGCTCTGCCTGACCTTGAATTGCTGTGGAAGAAGCCATGGGTCCTCAGATGTCATTTTCAGATGTTACTGCCAGAAGTTCTACTGAACTGAGTCCCTGCCAGCTTGGCAAAAATAAAAGACTATTCTTGGGAAAGATGGAGTGTCAAACAAAGCAAAGATTAAAAAGTAGAAGAGCAGTTGCTAAGCCATATGGTATGAGTTTGTTTTCCCAAAACCTTTGTCTCTGCAAAATATAGTTGCTAGAATCACCAGTCTACCAGCTCTAGCCATGTCACTCTCCATCTTGAAATCTTGCTTTTTCTTTCCCATATTTCTATGAGACAGATGTATCTCATCCTTTGGATCTTAGTTCCTTGCCTGCCCCTCAGTATTCACCCTTTCTCTACCCACTTTGATACATACAGCTATTAGAGCATTTTCAACATTTCCTACTCTTTGGTTCATCTGTCCTAATAAACTACTGGCATTCCCTGGGAATGTCCTTATCCACAAATCAGTTTCCTTAGCATACCCAGCTTGAGACAAAAGGAGCAATACAGCACCAGTGGAAAACTCTAAAAACAATTATTAGGGTAGAGGGTTCCTCCATGAGTCATTTTAAGGGTGAAAAGCCAACAGACCATATTTTCTCCAAAAACACACTGTAAGAAAACAGGGAAGCATTTACATCCAGTGCAATACCAGGAGAACTGAAAACCAGTTTCTCACCCCTTTGGCTTTATTTTTCCTTTGAAATTTTATGGAAACACATTCTTATCTTTCAGAATATAATAGAAGTAATTTTGCAATCAAAATGAACAACATCCCACCTACTCATATGCTGTCTAAGGGAGGAGATAAAGAATTGGTGGTTGTATAGCCTGTCTTGCTAATCACTGCTTTTACAAACTGTACCATGACAGACATATATTCCAAATCAGTGACAACTCATCCCACAGATGAAAAAGAAACTAGCAGAAATCCTTCTGTTTCTGTTAGTTAGCAACACCATCATTCTACAGAAAATCCAAGGCATTAATTAGGTGGTTTCAGAAAGCAGGTCTGTCAAAACAGCATGGATGTGTTTCCAATTTCCACACATTCATTCAAATGAATGAGCTAGGAAAGGTAAGAGGTACATTCTCACCTCTCAGCCAGTCTTGTGAAAAAAAACAAACAAATAAAATGGAACTATATGCTCTGGAAGTATTCTGGCTATGTCTGCAGCTTCTAGGCATTTCCCTGAAGTATATAAATAGCAAGTGGAACAGATATGCTATAACATTACGTGAGCCAATCCTCCAGCTATATTTGAGCTATAACCATTGATTCTACTTCATTTATTTCTAAGTAGTTCTTTTGCAGTATTGGATCTCTTCATCATACATTGTCACTACACACCCATCCTAGAACAACACACTTGTCCTGTTCTTTCATTTGGCTTGGGATCAAATGTACGGTCAACTTAGTTCCTGAGTACTATATTAATCAGATTTTGAAAATAATCTTCCACGTGACTTTCAAGAATCCTTTTTGTCAGGGCAAATGACATGTCTAAATGCACAAAGAGGTACTGTGCTCTGAAAAAAAAAAAAAAGTACATACCGATGTTATTAATATTGTTTTCTGAGAAATGTATGCCTGCCTGCCTGAAGAAAGCAGGTATCGGTTTACTACAGATGTTATTACAGCTTCTTATCCTTTTATTAAAGAAAATAGTGGGCTTTTTGGTCACCTAAAAGTAAAAATTTCAATAAGTTCTTGATCAAGATAGAAAAAATAATCAAAGCAAACAATCTAAAAAAAATTCTGAAATTTTAGAAAAGTCATAGACCAGTCCCCTTCCCCACCTCCCCTCATGCTTCTTAAGCTGGGTCAACTCCTAATTTCAAAAATCCACAGTAGAGCAGAACTGCGTACATGTGTCAAAAACACCAGCTGAGATTTTCCTGCAAGACCCAAATGATTGCTCAGATCTGCAAGTTACAGTCAATATAATCTTAACCCTTGTATAGATGACAGGGAACTCAGACCTTCTGTAAACTGCTAGACTGAAGAAATAAAAAGAGAATGAGGATCCCTGCGGAACACCCAAAGGAGTGGCTGAAGTGACTACTTGCCAACGCTACTGTATAAAAACAGGTTATCCAAAGAATGGATACATATTTATTTTGATAAATCATACTATGTGCCAACTTGTGGCTCTCAAGTTTGCCACGCACATTCAATCAAATTCCTCCCCTGAAGTCATGAGAGAGACATCTCCATTTGGAGCTGACAATGGTTACTAGTTAAATGTTCAAATACCACTGGTGATAACATCAACAAATGACAGCATAGACCCAGTATATACCAGCATATGCATGAGCTGTTTCACAAACACAATATTCTTTATGACTGTAATTGTGCTCAGCAGAAATACAAGGCTTAGTTTATTTTCATCATCAGTACTTGTCAGCACTTGGGAGCTTAGGCTGGAAAAATAATATTACAGTAAAATCCCATTCTCCTTTTGGATGGGTACTGAACTTTTGGCTCATTATGGCACTTCCAGAAAACTGGTTCACTACGGCATTTCCAGAAGTGCAGCACAACTGTGAACAAAATAATGAAAATATAGAGTTATAGTTTAGATTATATGACCTTTATAGGTAATCTGAGTATCCTGAACATGACAACAATAAATGTAATTTAAACACACCACACCACTTGCACATCTAACACTTATTTGGAGAATATTTTTGTCTTTGTCCCATACAGAACATTATCATATCATATATGTATTTCTGGATAGATAGGTACTGCATTACACACCAAAGATTTTGTATTTCAGTATGCACTAAATCTCTTTCTATACTATATATTTGTGAAGTATTTAGAGGTCATTTGATATTATTGAATTAGTAACTCTGTAACCGACATGAATAATAGTCTGCATGAAAATTTTCAATCCCAGATTTGGATCCTTGCTTCCAAACTTTGCTTTATTTCTCTGCTCAAAGCACGTTACCATTTAATCATCACAGAAGAGATGTGACTGTGAATAAGTAAATGCCATTTTGTGAATGTCACTGAAGCAAGGACTGTAGTACAGGAGAAAGGATTCCACTCTGAAGCATAGTAAAGTCTGGGGGCTTTGGTGTCTTTAAGAAAAAAATAGTGGAGGAAGAAGCAGAAAAGGAGGGATGAGAGCAGACTGTGTAATTCTCAGCTGTACCAATGGGCCAGTGAAGTCAGTCTTTAAAGCAGAGACTCATCATTAGAGCTTTGTAGTCTTGGGATGAAAGTGTCACTAGTGACTTATAAGAAGCAAAAACCAAATTAAAGGCCAATTTCTTTCCCTACCAAATTATTATCTATGAGTGTAAAAGAAAGTACTCAGGTAAGACCAAGGGTGAGACAATTTTATTTGTCTTACTGACAGTGAAAGTCTAATTAGACTGACAAATCTTCTGTGCTATTTTCCTTTGTGATATACACTGTAAGGAAGAATTTAGCCTGAAGCTGCACTTTATGGAAAGACATTAATCAAGATTATTGGACCCTCAATAGAAAACACAGTTAGAAGGCTGAAAAGCCTAATGGTTAAAAATAAAGGTTGAGAACCTTATTCTAAGCCGTATCAATGGGCTGGACTCTCCATATGGTTAATGGGCAGATCCCCTCTTCTATTCTCTAGAGAGAACACTCTGCATATAATATATCATACACTGTCAATCTGTGACTCTGAGATCACAGCTGAAAACATCCGTGAGTAATTTATGCTTGTCACCTCCAAGCTATAGTTTGAACAATTTGGCAAGTGTCATTATCTTCATCTCAAGTGGTTGAGGCATGCCCTAGATATGTAACAGAGTGCACAGTTTCTGGTTCCTGATGGAGAGCATAACCAGAAGTCCATCTGTCCTCCCAGAAGGATTCTGATCTGTTTTTCACAGAAAAGTGTTTTGATCTTGGGTCCCCAGCCATCCATGCCACAGGCCAGAGGTATTAGGGGCCCACCCTAGGTCAATGGGCCCTAGAAGATTACCTGGAGGATTACCTGGAGTAGTTCTTCTCCTGGATTTGCTGAACTGAATGCAAGTGTTTTGAATGCAAGTGTATCATGATGCATGCCTTCTAGACTACTTTACTTAGTAATTAACTTTTAAGATATCTTTGCACAAATCGCTTGAAAACTGAATCACCCAGATGTGAGCCAGATAAAATGTGCCACATAAAAGCATATGGAGAGTCTCCTAAAACAGTATGAACAGCAACTCATGGAAAAAGAATTCTGACCATATAAGCAACTGACATGGAAACAGAAGCCAAGAGAATGAGTGTCACTTTAACATGTTTTCACAGAGGTTTCCCAAACCAAAAATTGATGTAGTACTTCCCCAATAATTGAAGCTGTGCTCTAAATCAGCACAGGGACATGTAGGATGCCAGGAGTAATGAATTAACCCTGTGAGAAGCATGACAGCCTTACAAGAATATGATGTGGCTCAGTATGGTGACTCTCATCTAATAGCAGCTTGCACAGCATGCTACTGTACCACACACAAAAGCTAACAGCTTGTCTTTAAGGTCTTTGTGGAGTAATGTGGCAAAGCAGAAGTCCCAGAGAGGATATTATTATCACAGGAGAGTCTGGTGTGTCAGGGCCCTGAGACAGGCAGCAAGAATTTAGTACAACACATGTCACTTATGAACAGACTGTACTTAAACCCAGAACAAAAACACGTGTGAGAAACTCAAATCAGTGCTTCTACTCAGGGACAGCAGAGCACGAGCACCACTTGCAACTCACTGGAACAAAACCAAATTGAAACACCTTTTTCTTCCTTATTTTCATTTAACAGAAAAAGGTCAGCTCTCGTTATCTTCCTTTGAGGCCTCTCTGAATCACAGAAATGTTCCCAGCAGCATAGTATACAGCCATACATCTCAACTGTTTCTCACTCAAATCCTGTCCTCCACTGATCTGAGTTTCACTGCCTGGCCAAAATGCTAGTATAAATTAAAAAAAAAAAAAAAATAAATTACATTTTAGACATTTTAAATGCTAATTTCATTGCCACTGGGCATTTTCTGTAATAATGTTCTCTCAATTCCCTTTGTCTTGGTTGTTTGTCCAAGACTATATACCATGTCTGGAATCTTCACAAACTGAGGCATGTAATTAGTCTAAACATATACTGCATATTTTTAAAGCACTCCTTTTCCCCAACTGTTTTAGTCTAACTGTGTTCTAAAATACTTGTCAGTACACAGACTACCTAACTGCAGGAAGTATGTTAGCATACATTACAAACAGAAGATACCTTTGCACTTATCACGCTCTTCTGTACTTCCTTAACAAGTCATATGGAAATCTAAGTCCTACTGAAATTCCCCTGGATTTTGTATCACTTTGGGATTACAGACTTGCTATTCTGCACAAGCTTCATACGCATTTCAAAAAGAAGTTTTCGTTACTTATGTATGAAAATGAGTAATAAAAATAGCACACATACTCCTAATAGAGTAAGACTAATAATTCCTTATCCTGATTCTTGCTATTTTGCATTAGATATTTTACTTTGCCTTGTATCATGTTTGGTATTTCTACAATGGGCCAGAATCATTCTGTGCCAAGAAATGTACGTACGCAGGATAAAAAGCATGTTGTGAATCCAAGGAATATGTAATCTTAGCATAAAACAAGGTATCACACATGGCTACAAAAACATGGATAATAAAAAAAAGTGACAATATGGATTGACTTAATGAACAGCTGCCTTAGACCATCATCAGCCTAAACTCCGACAACTTTCTGACATGCATCATATTGACAGAAGAGTTCCATAGGATTGGAAGAATAATCTGCTGTTGCCTTGTGTATGATACCAGGAAGTAGAAAGATTCTTATGATCAAATCGAAGGAGTGAGCAAAAAAACTCTTGAATCATGCTGATCAGAATCAAGAGAGAAGAGGCTAAACTTTGAACAACCTTGAAAGCAAAGAAAAATTGTTTATTTCTGAGCAGAAAAGAGAAGAGAAAGCTGGAACAAGGTAATAACTAACTGTATTTGTACCAGTCATAGCCTTAGGTAGCTATATTTTATGTTCCCCAAAGAACAAACTTGTTCTATTAGATTTTTCCACCACTTAGATCTAAAGTTGTAAGCAGGCTTGATGATGGTGATGTCGAACACAAGCAAGATAAAATAACCATTAGGTACCTGAAAAACCATGGTTGGAGATACTGCCCAAACACAAAAAGACAATTTCTTCTCACTTTCACCACACAAATAATGCAACTTCAGCTGACAGAATCAAATTCCACCAAAAGTAAGGAAGAAAGGCGAGTCATCTGTGCTGTGACAGCAATAAAATGGCCTGATATTGAAATGCAGAAAGTTGTAATGGAGGTACATATTGACCTTTATTTTTCTTTCAGCGGGTAGCATGAAGTGTCAAAGAGTTATTGCTTTAATATCAGCTGAGATGAGGCCATTTGTTGTGGTGCATGTGTATCCAGGAAATCGCTGCTCTAACCATGTTTTTAGAAGCACTTTGACACTTTATTAAATCTTCTTGATGCTCTTTCAGCACACAGTGGTCTCTGTAGGCTGAGTGAGCTGCCGCATAAGCTAGGCAGGAAGGTTTCTGAGAGTTCCTCTTTAAGCAAGCCAGCGTCATTTCCAGCTTGACCCAGCCCATAAAGGTCCAGTGCTACTCTCTGTTACACTGTTATAGCTAAACACAGCTCTGCTGCCTTTAAAAATTATAGAGGGAAGGATAAGCACTGCTGACTTTATACTTCTGGAGATGTAATCATACAAACATTTTCTCTAAAATTAGAACTAACCACTGCAGAGAAGGACCTGTAATTCTTTCAAAGTTTGTGACAAGAGTGACCAGACCTGGAGCAATTTCCCCTCATTTGGCTGAGACTTTATAAATCACCTATTGGGTGTTTGAAGCTACTAACTCAATTAATTTCAATCCTGCTTCCATCCAGATTTAAAGAGTACGAAAGGGGGCTCTGTCAAACATCCACTTGGAATTATTTACTCTAATAGTTGTAAATTCTACTTTAAATTCTAGGTGCAGTCAGGGGCACCTAACAATCACAGAATAGTTGTGGTTGGAAGGGACTTCTGAAGGTCATCTAGTCTGAACCCCTGCTCAAGTAGGGTCACCCAAAGCCAGTTGCCAGAACAATGTGCAGATGGCTTTTGAATATTTACCAGCATGAACACTCCACAATCTCTCTGGGCAATCTGTGCCAATGCTCAGTCACCCTCACATTAAAATGTTTCCTGAGGTTTAGAGGGACAGTCCTGTGTTTCGGTCTGTGCCCATTGCCTTTGATCCTGTCACTGGGCACCACTGTTGTCTTTATGCTCTTTCTTCAGGTATATGTACACACCAATAAGATCGCCCATGAATCTTCTATTTTCCAGGCTGAACAGTCTCAGCTCTCTCAGCCTTTTCTCATAGAAGAAATGCTCCAGTCCCTCAACCATTTTTGAGGCTCTTTGCTAGAGTGTCTTCAGTAGCTCCATCTCTCTCTTTAATGATTTCAAAACAAATGTCTCATTCTAGTTGATAGCATGATAGTAAATCACTGAAATAAATAATTTTCAGATTCTCATCCACAGCTCAGACTGGTCATTTACAGGATTCTTTTCTTTGCACAGACAAGGAGAGACACTTGAAGGTGTTTATTTCTAATCAGAACCATATTGTGGCTGCCACAAAATTGGTTCCAAAACTACTGCATTTCTAGGGTGCAAGTAACTACATTGACACAATTAAGTCAGAACCTCTGAAATTAACTTTTTTGTAGGAATGACTTTTACCAAATAGTTTGGAACCACTCTATGTTGGAACAACTACATTTTGCAAGAAACTGATCTTGATAGCATTCCTTCAAAATTCTCTGTGGGAAGGCTATAAAAGGGAAATGAAAAATTACTCTAGCTGGAAGTAATGCTTCATTGCTTTTCTCCTCATTATGAACTTGACTATTGCAGTAGTGCATACTGTCATATTAATAAATAACCATACACCCACACCCACTAAGCTTTGTAACTCTCTTAGGAATAAATTTCTCCACATATGAAACTCTGGAAACATAGTTAAAACCATCTCCTTGTTCTCATTGGGGCAATCCTACTTACATACATGGGGTTGCACTAGAACAAAAGCAAAATACATCCCCATTACCCCATACGCACCAAAGAAAATGCAAAAGACTGACTCACCTGGATGCTGGGCGGTGAACGATTTTTTCGGGTTGTAGTGGTCGCCATCGTAGTTGTGGTTTCCATGACTGTAGTAGACATTTCTGGTGGCACAGAGGTCGTGGGTGTCGTTCCCAAGATGGAAGGGACTTCCCCAACGAGTCGGACACTTCCATTGATTTTAATGTTAGGGTTGTTCTCCGCTGCCATGTTCAGCACTTTCAAGCCATTGTAATAGAGACCGGAGAGCTGGCCTTGGAAGAGACGCCCTCTGTCCTTCCCTCCTATGGCTATTTGCGCCTGGGTGTTGAAGATCGTTAACTGTCGTCCTAGTGAAGGGGGGTGAATAACATTATTGCCAGACATTTCCTTCACTTTGCATATTACATCGAGCCCTGGCCAGAAATCACAGACAAAAAAGAAGTAGATTCATTCTTGGTAGTGATTATGATGACTGTATAGAGACCGTATGGAAATGTACTGCCTAAAGATCATTAACAAGGAAGACTAGCCTGAAAGCAAGAACACCTAAAACCAAACCTCATAATTCAGCATCTACTCACACATCAAAACTCTGGAGGAGCTTTGACTCAGAAATCTGAACCTACTCTTTTAGACTTGGACCCATTTTAAAGTACAAATAGGACTTCAATATGTGGCCGTTTTTCTGTCAATTCAGATTACAGTACCTCTCTAGCTTTATCCTACAAATAAACCTTCTATTTCGACTGGTTAAAGGATAGGATTAACTCATAGAGCCACTTTTAATAATGCAACGGTTTTAAGGGGTGGCTTGAAGACAGTAAAACATCAGAAAAAACTGATGGTGATATAAGGATTGAGTAGGAATCTCATGACAGGATCAGCTATGAACTTTCTCACTGTAAACTTTGTGTTGTGAAGGCTCTCAAATCTAAACCCAAGAAATAACAAATGAAAACACTTGCAGTGTCTGTGAAAGAGCAAAGCTTTTGAAATAGTGAGGATAACAGTGCTTCAGACAGTTAAGCCCCAGAAGGCCTACATGTGACTCCCCTCATACAGATGGTGAAATTCAAAACTAGGCAGGTTATGTGGTTTAGTCAAGGTCACATCTTGACTGTTAGAAGTGGCCTAATATCATATATAATAAAAAATGTGTTTATCAAAAATAAATCTAGTAAGCATTGCCAATTCACCTAGGTTTGCAGGACACTCACATCACATTCAGCCTGGACTGCTCTATAAATACTGTTTTATCCCAGGCCGCACTAGTTGACCATGTTAAGAAATAAATTGCTTCATAAAGTTCAAATGCAGTGCCTATAATTTCACTATTCCTCAGAAGATCAGGGCCGTGACACCTGGAATCTGTTGAATTAGCAGACAACCAGACTGGACAGAGCTCAGAAGAATTATCAATGCAGCATCAAGTCAATCGTCGTTCAAATATCTTACTATGTTTTCCCATTTTTACGAAGTTTGAAGTAGGTGTTCCCGTCCCACTCCCACTCCCCAGTTCTCACTTGCCATCTTCTCTGTCTAGTCCAACCTGATAAGGGGTGCAGATGCCACCATGTAGCAAAACAGCCTATAACCCACTGCTCATTCCTTCACAGCCAGTGGTTAGAGTAGATCAAAATACGAGGGGAGCTCACCAATTTTGGTGGTCGTCGTGACGGGTCTTGAAGTCAAGTGGTGATGCGGTGTAGCATCATCTTATGGTGACAGGATGGACCATGGGGAAGAGAGTGGGGACAAGAGAAGAAATGTATCTGAAAGTAGTTCCTGTCCCCAAAGACGGCCCTAGCTAACTGAGCAACAGTGTATGGAGAGGTGTAACATACAGACATGTGGAGGCGGGCTGCACATCCCTTGTGCTCCTCACCCACAGAATTGTAAACGAAAAATTAGGACTTGATCAGGGTGGAGTAACTGCGTTGATGAAGAAATGAGAAATAAAAATGGAGGGTATCCTTCTCCTGGAAAGTGTTGAAACACCTGATGCGATATTCTGCATCTCAGGAGGTTTTAAACTTGCCAGAGGTAACATATGTCTATTAAAACATCAACAAACATGCACTGAAGCCACACATCCTCAGAATGTAAACAGAGCCTTTACTCTTGTCTATGAGGAATATAGAATCCAATAACAATATCTGTCAAGACATTCAGCCCTCTCAGCCCAGCTCCTGTCTGAGTTAGAGGAAATGGTACTGTACACTGTAGAAGGCCAAACTCCTTTCCCATACTGTGTTCTCAGCATTTGCTTTTTTCCTCTATCCTGTTGTGCTTTAAATTTTTTAATAAGTATGATGTAAGATCTTTACTATACCATTTTGCCTTCTCCTTATATGTTCCCTCCCTCTAGCAGTATATTTCTGTCTGTATTGTCCCTGCCCCTATGAAACCAGACATGTCACTAGCCTCTGATCCCTCCTTTCCACCTCACTCATGATATGAGTACCAAGAACTAGAGGTAAGATCAGTAAAGAACAGGGAATTGTTTCGCTAAACTTGAAATGTTATCTCTGAAAATGGATGGAAGGTACTGACAATTCAAGGTTTTCTATTTCCATTTCCATTCCTTTCTTCCTTTCAATCAATACTGAATCTTTGTTCATCTTTTGCCAAAGGGAAAAAGGTGGAAGATAAGAAAGGAGAATTTTTTCTTCTCCAGGTAGGAGGGCTCCCCAAACCAGGAGACGAAAGAGGTTCTCTTGCTTTTACTGGAGGATTACAACTCTCCTCAGGATGTCATCTGTTTTAACTCAAGCTCATAGCACAGTTTTAGACACGTCTGTCATATTGCCTGCTTTATTTTCAAGAATAAGGAATTAGTATATTAAGGCTGGGGGAAAAAAAAAAAAAGGCGCCATGTTTCCAATTCTGGGCCTTCATCTGTGCCTTCTAATTTTGAAAGAAAATGTACACCAAGGAGGTGACCCAGTTCTAGTAAAAAAGGAACTTTGATCGTATGTGGGGTCTTCATTGTTTGTTCCCTGGTTCTTTAGACCAGGATTAATGCACTGCACCATATGGTTAATGATGGGGACTGCACTGCTACTAGAACGGTGTTTCCTAAAAGAACAATTACTTGTTCCAGTCACCTACAACCTGTAATTCCTCATTCTTCACTCTAAAATAGTGTAAATTCACATGAATAAAGACAATAGGGAAATGCATATGGAATGAGAAAAAAACTGTTGAGAGAATATACATTTAATTCCGCCACCATATGTCTCTTCTAATAATTTTTTGATGATATCGATTGGAAGCCCTTAATTTCCCTAAGTAAAATTTATTTGGCCACTGAATTTTATTGAGGAACTGTTTACATTAGTAAATTCTACTAGGTGTGTAAGGACTGCAGAATTACAGTTCTTTTTTTCCACAGAGAGCTCTTCCTACTGCTATTTTAGTGTCATACTGAAGATAAATTTTAAGAACACTTAAAGTTTCTGAGGTGTTTTTTAGATATTCTGAATAGTTCAGGCTCTTGTTTCTTTGTTTGCTCTCTCATTGACTTCTTCATTTGGAAAACTGAATTCTAATTAAAAATATCACAGACAAATCTTAGGGAATTGCAACTTTTCTGTAGCACTAGGAGAGATTTTTAGGCCTGATCTTGCAAATCCTAATTCACACTAATAGTTCTTGCTTCAAAAGTACAGTCACTTATATCAATGAGACTTTACAGGTAAGTAAGTGAGATTTGAATAATTAAGGGCTTCTGGGATCAGTCCTTTTGATGAGATGTTTCTGGGTCTTTATTAGCTCATCCAGTTGCAGAACAGGTAACATCCATGCCTTAGCAGACACCAGGTATTCTGCTAAGAAAATCTGCTGGATTTATGACTACGCAAGTTGAACAATCTAAGACTAATACTTCTTTTCATATTCACATACACAATCTCAGTGAAGTTCATAGCATTTGATATTTTGCTCATTACACATACAATTCAAGACTGTAAACCTGGGCTCCTTTTAAAAATATTTTAAACTAATTTATAAAATGTAAAAGCCCCCCAAACCCAGTAATGATGTCACTGCAGAAAGATGTTGTGCTGTATTTGTTTGCCAAGAATGAACTATTTCATTTTTATGAATAACATGGCAGTGGTACCAAAGGAAGACCAAATCTATGGCATTCAAAAATGTCAGTCTTACCTCACCCAAGCCAAGAACTCATATAGGCAAGACAGCTGTTCTATATACTGTCTTTTTGATGAATCTATTCCTCCATCCATCAGTCCGCTTTATTCTATTTTGATAGCAAGCTACCCTTTCACTCATCATCTTTATAAAGTCTTCTGCCAGAGGTTTCCATGTTACATTAATTCTTAGATGGATGACCAGATGGATGAGTAGGTTGGTGAACAGCTACATAAATTACTCATTCTTATAATTGTTTTTAAAATTTGAGTGGTACCTAAGTTGCTGAAAACATCTATGCACTTTGGAATGATGGAACAAAGCTATATTGTCTCAGGTGTTACACTACACAATGTCATTCCCTCACACAAAGTGCGAAGACTGAATTTCCTTTCCCTTTAGTAAAAACATGGCTCTACCCTTCTAGCCTAACAGCACCCAGTGCTTTGAGAGAGTCTGAACAGTCAAATATTGTCTCTTTTAGACCCTAGTGCATGTGTGATTGTCTTTCGACAAAGCATCAATATCCACAAAAGGTAGACTTCAGTTCAAAACTTCAGGATGGCTTACAAATGAAAGTGCCTTGGCATGCTTTTAAGCTCAAACTTGGAGAAGCAGTGACATAAAATAAAAGATCTGGTGGAAAACGAAAAAGAAAAAAAAAAATCAAAGCAAACCCAAAACCAAACCAAAAGAAAACAAAGGTGGGTATCTCAAGCACATGAATTGCATCAAGGAATTAGACATGCATCTGTGTTAACAAAATTAAGGCAATCATTGTCTTTAGTGTTAAAGGGACTTTAGCAATTCAAACTTAACAAAATTATTCTCTTTTTAGTGTTAAGCTTTATTTATGTATTTTAGTTTGATATTGTAAATTACCAGGGCAACCCACTGAGACTCAATAAGCATTTTCTGTTTATTGTTATCTTAAAATTTATTTAAAATTTAGCTGAATTAACTGTTCGTAGAAAAACTGATGATAAAAAAATATTTCTTTTTTGGTTATACAGATATTTTGCCTTATTTTCAAAATACTTTAGCTTTAGTTATAAACATTACACCATTGTAGACCAAACCTGAAAAGTGGGCAACACTGTCAGCTCTCATTGAAGTCACCAGGGAACGAGAGTGCACAACTTTGCAGGATCAGGCCCTTCACATAAAAATATTTTGAGTGTATTTAGCCACATCCTTCCTGGACTTAAGTTAATTCATACTGGATAAATCCATTTGTTAATTCAGCTGAGGTTAGAAATTTGAAACAGAACTTAAAATTATATTTTTCCAGTCCTACAAAAGATTGGTTTCCCTCTTGGAAAATGTGTTAATAACCATAGTCTAAATAAGCACAGAAAATGCAAGATCTGAGTTCAAAGGTCACCCCCTTCCATCAGCATTATTTTTATAAAAGGGAACAAGAGAAGATTGTGTTCTGTTTTTTCTAGACTTCACAGCAAGGAGTTAGTTACAGTGATTTCTTTCTTTTTTTTAATATCACATTTAGTATAGAGGGAGAAGATCTTCTTGACTTAAACTCCACTGTATCACCAAGAGCCTAGTCCAAACCCTACTGAAATCAGTAAGTTATTCTGTGACCTTCAACAGGCTTTGAAATGGGCTCTACATCCAAGATTTTTTTTCCCTTCGAAATTCCTGACAAGAAAATATTACTGTTCTGACACGAGTCCCATTTCAACAGGTCATAGACTGTGTGCAGAATTTTCACTCAAGCCCTCTGGACTTATTCATGTTAACAAGTCTTTTGCTGAACCGAAGCCAATTACTCCAGGCAAAACCACAAAATTAAGTAGCACTGCCTGAGAATATGTTAGGGAAAAATTTGAACCACAACTCAGACAAATGTATCATTTGAGTGTTCAAACAGTACTCCAGACATACCATAAAAATGACAGAACAATCATCTTTCTCTGTCTCCCTCACTGTAATTTAAATGGAAATGTAAAAAAATTGTTTTCTTTACAAAATTTTTTAAAATTGTTTAATCATCTTAATATAATTTGGAAATACATAGCCATAGTGGCTAATCAGACTCATGAGAAAAAAAGAAACTTAAAGGAAGTGGTTTAACAATTAGATTTGAAAATCTCTTAAGAAAACTTTGATAATAAATATAAAAATGTAGCTTAAAACCAAATCATGCAGTGGTTAAATTGCCATAATACATGTTGTTGCTCTTCACTCTTCTTCATTTGTTTTTTTTTTAGAAAACACCTCCTGAATTTTTGCTTGTTTGTTTGTCATTACTATTATAGGAAGCTTAGAATTCCGTCCCTTTAACTGCATTTTAATAGCAATGTATTATAGCATGATTTATCAACATATGGCAGGTGGAAGCTGACACAAATTATAATGAAAATTAAAACAGTCATTTATGCAGCAGGCGATTATCATTTAAGAAACATTTATTTGCAGGCTTTAAAAATGAGAGTTTAGAATCAAATGGGTTTAAAATGAAAGTTTTAATGACTGTTACCTTTTTCCTGCAGCCACTCCTCTACAGGCCGGTTATATTTGAAGGGGATTTTCTGTTTTACCATTTGGAACCGTTCACTATCAGTGTTGCCTTTAAAGTTTAAAAAACAGCTTAAAAACAATCTGAAAAGTCAATGAAATAGTTAAAACATCCTAGATCTTTTGGTTTTTTTTATGACCTTATTTAGCTATAAATAAACAAGTGCACATGTGTGTACATATATATGAAAAGAGAGAGATTTATCTTTAGTAAAGTGGAGAATAGTTATACATCCAGTCGCCTGAGGTTCTGGAAGGTCGAAGAAATTAAATCCCATGAAAAAGATATCTCAGATTCTCCTCAGAGTATTTGTTTATCTGAATTGGTTAGAAGGCATGTATAATTTGTCTGTGACATGAGACCTTGAGTGAACTCAGTGCCATGAGTTAAAACATTTTGATCAGACTCTAGATCTGATTGCATAAGGACATGGCACAATATGTCACTCATGTAAACACACATTTAGTAGTAATTTGATAAACCTTCTTGCACTAGTAGAAGACACGTGTTAGGACTAGAAACCCAATAAACAGAAAAAAGAAAGAAAAAAATATAAGAAATCAATGCTGAAAGGACGTAATAGAATTAGTTTTTTAAAAAACCACAACCTAAGAATGGGAAGATAGATAGGAAAAAAGGGCATTAAAATTTAAAAAAGAGGAAGAGCTGTTAATTAGGGATATGTGAAGACTTGTGTTCAGTTACGAAAGACTTGGGCCTATTGCCAGAATAAAGCAGAAGCTTAGAAACTAATTTAAATAAAAGCAGAAATAATTAGCCAAGATGTAAATTCTGCCAAGTGCAGTTCCATTGTTCCATGTTGATGAATAATAGAATTACCCAGTAAAGCATGTTTTGAAGGAAAGCTCTTACTACTTGTACAGAGAGGATAAGGATTCACACAAAGCCTCTGTCCAAATTCCCTGGCTATTAGAAAATTGTACAGGTCAGATGGGTTGGGACAACCTAAAATAAAAGGGAGCAGCTCAGTTTGATAGTGTTAGGAGTAACAGGGAACAAGTCCATCATTTTGCTTTTTCATTGTCTTCAGTCCCTTTCTGACTCATTCTGGTTTTTGCTTCAAATATTATTTTTAAAAAACCTTTTCAGTCAGATAGGCATAGAAAGAGTGCATCTTTACAAGCATCATTATAATACTGTAGAAATACGAGTAAGACCCCAGCTTGCTGAAGGAATGCTACTATGAACAGAAGTTCAATAGATCAGCTGTGCTCCAATCTGTGTTTTGAATAAATGGCAGTCCAGAGTCAGCAATTGCTCTGCACAATTTGAAGTACTGCCTTTAAAGTCCCACATATAAATAACTTAATGTGGCTTCATATATATTTGACTTTCTGAAACAGATACTTTAATCTTTTTTCAATCTAAAGACACACTAATGAAAAAAAGAGGTTACTAAATCATATAAGTCCACCCAGTCAACAGCAAAGAGTTCCATTCTCTAAGGAATATGACTGGTAAATATCATGTGTCCGACAATCCTTACTGTGTCACTGTTGCCCAGAGATGCTGCCAGTCTGTATGAGGTACCTGCTGACCACAGCTATGCTCTCCAGCAGCATCTTGTTACTGCTTTCTAGCACAGGTGAGAGGCACTATAGCAACACACCAGCTATAATCCCAAAGGGATTCACATGAATTGACCTAAGATTTACGGGTATTTGTGAAAATCATCATCTGTATCTCTGTAAGATCAGCTGTAGGGAAAACAGCAATTTGGATCTGGGTTAGTGTCTCCAACTATAAAGGAGAACATTAGAAGCATTGCTGCTTATTTGGGGCAACAGGTAAAGCAAAGCAAAAACATTTAATAATAGCTTTACTGGCCCAATTCTTTACTACCTTCCTGGAAATTCATTGGCTTTTTAACTGTCTTGTAACAGATTAATTGTGGGAAACTGCTATTGCACATCATAGAAATATCTAATATCAAAGCACCAGCTGACACACACTAAACGTTCCAGTTTCTCTGTTGCACCTCAGATACCTGTCATGTACAACTGGTAACTTGGATAAACTAGAAGGAAAATATTGAAAACACTCTCTGTCAGTAATTTATCAAATCATATTAAATAATGTACCATGGTGGCTTGGAGTCACTCACAGACATTAAGTTCCCTTTAAGTACATTCCCAGCTCTCATAATTCGTATCAGGACCAACAAAAAGTCAGGTCTGTACTTCTATGAATACAGATTCCTAAACAGAAAATTCGAATCATGGTCAGCGCAGGGTCCAAGAAAAAAATTGATAAAGAGCAGCTAAGGTAACAAAAACAACAAAAACAAATGAAAAACCCTGCCTAAAGCTAGAGATAGCAATATTAACAAAACAATGATGTTTGATATGTTTATGAATAATAAACTGATGACTGATATAAGCTGAGGTCATGTAGATCAGGTTTTTTTCCACTTTCTTAACCTAAAGGATAACTTTCTTTCCTGAAAGTTCTGCCATTCATTTAAGCCTAGGGGAAGTTGACACTCACAGGACAGGGAAGCAGACCTGCTGCTTTGGGGAGAACAGAAACAAAATTAAGTCAAGCTCACTATATAAACAATTTCTTTTTTAAGATCAGTTTACAAGGCATTCAGTTTATCCATTAGACCTTTTCTCAACATACTAATCCATGCTCACCAAAACAGCTAAGTCTTGTAAATACAATCAGAAACAATCTCCATCTCCTCTAGTATATTTTTGTTCTGTAGCAGTGTGCTTAATAAGAAAGGAGCACTAGGTCCTGAAAAATACTCGTGAGGCATTTCAGTGACACTTAAAGGCCTAATTTCTCTGTCAACCCAGACCTGAACACTTACAGAAAGGCTGCATCTATATTGCATGTGATAGAGAAAGATAATTTCAGGAGGTTGTTCCCCACTTTATAGAGTATATTCTGTGTTAGGACTACTGGTTAGATGAGTGCATTGATAACATAATATTGATGGGCAAGCACATTTTCTATAGTCCCAAAGAAATTCTGTACCACTATTTCCTAGAAATAAAAAACTTCACTGGCTTAATTTGGTATTTACATAAATAACCTTTTGCTGGTAGCAATTAGATCTTTTTCAGAATAAAGTCCAAAGGAATACCAGAGTCAGCCAGGGGCTGGCATGGAGTGCTTCTTCCTCTCTGTGGAAGGCTGATTGTAGAAAGGAAAAAATGTAGTGGATTGAAATTTATCAGAAGTAGGACATCTGACAAGAACAGACCAACAAGACTAAGGTAACAAACAAAGTGGGACAATCAAAGACATGACAAGGAAAAATGGGTTTCTCATAATATAACTCTAGACCTTCAAGAAAGCCAGAAATGACAACTATTCCCCACCACATCTTTATAAACTGTTTTTTGGTTTTTTTTAGAAATCAGGTTTAATTTAATTTTATTATTCTTATTATTATGCAGATGTACTCAGCAAGATTAAAATACATATAAAAATCATACCTTCAAAAGCTAAAAAAAACATTGAAGGGCATTAGAAAATTCAAATAAGTTTAAATTGCAACATTAGTATCTGATCTATTCTTTTTTTGTTTTGCTTTTAAGTTTTATTTCCGACATAAGTACGAAAGATTTTTAAAACATGTGCATGAGAATGTCTTTACTTATATACCCAGTTACAACAGTGAGTTAAAGAACAAGCTTTTCATTATTAAGTGCTCAGGATAGTCATTAAATATAACCATTAAAATCATATAATTACTAAATTAATACTGACTTGGATTTGTGCTTTAAAAAAATAAACACGACATTTGATATGAGAGTTCAAAAAGGAAATATCATGGTTTGCAACACGAAGTAATGCAAGTTCAACATGAATTAAACCCATTGGACCTCTGACAGCCAAGCCATGATGAGATTAAGTGGGGTTCTTGTCCATCTTCATGAACAGAAATTTTCAGTAACAACCCTATTGTGATGTCATTGCAATTCCCTTCTAGAGCTGAAAGATACACATATTCAAACAACCTCTTCACATAACTAATGTAGATCCCCCTCTTTTCTCTTGGAGCCCAGCTCTGATTCAAGGCTGTACCTCAGAATAGAATACACAGGACAGACTCATTTGAATTTACCTTAGAAAATACTTTAATCCCCAAATTCTTCTGCATTCAGAATCAATGTGGGTCTCAAAGGTCTGCAGGATACAAATTCTTATAGCAAAATTGTGTTGATTAGTTTTGCTACTTGTGAGTTACTAAATATTTTTGCCTCCATAGGTTCTAGCTGTTTAAGTGATTCAAGTACCAACATGAACTGCTCATGTAAAGTAAGTTTCCTCTTTTTTCCTTCATTTGCATAATAAATTCCTATATATCAATATGATATAGTATCTGCTCAGCAACTGACTTCTTCTAAAGAACCATACCTCATAAATGCATTCTTTCACCTATTTTTATTTCTTTTCCATGTGAAAAATTCTAAAGCAAAGCCAAATATGAGCAAAAGGATTGAAAAAAATCTTTGGTCCCATTCAGGATTTACATTCGCAATTAACAGAAATTCTGTTGCATCTCCCAAGTTTTCCAACAAACTAGTAAGCAACCAGGCTCTTAGGTCCTCCACGATTTTAATGGTAACATTTTGAAACCTTCTGGATGCTTGAAGCCTGTCTAATCTGAATATTCAAAATATTTCAAATACTACAGACATTCCTGAGGACCAAATACTTTGGAGAGGAATATGGCACAAGAGTTCCTTTTTATTTATTTTTTTTTCTTGTCTCTTTTTTGGGATTTTTTTGTTGGTTATTTTGGGGTTTGGGTTTGGGTTTTTTTTGTTTCGTTGGTTTTGGGGTTTTCGGTGTTTTGTTTTGAATGCTTCCTCTTTCTCCCAAGAAAATCTGACATTTCAATCATAGAAATCAGAGCTTACTGGTTAAATATGATCAGTTGGCTGTCTTCTGCTTTTTACTGGAGCCCTCTGTATCCCTGCTCCACAGACTATACCGATAAATAGATCAGATGCACTTTGAACTTTAGCTTTTGATAATCTTCAATTCAGACCAAACTAAAATGAAAAAAAAAAAATCCAAAAAATTTGCTTGTGCTAATCACTACTGGCAGTTCCCACAGGAAATACTTTCGATACAGTGCAACAGTCCAGGAGGAGACATTTTAAATTTGCTCATAGGCAAAAAGAAATTTTCTTCCAAAATGCTTCTGTGATGGATGATGGTTTGTTTTTTCTGCTCATGGTTCCTTTAAGAAAACAGACAGCCCTTATTGCATTAACCTTATTTCTAAACCAAAATGTATTTGCTAAGTCAAAGAAAGTACAAGAGCAACTGAAGCTCTGAAAAATGTTGCTTCTTGGCCTAGATACATATCATGATGATTTATTTCCTCTTTGGTGTGAAAGAGAAAACCTCAAAGGTTCTAGCAAATTGCACTGGGCAGAAAGAAAGTACTCACTTTCAGGTGGAATATTAATCCAACCTAATGTGTTGTCAAGTCTGTGAAGATGCTAAAGAGAATACCATAAGAAAACACTCATCTGTCCTAAAGTACTGTCAAAGGTTGTTCTATGAAGAGACACTACAGTAGCAACATTTTCTTCACTGCTTCTAAGTCTCTAAAAAGAGTAAGACATTTTATCTAATGAGCTGTTATTAAATGAAAGGTGCTACAGTGATACTAATGATTAAAAAAAACCATCTCGATATCAGTGTTCAAGGTTTAAAGTGATTCCACCTTTTTCCCCTTATTGTAGGTGGAATTTCAGTAGGAGAAGGGCTTGTAAACAGCTACTGTCTGATAGCTGAGTTCACCCAGTGACCTTTAAAGCAAACCCCCACCCTGAGTTTTTATGCACGTCCATAATCTCACTCAGATTGACATACACTTGATTGACATCATCGTGGAAGAGAGGTAGCCTGCTACAGCATGCAAAGTTTATCTTGGAAGGCTAAATCCTCTACTAAGATAAACTGATGGTTCAGTTCAGCTCCAAAACTCTCCTAGAGCTCATGCTGTGTGCCCTGGGAAAGAAGACTTGCATGCACCATGGAGAAGCTATCTTTTTTCCCTAATATCTAATAAAGGGCACAAAAGTTTCTGAAGTGTTTGTGATTTGCACACAATGAACCTCTTTAACCACTTCTGTTTTCAGGCAGTTGCACTTAAAAACTTACAGTCTACTGAATTGCCCTCTTTTCTCATTCCCTTAAGTCCATGTTTTGTTTTAAATCTACAAAGTACAACCACCATTTGTTCATATTTTGTATTCAGCTAGAAAACCAAGAGAAGTCTAGTAGTAAGGGACTACAGTCTGTTAGTAGGACTAGAACCTTATTCCATAAATCAGAAAGGAATAACAACACTACAATCAAGTTTTAGCACCAGGTCTGTTTATGTATAGTTGTTTATTTTATTGTGTTACTGTAAGACCATATTGTGGTTTATGGTATGTAAAATAAGGAATGTTTGCATTAAAATAAAAACACATGAAAAATCTCTGCTTACAGTGGTTTTAGAAAACACTTGAAAAAAAAGTCTAAACCTGAATGTGGCTTATACAGAAATGAAACAGGATTGTCATGCAGCTAACCAAAATAATTACAAGGAAAGTGATCGGGAATCTTTCTAACAACCACAAACTATCCCTCTACAAATGCTTGCAAAGCTTCAGTTTTGCCTTGTGTAACAAGGGGTGCTATAGAAGATTAATTCAAATTTGTGATTTTATTTCATTTGATGGGATTGAAGAACAGACATGGTTCAGCTTTGCTTCAGCTCCTGTATATTATATTTTTCCTCTGTCTTCACTGTTCAATAAAGATGCATCTTTTGCTATTGAATTCTCAATTTATTTATTGTCCTCATTTTCCCCTTAGTCCTGGATGCCCTTGACTTTATCTTCAATTCCCTCTCATCACATTGTTTGCTGGAAGCAGCACCTTTCCTTCCCCTCATCTCACTGTGGACTGGAGTTAAAAGCTGACCTTCACACTGCAACTCTCCTCAGCTCACTGCCCTCATGACAAGAGACAACAAGGTCTTGGTAATACAAGTACTAAGAGACAGAAATAGCAAGCAAGGCTACAACAGCAAAAGTTACTTAGGCAACTGGAGTTCTTTCCAAGACTCTAGTGACTCAACCAAAAGCTTTATGCTCCTGCCACTCTCTATTTTATCTGATCTTTTTTAGTCTGAAAAGCTTGGGGTCCTAATTCAAAGCAAAGCACCATTCAGTCCAAAATCATTGGGAAATTCATAGGCAAACTAGGAGATAGGTGTTTAAATGTCTGTCCAGAAGGTATCGGTAACATGGGCCATCATGACATTAGTAAGACCAAGGAAGAGTTGGGGAAGTCACCTAATTCACTGCTCTGCCCCAGGACAAGATCAGTAACATTTCAACCTCCCTTAAATTGGTCTTTCAATCCTGTTTTGGATGACAAGAAAATGAGTGCCTTGCCCTCAATAATCTAACACATAAGGACTATAGACTAGCAAAGGTGGAAGAAGGTTAATCAAACTTTTTCAAGCATGCAGAAGGAAAAAAGTATTGTGAGAAATGTGACTCAAGTCTTATTTTATATGCACAGATTACACTGAATCATTTCAGCCCTATAGAAACTGAGGCCATGGGTATGAAATAAAAACAGTCTGCTTTAGATCTCATTTAACCTATGTTGAAAAACTGAACTAGTGTACAGTATAGCGAATGCAGTTATCAGTTCAACCTTTGTAAAAATAGGAAACAATTTGGGTGTCTATATTACTAGATGTTTGAGATGTTTTGTAAGGAATGTGTAAATAATTGGGGGTTTTTCACTGACCAGATCCAAATTAAGCACCATATAAGGCAGCCAAGGCTAAAGTGATTATTAAAGAACAACTGAAACTACATATTGATCTTTCCATTTTAAACGAGAACAAATTTCATTTTGCAGAAAGAAATATAAAACAGAGACCAGAATAAAATCCACTGCTACTGTCCCCACATCCCATTTCTTTGATTCCCTTGTGAAAGGTCACAATGTGATTTATATAGCCCAGTGGGAACAAGCAGCAATAACCAAATGCCAAAAGGACTTTATTTGTATTGACACTTTAAATTCTATTAACTCCCATTTATCTAGAGGCTGCTTATCTGTTTTGTGCATTATGCAGTCAGGACAGAGACATGCAGAATCTAGTTTGCATATTTTGGGTTAGGTTACAAGGGTGCAACTATTTTGTTTCCAGGAGCAATGTGAGACTGAAAACAGTACAATTGCCTTTGTGTGGTGCATGGTCTAAGGTAAGAAAATCCATGGCTTTATACCTGCTTCATGAAGAGCCTGTGGCTCACTATCACACTCCTGGAAACAAGCACTGGGCACAGTCAGCATGGCCACTGGATTATAAAGAGCACTGACTCCTGCAGAACCACTTGGGGCTCAGTGCTCTGTGCTCCCCATTCAAGAAGGGCTTCCCTTTATGTTTATCAGACATTACACTGAAACCAAGACTCCTTGTTGGAAGGCACCAGCAGGAACTCCAGTATCTGTGTGGGAATCGGCTCAGTTCCTGCAGAACTTGCAGTCTCTCCCTTGGTGCTGGCAGTGATGGAGCTGGGTTGACTCCATTAGAAACCTTCAGATGTTTCTGGATCTCTTTTCCCTGTGCACATATTATGAGGGAGATAATATGGGGAGTTGAATACACAAATAAAGCAGGTACAGTCTTTTCCCATTAGTAGAGTGCTGACTATAGGGAGGCTGCTCCATAAGTGACAAAGATACAAAATCACTGGCCCAGAAAAATTTTCATACTCCACAAATTGCAGAATATTTTCTATTTAAGCCCCTAAAGATAAGGTCAATTGGCGCTTTATCCCCAGTTTACTGATTGGAAAACTGAGCCATAGAGTGGTAGAAGCATTACCCAAGACCACAGGGAAGGGCATCTCAAAAGCCAAGGCTGGGATTTAGGAACTTCTGGCTCCAAGCTCCATGACTGGCCCCTTTCATTTCTGACCATCCTTTCCCACAGTTGCTCTGCTTCAGTCTGCAGCATTGAATTTTAATGATTTTGTGCTTTCCAGTGCCTTCAGTGACCATGGAGAAGGCTGTTGTGGATGCATGAGCCCCTTCTGTCATTGCATGTCAGCACGTCAACCTGGGATTACAGCTGGCACTGTTCTTTCTGCAGGCAATGTGATCAGAAAAGCACAAAGTTGTTGTTCAAGCCTCTGATCCCTCAGGCCAGATGTTTGTTTGCTCATTCTTGCTGTGCACACGTATGTGTACGAGAGGGAGACAGGGACAGAGGGAGAGTCAGAGAGTGAGAGAGAAGAAAGAAAATATATTGTAACAGCTCTGTTTGACCAGAACTAACCCAGGAGAGAAATATAAATATATTCATCTCTGGGATCTCACTGCACTGTGCTGTCTAGCAGGATTCTGTTTAGTCTGAGTCCCCATCCGAGAAATATTTCTCCTTCTTTCTTTACACTACATTATACAGCTACATTTTATGTACCATCAAATGACTGGATCAATAGTAATTGGTTGGATGGAGCTCTGAGCAAAGTAGCCTAGTGGAAGGTGCCCGTGGCAGTGGGGATGGAATTAGATGATCTTTAAGGTCCCTCCCAACCCAAACCATTCTATGATTCTAATTAATCTTATGCCAGCAAAAGATAAATTTATCAGAAATCTGTGGTGATAATGTTTATGCTTGGTATCTGGACGCTCATAAAATCATGGACTGGTGGACACAAAAAAATTAGAACAGCTCATAATATCTAAGGATTCAGACAGGATTCAAATGCTTATGTGAGCAGTTGTGTACTTTGGCATGGAATTGTTAGCAAGACCAAGCTATCAGGATATACCTGTATCTCTCACTTTGTAATTACTATTAAGGGAAAATGGCATAGTGATGATTTTAGAAAGACGCGTGTTGGATGTCAAAGAAATACAAGTCAAAAACACATTACTTGGATCTGTTTCATACCATAGTATCTCAGGACTGGGACTTAAAGGCTCGTAATAAGAATGCAGTGGCATTATTTAGGGGACACGGCCCAGGGGTCTTGCATCAGATACCACAAGGATGAGAACAACTAGGCAGAAAGATGCACCAGTGCCCTGTGGATACTGTATATTTGCATTCTTTAAGTGACCATTCTGACACAGAGCAAGCCTAGGATTGGGGAATCTTAAAGCTCATTTCTTCATGAGTTCCAGTATATGCCATACTACTATTGTCAAAGGTTAACAGAACTTATCATAAGCATTCACTGTTGCAAGAATTTATCTTAAAAAGAATCCTAGTCCATAAGACTAAGCTAAGAGGAAAGAAATGAAATTTGAGAATCAAGATCATCAATGGGAGAAGAATAAGAGAAGGAGAGAAAAATTACAGATGCCACTAAAATGCCTAGGTTTTGGTTTGTCATGGTTTAAACTTGGCTGAGCAATGTGGTCACAATACAGCAAAGTAGTTTCTATCAAATTTGAGCTGGAGAAGAAGTGGGAGTGTTTCCACATAATCATGTCTCTCTGAATAAATTAATGAGGAGAAAAAAGAAAACATTTGCTTTCCAACTGAGTAATATAAATGTAATGACGGTAGACATGATATAAACACATACAGCTTATGCGAAGCCATATTTCAGATCACAAACTAAGCGTAATAATAGGGCAATTTTTACAGAAGGACATCTTTTGTGCTATATTTTTGTTGTTGCCAAGGTGGGTTCCTCCAGTTCTCTGGAGCATCAAACACTTGGCTGCTCTCAGGCTCAAGAAGCTTGATTAGATGACCAAGCAGGCTCTGGGAGGACAGAAGAGAAAAGATCCCAAAGCCAGGACCATTGGACAGAAGTGTCATTTTGAACACTAAACCAAATTTTTTTCTGATGTATTTGGTACTAACCAGTAGATTTGACATTTAGTCTGATTCAGGAAGATGTAAGAATGCTGCTACACTAACTCAACAAATAGCATGCAGCAATATAATATATACCTCTGTTCTTTTGGACACCACTGACAAAAAGTTTTCCGCAAATGGTCAGCACTTTCTGGTAGTATTTTCTTTATCCAAGCCATAAACAAGGTAAGGTATTTAGGCTAAATTAAAACTAGCATTGCCTCTGTGGCATGTATTTGCATGTTAGAATAACCTTTTATGTGACTGATACATAGCAGTAATAAAGACTGCTATAGTAGAATGCTCAAGGACTATCCATGGGGTCCTGGGTGGGAATTAGGTGGTCAAGGCATGAAGATACTATTCTGTGTGTATCCTTAGGTAAACTCTTTCTTTCACTGCAATTGCTGTTAAACAATACTGTCGTGTTTGTTCTGCTTGGTTACCTTACATTTCTTCATAAAAACCCATGCATTTCCTTCTTTTTTAACCCCAAGCTGACAGAAATTCCAATGCTTCATAGACTGCCACTCACAGGGGTTTGAGGTACTTGCTAAAGGCAAGCCTGCAGCTCATTCAGACTGAATGCAGTGTGTTGCAAGAGCCTTGGTCAGTTCTGAGAAACAAAACTTCAACAGGAGCAACGTGTATTGGAAGCCACAATATAACCACTTCTTTTGTTGTTGTTTTCTGCCTTTCCTCTCTTCTGTCCTCAGAGACAGAATTTGGAAGAAAAGCGCTACAGCACTTCAATGAAATTCTTTGAGGATGGGGCAAATTGGAAATGAACCACAGCTCCATTCTTTGTGTGGGAAAGCAAATATGAAGTACGTAGAAGTTAAACTGTGAGAGTCATGGCAACATTTATGTACTTTTTTATTATTTCTGATCCTATCTCATCATCCAGTACGGACACACATGCATTAGTATGGGTGTTCTTGCACAGATTCCACAGTATATTTATTTGTTGGTAACTTAAAGCGTGAAGGTTCTTATGTCAGTGTATATAGGGACCAAAACTTGAGTGTTCATATTATGTAGCCATATTTATCAATTTTCCAACCTTATAAATACATTATAAATGTTATGGCCCTGCAGTGACAAGCCACAATCAACTCTTGATTTCATCAGCTTGTCATGCTTTAATCATCCCTCTTGGCAGATCTTTCAACATATGTCACAGTACTGCCTTCAAAATGTGCTTCTCCAATTCTGTTTTATTAACCCTGCCTTTTTATATGTTTTAGGCTCATTATGAAATGCAGTAAATCTGTCAAAGGCATTTTATATGCTGTCTCCAATTCATGCTGATGGGAAACATGTGAGAGCTCATTTAAGTCCCACAAAATGAGTACAATATGAAAAGTCAAACCCCACAAAAAAGTATATGACAAGAAGTCTGGGGATCACATTCAGCCCAGAAGGCTGATCAAAATTCAGTGGTCTTATTCCTTACTCATTGCCCACTCACAAGGGCATTTGGATAGGAAAATATTAAGAGCACAATGGGATCTGGCAGTACCACAAAAAAATCCCTTCAGCTTGCAGATCAAGCAACATGTCTCATTAATAACTCCAAGTAGTTCAGCACAAGATCCATGTCCCTCTTCATGGAAAAAACCAGAGTCAGCCAAACTTGTTACTATTACCTTGGTTTCAGAAGCAAGGTTTCAGAAGTGAGGAGATCATAACTGCCTCGAGTCTGAGGGAAGTAAGGAATTGCTAAAGGGGCATAAGGAGACAATACCCAGACTTTTGGCAGGGGGTGAGGGGTGGAAAGAAGAGGGAATGAGATACCAAAATCACTTTGCAAGTGACAGAGTGAATTTGGGAGTGGGGTAGGAGTCAGGTTCTGCAAGAACAGAGAACTAGTGATTTTCTCTAATAAGACTCAGTTACCAAACATTTGGAAATCACTGAAGTAGTACAGTATGAGCTGTGCAGGGGTACTGTGCAGGGATAAGTACAAATTTAGAAAAGAAGAACTTGTAGCAATGACTCAGACATCCCAGTTAGTTCAACTTTTGAGTTTGCCTTGTTAATATCCCAGTCACCATTAGACTTTGCATCACTGAGCTCACAAGAAATAATAATCAGAATATTACATACTATTTACAATATTAGTGCTCATGTCAGCTGAATAAAGGTTATGTAGTCTTCTCTTAATTTACCTAGTGATGCTACTATTAGACCATCTAAACTTATCTCCTCCTTCTTGTCTAATGCATTATAAACTAAATAAAGCAAAGTTGGGAGAGGTAATATCCCATTGATAACAGTTAGAAAACACAGACAAGCTTTAAGAAACACAAGACCTTAAAAAAATTACAGAGGGATAAAAAATGTCACTGATAAAAAAAAAAATCAAGAACTTATATATTGAGAAATGAGTTTGTTTTTTTCAACTGTATTGGACTGACTCATAAAGACTATTCCTCTTCAGTAACTTTCTCTTGGTTATAATTGACGACTACTAGAGGTATCACACACTATTTCTCCATAATTAAGGCAGTTTTATTTCCTAGAAGATTAGTGTTAACTCTGTTTCACAAACATGAGGGTTAAGTTACCTTCACTGGGTTGGTCAGCAGGTAGCAAAACACAGAGTACAGAGAAGCTGGCTCCGTCGCCTGCTTCACTCTTAAGAACTCTACTGTCTCCTCATATTCAGCATAAGGTCAGTGAGATGAACGCAAGCCAGCATGAACAAAGAATCTGGATGGAACCTTGTGAGACCTTCTGCTTCAAGGACAAGATAGCAATAATATATAAAAATCATCAGTCATGGGTGGGAACTGTTTTCTACACCTCTCTTGTATGCTCTACATCAAACAAATCCCTGCTAAATTTTGTCTTTAACAACTACAACAACCACTGCATTATCTGAGGAAATTCTTCATCATAACAAGCTCTAGTGTGTTTTGTGTAATTCCTTTACAAATAACCTTGAGCCTTCTGTATGTCCTCTTAATATCTCAGGAGAGGATCTCACTTTCTCCTCCTCTCTTCCTCTCCTGCCAGTCTCCCCCTCCCCACCCCAATTATCTCTTGCTGTCTTCTGGGTGGTTATGTTTAATCTCAGGATTAGGCAGAAGCCTGCAGTTTGCCTTGAACAGCTTATCAGCTTCCAAGAGACATTTACAGGGAGAGAAAGACTCCAGTTTTGATAGCAGTAATTGTATTTAGCTTGTAAGATACAAGGCTATTTATCTCACGGCTGGGAAATCACAGGGGAGAAAGAAACAAAATGTTGATAAAAACTAAATAAAACCAAAAAAGGAGACGAGAGGG
>JAWWTY010000156.1:43630807-43646365 GCA_035222235.1 Margarornis squamiger | reverse complement strand
AAGGGAAGGGAAGGGAAGGGAAGGGAAGGGAAGGGAAGGGAAGGGAAGGGAAGGAAAGGAAAGGAAAGGAAAGGAAAAGAGAAAATCCTCCTCAGAGTCCCTCTAGTAGAGGGATGAGGTGGGAAAACATTAAACAAAATGGTCATGCCACTTGTGGAAGTAGACTGAAAATATCCAGTGAAAGATGTAAACAGCTTGAGTAGGACAAGAAATTACCTGTTTCAAAACAGACTATGGACTCTATTCCATGGTTACAGTTGTGTTAAACTTGGGAAATTTGATTTGTAGACATGGGTAGAACCATTTTTAGAGATACTGAGTACGGACAATGAGACAGCTGGAGCTGTGGACACCCAAATATCTGAAAATGAAGTTTGGTTTTTTGCTTTTTACAGAAACAACAGTAGCCATCATGGGTTGTGGGGTGCTATCCAGCACTTACTATTTAAACCAGCTTCAGTTTCCTTGCTTATAAAAAGTCCTTTCCATTCCACATTTGCAGTATTCACTCTATTCTCTACAAAACAGCTTTGTGTTCTGTTTCTCCCACCCAAACATGCTGTAAAATCTCTGATGCTGACTTAAGTTCTGTTTGGCCTATTCCACTTTTAAAATCCCTTCAATAGGTTTGGGTGGGCATTTAAGAAAAAAAAAAATTAGTTTGAATCTTTTTAGTCTAACTTGGTACAATCAAACAAGGATGCAAGCAGGGCAGAGTTAGCATCATCCCCATGAGAAATACTCAGCACCTTGTGAAAGTATTCAGTGGTCAACAGCAATACAAAAAATGCCACATTTCAATTTGTATACATTTAATCACAGAAGACTTTTACTAAAAGAAGAATAATAAGATGGAACCATGCATACCATTCAAGTGTAACAAAACACCAACACCATTTCAGTTCTTTCTACCCTCATAATTACTTCTCTACAGTTAGAGCAGATGAGATAAGAAATACAGTATCTACGGACTCTGTATTATAGAGATGTAATATATAATTTCAGTTGTCCCAAAACTAACTTCTTGGAAATTTTCTCAAAGATGAGAGGTCATAAGGTTAAAAAAAATTAGAAAAACTGACACTCATGGGATTCTTCCTAGAGTCTTTGTCACATCACCTTTCACTTAAACATAAAACTATAACCTCTGACTAATATTTTTTATTACTTTGTGAATGAGTCAGTTTAGACTACACTAGAATATTGTCCATTGGAAGGGATCTACAACAGCAGTTGCGTAGTCCAACTGATTGACCAACTCAGGGCTGACCAAAAATTAAAACATATTCTTAAGAGTATTGTATAGATGCCTATTAAACACTTTAAGCCATAAGGCCTGTCAACCATCTCTCTACAAAGATGGTTCCACTGTTTGACCACCCTCTCAGTAAAGAAATGCTTCCTAAGGTATAGTCTGAACCTCCTTTGGCACAGCTTCAAATCATTCCCATATATCCTATCACTGGGTACCAGGAAAAAAGAGATCAGCGCCTCCCTCTCTGTTTCCACTCCTCAGGAAGCTGTAGAGAGCAATGAGGTCAACCCTAGCCTACTTTTCCCCAAACTCAGCAACCTCAAAGCCCTTAGTCACTCCCCACAGGACATGCTTTTCAGTCCTGTCACCAGCTTTGTTTCGGTCCTCTGGACATTTTCATAGACATTCACAACCTTCTCAAATTGTGGGGCATAGAACGGCACACAGTACTGAGGTGAGGCCACTCCAACACTAAATAGAGAAGGACAACCCCCTCTTTTGACTGGCTGTGCTGTGTTTGATGCACCCCAGGATGTTGTTTGCCCTCTTGACTATCTGGGCATACAGTGACTCACATTGAGCTGCTGACAACCAGCACCCCCAGATCCCTTTCTGAAGGGCTGATCTCTAGCCACTCCTCTCCTAATTCATACTCATGCCTGGCATTACTCTGTTCCAAGTGCAGAATCCAGAATTTGTTCTTGCTAAATTTCATCCCATTAATCATAGCCCAATACTCCCATCTAGCTAGTTTCCTTTGCAAGGCCTCTTATCCCTTGAGAGGGTCAACAGCACTTCCCAGCTTAGCATCATTAGCATACGTGCTAGTGGGGCATTCAACTCTGCAACCAAATAATCAATAAACATATTGAACAGAACTCTCCCTAAAATTGAACCAGCCATATGTAGCTCCCTTCGCCACAACTCTTTCAGCACTGCCGTTCAGCCAGTTCTTAACCCAGCGCACTGTGTACAGGCTCATCCCACAGCTGGACAACTTGTCCAGAAGGATGCTGTGAGGGATGGTATCAAAAGCCTTACTAAACCCACAAAATACTACATGCACTGCCTTCCCTTCATCCATGAAGCAGGTGACCTTATCATAAAAGGATATCAAATTAGTTAAATGTGACATTCCCCTTGTTAATCCATCTTGACTGTGCCTTATAATTGCATTATTCTTTAAATGCCTTTCAATAGCATACACTATAATCTTCTCTATACTTATTCTGGGATCTGAGGTTGGACTAACGGGTCTGAAGTTTCATGTGTTTTCCCCCACACTCTTCTTGTAGATCGGAATAACAATGGCTAGCTCCCAGTTAGCAGGGACCTCTCCAGACTCCTAAGACCCTTGGTACATGGTTGAGTTGGGTCCTGCCATGTCATCTGCTAGCTCCTTCAGTACTCCTTCAGCTTGCTAGAAGACTTATTGAAAGAAGCAAGTAGGAACTCAGCCAGTTTTCTTCCCTGTCTTACATAAAGTGTCTGGTACAAATCAAGCTACTTCAGAGCTTTCCACCAGGTAAATGAAAAAATGTATTGTAGCAAGGGAGAGCTGATATCTTTCACATTTTAGCTAAGTAGGAGAATCTAAACCACTATCACTTTAACCCATGTTTCTAGAAAGCGTATTATTTCAGACAAAGACTGCCTCACAGAGACTACCAAAGATGTAGTTCAAATTGGATTGCTTTCAAATGAAATTAAAACAGAAGATACAGCCCAAATGTTTGGGGGCATTCAGCCTTTGGAACTGGACCTATTCTGAAGGAAAAACCCAGCAGAGATACCAGGGTGCCAGAATCAACTTTTTGTTTTTCAGGTGTGCACTTATCTGACCACGCTACCAGCCAGAGCACTCAGTTCTGCTGTCAAGAGCTAACTGTCCAGCTTTTCCAGAAATCCAGCTTCCTCTCAGAAATGTACTTGTCAGAGCAAATGAAGTAGGGGCATAGAGGATGAAATATTTTTCCTTTTATTCAGTAGCAAAAGAACTGCAAATTAATGTAATTTGAAAGGGCAGAAACTACTACAAGAAGACTGAGAGATCACTCAAGAGAATGATAAAGGGGATAAATATAAAATATGTGCTGCATGGATGAACTAATGAATCCTGATAAGAATCCAGTTGTTTAAAGCTGTATTATTTCTTATTTTTAAAATGCATAAAAAATAAACCAGGCTACAGTTGTCTTGCTAAATCATGCATTTGTTCAAATGGCAAGTCCTTCCTGCCCCTTGCTTTCCTTCCTTTAATCTTCTCCTTTAAAACATTACTCCAATTAGACTTTATTTTTGTGTCATGGACACTCTTACTTTACAGCTTCTCTTCAACTAGTTTTGCGGATTTTTTTTCCACTGTAGAAAATGTAGTTAGTGCATGGATGAATGAACAGGAATATCAGGCTTGTTTTGACATACACTACAAATCTGGCACAACAGAAAGTATTTTTTTGCAAGGAAAGCGAGTGAACAGAGAAAAAAAATCATGACTAAGAACTAATGAAAATTTAGGGACTGAGGCATCCCAGTTTTGTGTAAAGAGAAGATTTATTTTTAACTATTCTGAAAATTTCTCTAAACTGTCTCAAATTTGATAGGTTTTATTCTAATCGAAACAAAAACATGTCTGATTCTTCCTCTGCCTGAGCTCTTGGACCAAAATTACTCCAATTTCATCACTAAAAATCTTTATTTAGATACAGAGAATGCTCTCACCAAGACCATAAAAGCAAGAAAATAACACTGACCAAGAACAACCTGTTTTCTGGTATGTACAAAAAAGGATGAAAGCATGTGAGACAATAGAAGGGAGGCAGTCACAGGACCTCTCCTTTAGAGCACAGCAAGAGGTTTATACCCTGACTGAGAAAGACATTATGATGACCAACTTAATGAATCAAGAATCAAGAATGTGGCTATCAGTACAGCCTATGGAAAAAGTCCATGTCCTTACTGCGTTCTTTAGAGAGAGTGCAACACTAAGGCAAATAAATCATAAATAGCTCAATGGTTTTGGCTGAACCATGACAGCTGAATTGCAGATAGCAGCCTCAGTACTAATGCTACTATTTGCCATCTCCCTCTTCTCAGGAGCTTTGTCTCAGATACCTGTACTGGGCCACTGTTCAGTCTTACTGTCCAGTAAGAGAAACTTCAGCAGTGTTGAAACAACACTAGTGATTAGAGATCATCCCTAATGATTTGGATTGTTTCAGTCATAAAGTTTAGCCTACCTTCGCTCCAAGTTAATTCCCTCCTTTGCCATTTCTCTCTAACCCTTTTCCTCACAAGGAAGTATAAAACTCAGGTCACTGAAATCCAGCTGGATGCTATAATAACCAAAATGTCAGTGCCTAAATTGTAAGTTTGTTGCTATTTCATTTTCCTTCAACTTCGTTGTTTTTGTTTGGTTGGTTGTTTCAAAAACACAGCTTTGGAGCATTTTCGTTCCATTGGGCTAGTTTCAGTTAATTTCAACTTAACTGAAGACTTGTGTTTTAAGGAAAGACAATCTTCTCTCACTTTGCTCATTTAATGAATATCCCAACTTTTGTGCTTTTCATTGAGCAAGTAATTATGAGCCTAATGTATAATCCTTCTACAAGTAATAAAACTCAGTGAGGAGCATGGAAATGCCACTCAAAATGCAGCCCTGCTGCCTGAAGATTGTACCATGTGTGATGACAAAGAAGGTACATTAGCTAGTTCATAAAATTTGCAAATATTAGACTGCAGCACTGTGTGGAAAACCAAGTACACATGAAATTGTTCATTTTACAGACAACACAGTGTGCCCAAGCATGCATTGTCTACAAATACCATATTTTTTAAACACTACAAATAAATGTGTTTCCAGAATTAACATAACCCTAGGTGAAATGTACAGGGTTCCTCAGCTACTATTACACAGATCTGTTATGAACTACAGTTTCAGTAGTCTCCAATTGAAACACACTGGATTAGCCTGGGTCCATCCAACTACAAAGCCTTTTATAGAGTTGAATTGCTGCTGAACACAGGTTTGGTCTTGCATTCAGTACAAGAAACTACAGTGCAAGGCAACAAATTATTAATTTCAAAAGCTGCTACTTAGCCTTTTCTTTAAACAATTAACTGCACAGAAAATGGGACTAATAGGGATTGGTTTCCTGTAGTTATTGGCTTGTGGAATCTTTTTTGAATCTGAGGCATTCATAATGCCACTCTATTATATGGATATTCTAGTATTTAACATGAATTGAGATCAAGTCACAGTCCTTTCCTCTGTGAGGCATAGAACATTGTCCTTCTCCCTTGGTTGCTTTTTTGTTTGTTTTGTTTGTTTGCTTGCTTTTTTCCATAGCCATGTAGGATCTTTACTTTTGTGATTTTTTTCCCCTTTTTTAAATTCAGCTAAAATACTGGTTTGAAAGAAATGGGAAAAAATAAGGGAAAAACCTGCACACACAGAAAGCATGATCCCATAAGCCTTATTTTCACAGAGACAGGCTGAAAAATTCATCATCTACAAACAGACAGAAATTGAAATCCATGCACAGAAAGGAAAAGGCGTCTGGAAGATAAAAGTGTCCTTTTTCCTCAGGGCACAACAGCATACACTCCATACTAGCCCAGAACATGAGGTTAATGCTGATTCCATGAAACCATACATCTTCTAATGAAAACACAGAAATATCTTTTTCCAAGGCAGAAGCAGAAGGTACTGAGGTAGTCTACAAGTGTGATTTATTTTCCCTTTTAAAAAAATAAAAGAAAATCTCTAAAGCATTGAGCTGAATACTTTTTTTCTTTACATCAGGGACTTACTACAGCAAGTAATAAAAGAAGAAAATTTATTCATAGGGTTCCTACTGACTATAATTGGCTGCCAACTAGATTGGAGGTATTTTACAAAATAATTGATGACAGGAGCAGAAGAAAGATCCTCAGTTGGGCCTTTTCTAGCCCACTTTCCTCTCTAACCACTGGATAGCAGATAGAATCTAACTCAGCATGTCTGTCGTAGCATTCTTCAAAAAGAATTTCTTCACAGAAATAAGGTTAATAATTGAAATGTATCCTTTTGCATATACTTCACCAAAATGTTGACAAAGGACCATGTTGAATATGGTGTAGAGAGCACCACAGCATAGATCACTCACATTAAAAACTTTCCTGTGCATTTTCTGAGGGAGTGGAAGAGATTAATCGTCCCCTTGGAATAATTTATTAGTGTAACATCACTTAAATTGATATATAACCTCAAGTTAGGATATTTCCCATAATCTGACTTTAAGTTTCTTTTGAAGAACTTCTACACAACTAGCAAAGAGTTGTCCTGAGTTAGTACTGTACAATGCAGAAATGAAAAACTGGTAGTTGCTTAGACTTAATATTGGAAACCAACAAGATCATGGCTTGATCTTAGGCAACAATATGTGAATAAGAAGAATGTAGTTAACAATGGAATTCTTTCCTTGTGCTTATCCTGCCTTTTGCAACCATACACATCATCATACCTCAGCTATCTTATGAACTGTCAGCATCACATACAACAATCCATTTTTCACTTGGAATGAGTTTGACCTTTTATCATAGTGACATAAAGTATCATGAGGCTACAATTTGCCAGTGGTGGGATAAAACATGTGACAGTGTCTCAAGAACCAGTTGTTCACTATGTCTGGTGGATTTAGGGTGGTAATTTCCAAAGAGATACTGAATTGGTCCACTGCATTTTTACTTAAGTTAACTAAGGGTTGTCAGTTTTTGTTAAATTGTTAGATTGTAAACTTTTGTATCTGGAAACCTAAAAGAGAAAGAGAAATTTAGGTGATGAAAAATTAGGAGATAAGCATAAAGTCTGATCAAATACTTGCTTAATCTTCTACATTGCTTACATTTCAACTCTATATCTATATACACTGCATCTGGGATGCGGCTAGAGTAGTCTCTTCTTTTTGTAAGGTCTGTGCAAAACCTTTTTTCCCTAAATATTTAGCAAACATCACAAGTAGCAAAACCAAGGTTGTTGTTGAATGAGTTTGTAACTCTGTGCAGAATTAGGATTCACTTAAGAGGCCTCTGAAACAGTGCATCATACCATACAGTTGGCATGCTTATTCTTCCAGTGTAAAGGAGCATTAGCTTGTTTTCCAAGAGTCATAATATGCACCACCAGGCTGGTCAATTTATTGTTGAGATGAAATAAGAAGGATTTATATAGCAACTAGTTGTTATTAAACATTAGTTTATAGGTACAGATATATTTAAAGAGAAAAGGAAAAAACAAAAAAAAAAAATATGTACCTGTGGGGTAGTGTTCATTCACTGGCCAGCTGTCAACCTGAAGTGTGGCATTGCCACCATTCCTGGTAAAGCGTACGACGTGGTATTTGCCATCATTTACAGGTGTGCTTTCCTCTTTAATAGAGATATCCACTGTGCCAATATTGAAGACTACACCAATCTTTCCTTGCTCCTAGAATAAAAGAAAAAAAGAAACAGATGTTTTTAAATTGCTGGCGATTAGGAGCACGTTCTTGGCCTATAAATCTCTAATGGGCAATTATGCCGGTAGATGGCACTGAAGAATACACAGAAGTGTTGTTTTGAGCTTTGTCAGGAAGAATTTCATTGGCTGTGCTTCAATATAAACACTGTCTTTCACACTCTACAGCATTCAGCTGATGACAGTGACTCATTTGTTCCCGTAAAACATCACAGAAGACAGGTGAGAAATAAGGCAACTAAAATCAGAAGATGTGGATAAATAGTTTTTTGAGCAACATCTCTACTGATTATTACTAGTCACTTGTTATCTGAAATACAGCCACAGGCAGTCTCTATCCCAACAACTGTTTTTTTCCTGTTATTCTGCTTTGGAAACAAACAGCCCTCACCCCAAAACAAATAACTATGGGATCCAGCAGCAAGAAATCTGTTACAAGATGGATGGAATTAGAAGGGAGAAAACATTTAATTAGCTGACTTTGACAACCTGCTAGAACCTAATTGCTAAAATACCTAAAAGACAGGAGCAGCCAGTCTTTTTGCATTCTACATCACACACCAAGCAGGGCCCTACCAGCAAAACAGTCTTCCATAGAGTTTTACCAAAACTTTCCACCAGTCACTGACTGAAATGGAAGAGCAGGCAAAGCCCACTGTACTAGCCACAACACTTTCTCCTGCAGGTCCCCTTATGTAGTTCAAGTAACGACCACATTCCATGACCTCAGATTGCAAAATACATGCCCAGAATATATTCAGATTAGATATGTGCATTTAATACTACTTATTTAAACAGTGCCACGAATTCTTGTCACTGTATATAATATACAATTAACGGGAATGCTTCTTCAAACACTTAACAAGAAGAGGCACACTATGCTGGTGTCAACAATTACAAAGGCATAGTAGGTGTACTGTACAGATCCAAAACTGGCGCAGATAGGCAGAACTAAAATGTATCATGTAGGAAGCCAACACATTTCCTAGCCATCCATACTATAAAATTGGCAAAGCGTTGCTAATTGTCTTGCTAGAAAAATGAAGGAAGAAACAACAGAGAGGAGATGGCCAAGTTGTATGTAACTTTTGGAAAAAACCTTGATGTATACTAAAGGGTGAGAGACAATTCTGTTACTGTTACTACCTTATATATCTGCTTGGTGGGCAGAGGACTCCATCTTTCAGGGCTGTTACCCTAACTTTACTACATTCACATTAGCAAATCTCAGCAATAAAAAATAAACCTCTCCTCTTGCACTTAAGAGCCACCTTGGGTTCCTCTCCTGAATTTACTCCTCTCTCCTGGTATCAAAACACCTTTTTCTTAAAATGCCCATATATATTTCAATTTCTCAGAAAGACCCTTTCTGATTTCTGCTTTACCTTACATTTTAAAGTTTACTCATATCAAAATATTCATCACAAGTTCCTTGTATATTCAATACCATTTTTTTTTTTTGACATTTTTTTCCCTAAGGCCAAGTCCCCTGGTATCAAACTACAACACTGTTATTAGGAAAGCAAAGCAAACAGTCTAGTAGCTGAAGAGGTCACGAACTGTGGTTCAACTACTTGAAGCTTAGCACTGCAACTGCAAGCACCTTGGTTTTTTCTCCTCAAAATGGTAAATTTTAGACTGTGCTAAATGTATGCTGGATAGGAACAGTTTCATGTACTGCATGAAACATGAAATTTCAAGCACTGTTATGCTTTGGATGGACTTTCCTTCAAGTTATCAATAACATCTTCCTTTTTCCAATGGAACATGAGGTAAGTGGATTGCTGCTCCCAGCAGATGCATGAACTCAGATGCCATTTGAAAACAACCAACCTTTCTTGTCTAACGATACCTCGAAAATAAGGGAGGTTTCAGTGAACAAACATTTATTTCAGGTAAAAGCATTGCTGACACAGATTTACCACTTCTTTGATACATGAAGTGACCTCCCAATGCTATTTTAGTGAATCTTTCGCTGGCAACCATATAATTATCTTTACCTGCATGGCAATTAGCAAAGAACAAGTGATTAATTTTTCCTCACTCAAATAATATCTACTAACCAGGTAACCTGGCTACTGATATTTTGGTTTTGGCTTTGCCTTATAATCAACCACTCAGACAACCTCTCATACAGCTTTTTCAATCACCATCAATACATCAAACTTCTTTTGCAAACTGTGGCTGCTCTAAGAACAGTCTACCTTGGCCAAGGCATAGCGTGAGCCGGTAAGTTGAAGAGCTGCACCTTGTCCAATGGAAAAGATCTCAACCACCTCAGAAAAGGAAGGCATTAAGAGGTATTCAGCAGAGAGAAAGCTGCATACCTTCAAGCCCTGCAGGCTTAATGAGGCAAAGATTTCCCCAGTTGCAAGTGGGGATAAGGATGGTGGGAAGTTCAACTAATCTTCCCTGCAGAATGAGAAAATGCTTCTGATCTCTTCTTAGAGGAAAAGGAGATAGCATCTTTCACCATGCCTTTTCCTGGGAACTGAAGGAAAATACCTGTTTAAAGGGCCAGTGATAAAAGGGCAAACTGGGAGAGCGGTAAGAGCCCAGAAGCAAAGGGCTGCAAACTGCAGTGGCCTTTAGTCTGATGGAGAGAGGAGGGAAATGAGCAAACCTGTGCCTCCCCCATCCCAAGCAGATTGCCAACTCCTCTCAGAGCCAGGAGAACATGGCCCTTCTAAAAGCAGAGTAACGTTTTGTTGCAACTAAGAGATGCAAAACTTTGTCTTAAAAAAGCCCAAAACTCCCATGGGCCCAGAGAATGCCTACTCCAGCTCTCTTCAGACGACCCTTGGGCAAAGATTCTTGTGACTCTTTAACACAAGTTTTGCAGAAGCACAACTTCTGATACTCTTCTTTGGACTGAGCAGGAACATGAAAACAGTTTTGATCCAATTACCAGGATAAAAGACAATATAACACAATATGCAGAAAGTAGGGCTGTTAAAGCTAAACTGTAAACACAGACTTCAAGACACAGTTTATTCATGGTATTTTATATCTCTAGGGCACCAGACACCATGAAAAAAGAAGCAATTAGTTTATGCATTCCTGGCAGAAAATTTAAAAAAAAAACTAAAAAAAAAAAAAAAATTAAAAAAAAAAGGTAAAGCAAAGCACAAAGAAAATCCTACAGTAAAGAACAGTGACCATGGACACAGGGGGCAAACCCAGGATTTATTTTCAACATCTGTTCAGTTCCAGTTTCCTACACTACAACACCTCATTAAAAGCAGCTTTTGCCAAGACCCACCTTCCTTCTAAATCTCAAAGACAAGCTTTACCATTAAACTTTTAACACTTCATGATGGACATGACCTTTCATTCTTTTCCCCACACATTCAGCTAGGGGATTTTCTTTCCACATTACAATACAAAGGTATTGACTAGACCGTAAGTATGCGACAAAGAAAGATTTACCTTACAGTGACTATCTTTAAGGTTTATTTTGTGCATACAGACTAATCATACAGCAAGCAGAGAGGTGAATACAGAGCCACAGAGAGTGTACAAGTTACACGTCCAAAAGGGCTCAGACAGTGCGAATTTTTTCTGCTCTGTATTGGTGTTTACTGGGCTGCCCGAAAAATATTCCATGAAAAGGCAACTATTAATTAATATTTTTGAAACCTCCAAGTGACATCAAGTACTGGTACTGTATCTGGGAAAACTGAAAACTAGTTTATTTATAAATAATGAGGTGAAATCAACATTCAGTCTGTATTTTACTTCTCCTCTTCTTTATTTAAGGCTACTGTGTCAAACAGGATTTTTAAAGTTTCTCAAGAATTTGTCTGGTGCTGATTTGTCCCATAAAATTGCAGCCCTCAAAAGCCACACTACTGTTCCATTGCTTACAGTCCTTCTGGAGATAAACTTCTGCTATGCTGTCTGTAAGACTTCAGACAAATAATTACGATCATATAATAGAATGGTTGTAGACAAATTATAAGAACATAAAAAGGCAAAGGACTTTAAAAAAATATTCTACAAGGTTTCCCCTTGACCTCTCTATTCTATACGGGCTCCTGGCAACAATTTGTTGTTATATGCACTGCTACCAAACATTTTGAACATCATTAAATGGTTCTAATCCACAGCCTAGATCAGGAGATCTGCAATTTATTGCTTGCCCTTTGGTATTATTTCACTTTGGCAACCTTTTCTTTTACATTTTTGTTAAACAGATTCTTCATCTGTGACAGAGGGGTGATAGTTACTTGTTTTTCCAAGCTCTCCAAGCCCTGCAAATCCACATATATTTTACTTAAACATTGGTGATATCCTGACAATCCCAACCTTTCAGATCTGAGAGCAACTACAATCCAAGAGGAGCAGGTCTTAAGCTTTTCTCAGATTCTATTTTCAACTCTTCTAAAACCAATCCCTTTCCTCTGAAGGGACTTCAGGAACATTTCTGAGGTCTGACATTTTTGCAGGTATGGTTTTTCTTTTGTTTCCCTCCATTCAAGGAGAACTAGAGCCTGTCTGCATGCAAATTGTCAGGCCTTTGCTTTCTCTGTGCTGTGCCCTTACATTTTGAAGGCACGTGTCTCTGTAGCAGATCAGGCAGAAAGAAAGTAAAAGGAGGTTAGCAGTGCTTTTGTAAGATGAGCAGTTGGAGTGTGTTAGAGAGGACACAAACATGAACAGCCACATGCACTCTGCTCTGAAAAAGGCTTTACCCTTAGGTTTTCTTTTTCTTAATCTAAAATTCAAATAGTCCACACTGAAAGTATATGGTTGTTCACTGTGTGTAGAAAGCATTTAATTTCAAAAACCAAGAGAGAGAGCTCCAGGCATTAGGAGAAATCTTACTCTCAGCTGCATCAATATGAATCAATAGCTATTCAGTTGAAGAAACTCAATTCCTACTGATGCAAGTGGAAGCAGAGTTTATCCCAGTATCTTTATGTTGTTTTGCTTATTTTTCTGGAGATAACTGTAAAATTAAAAATAAAGCATTTATAAAACATACCTGAAATCTTACTAGAATCCCAGGGTAACTGTATTTTTTCACACTTATTTTACTTCATTATTTTTTAATAGTCACTACTGCACAGACTGCCTCCTCCTCTCACCCTGTCTGGTTCCAACATGGCTAGACATCAGCCCAAACCTGGCAGACCATACTCCTAGTCACTTCTTCCTGCAAATCACTGCTAATTTTGTTGCTCTCATTTGAAAGTGATACAAGCTCTTTTAGCAATACAAGTAATTTTGCACTGTAGGAATGTTTTGTAAACTTTTGTCCCCCCACAAATGCCACACGCATACACTTCAACTCTGCTACCTGCTAAATTCAGGAAAATTGCTTTGTTCTCTTATAAAGACAAGCACTGCTTTTCCTGGAATGACTTCCTTCTACTTAGGCTTCTAAAGCTGCAGTCTGTGCATTTAAAAAGGGATTGAACTTTTATTTCTCCCTCTTTGGAATTGTTTTCACTTTATTATTTAAGACTTTCTTTGCTTGATTTCCTTTGGGGGGTTGTTTGCCTGGTTGTTTTTTATTTTTGCTTTGCCTTAAACTTGGTTCTGGATGTTACTCCAGCTGAAGGATCGCTCAATTTCAGTGGTAGAGGGAACTTAGCACAACAGTGCTAAATGTAGCAAGGTATCCAGAAGAGCTGAAGGTTACAGGTGTATATTCCACAGAGGACATTCACTTATTACTGGAACAGCAAATCACTCTCTGACAACTTTCACTGTAAACAGAAACTCAGTATGTTTGCTGATTAGAACCCCAGATTATGCTGAGTTGGAAGGGACCCACAAGGATCATGGAGTCCAACTCTTAGCCCTGCATAGGACCTTCCCCAAGAATCACACCATGTACTCAGAGGTACTTTCCAAATGCTTCTTGAGCTGTGTCAAGCTTGGTGCTGTGATCAGTTCCCTGGGGAGCTTGTTCCAGTGCCCAACCACCCTCTGGGTGAAGAACCTGTTTCTAATATCCAGCCTAAACCTCCCCTGACAAAACTTCCCTCAAATCCTGTCACTGGTCACCACAGAGAAGAGATCAGTGCCTGCCCCTTCTCTTCCCCTCATGGGGAAGCTGTAGACTATGATGAGGTCTCCCCTCAGTCTCCTCTTCTCCAGGCTCAACAGACCAAGTGACCTCAGCCATTCCTCACACGGCTTCCCCTCAAGGCCCTTTAACATATTCCCTGCCCTCCTTTGGACACTCTCTAACAGCTTAATATCTTTCTTATATTGCAATGCCCAAAACTGCACACAATATTCAAGGTGAGGCTGCACCATGCAGAGCAGAGTGGGACAATCCCCTCCCTCGACTGACTGGTGATGCTTTGCCTGATGCCCCCCAGGACAGGGTTGGCCCTCCTGGCTGCCAGGGCACTGCTGAGTCATACTCAACTTGTTGTCAATCAGAAAGGTAGTAACAACCAGCATTGTGCTTAGAGGACCCTTCTGGGCTGCAACCAGAGCTGAATGCACAGCAGGACAGGCCTTTCCAGTATATGTGTACCAATGGATTTAAGAAGGGGAAATATTAAAACCTGTATTCAGCACACAGTATAAGGCAGTTAGTTCTATGTCTGGTCATACTTAATACCATTTTTAATATCACTGAGGGTCTAAGTCTGAAATCAGGATTGCAGATGTAGAAAAAATTTTAGAACTGGATAAAGGCAGAGTTTACTGGGTGAAGTCTTCCTTTATCCAAATGACAGTGGCAGGGAAGACATGCTCAAGAACAAACATGGCCACCCTGGCAAATATAATAATCAACAAAAGCATGAAATGTTCTTAAAGAAACAACAGGCGCTGAATCTCACCTGACTTGGAAGCCTTTAATCAGGGTGTCAACACTCTACAGTTATCTTGAAACAAGAAAAAATGTTGTTAAGGAGAAAGGAAGTACACAAGCCAGCTAATTTTGGCTGATTTTTGAGGGCTGTTATAAGGAACAGTAGGTAATTTTGTGTTATATACTGCTTGTTACAGCTTCTTTAAGGTGCTGAACCAGATCTACTAAATGCCAGTTACAAACCTATTTATCAGAAAGAATGACATGCACACAGGATAAAATAAATAGAAATTATTGCCCTTTGGGGGCATGGTTTTTAAAAGAAGCAATTCTTAGAGATACATTATTTATAAGGCTAAAAAGGACAATTGATATAATCTAGCATCCTCTAAAATTTTATATGAAGCCATATATCTTCTCTGAATTGATTCTTTGTTAAACTATAGGATATATTTTAGAGGAACACTTATTTGTGATTTGGACATTTAAAGCTGAGGAAAGAAACCTTGGATTCATTGCAGTTGCTGCTTTGATGAGATTAGCCCGGTGTTGAACATGGTCAAAAAGGCAAGTGGAATGTCAAGAATTATAATGGAAAGGAACAGTGCACTGTAGAAGAATCTCTGTTACATGTTAATGGTGGACCTTTGACTTTTATTCTTGAACACAATACACATATCTTTACAGGTCATCTCACAAAGAAACAAAGAGGAGCTATAAAAAGTTCAAACTTGAAATTGTGCATACGTAGAGTAATAAAAAAGAAATGATTCAGCATTATTTCTTTATAACTCAATGTATTGGGTCTGGCTGAGATGGAGTTCATTTCGCTGTAGCAGCCCTCACAGTGCTGTGCTTTGTATTGGTAGCTAGAAACGTGCTGATAACACACCAGTATTTTGGCTACTGCTGGGTAGTGCTGGCAGAGCATCAGCACTGCAACATCCCTTCCCCCCCCGCGTTGAGGGCATGATCCTGGGAGGGGACACAACCAGGCCCGAAGACCCACACTAACCAAAGAGTATTCCA
>JAWWTY010000156.1:43608568-43630707 GCA_035222235.1 Margarornis squamiger | reverse complement strand
AACTTTTGCTTTAGTAAACTGCCTTATCTCAACTATGAGTCATTTTCCATCTTATTCTCTCTTCCCTGTCCAGCTGGGAAGGGGAGCAGTAGCGCAGCTTTGCTGGGACCTGGCATCTAGCCAAGGTGAACTCACCACATTTAAGGAACTACAAATATATAATAAAATCATTTGGTAATTATGTTTAAGCAAAGAAAGTACCTTCTCAGAAAGCACATAACTGAATTGTGCCAGTCACTGTCACAGGATTTTTGGGATACCTAAGATATGCTCAAAAATAGACAAATTCATGGGAAGTCAATCAAGAGGCATTGAATACAACAGTGTGAACATAACCTTCTGCTCAGCACTTCTGGAAAAGCAGATCATTATTGTTTCTTTTAATTTCTAGTTGCAATATTGAAAAACTACCTAGCACCATACTTCTATAAATGACTTGTAAGTCTGTAATGAAGCCAAAATTTTCTTGAAGTTTCTTACTGATTCTTGTTCATTTTATGAAGTGATGAAACACTGAAACTGGGAAAGATTAATGAGAATCTAATCTTTTCTATGAAGGTTTAGAAAAGGTAGTTTAGAAAAACATTTGTCAAGGCCAGACTGCTGTGTTTAGTCCTGCTTCAGAGAAAGAAAATTCTAAAGCAGATGTCTTAAGGTTCCAGCTTCATCTTTCCACGACTGCAAACCTCTCTCCCCTGCTTTACAGAGCATAAGAGAAAACTATCCAGCTCTCTGAGTTTCTTGCTTGAAAACAGGTTTTCCAATCCTTCATTTAAACTTCCCCATGGCCGTGAAACTCCTTGAGTTTACTTACACTTTTCTTCAAGTGTAGACACCAAAAATTTTTAACTTTAGTTTACAGAAATTGCAAAATCATTTCTTTTTATGTTCGAAGACCACACAATATCTTTTGGCCACAATCTTACCATGATGGTTCAGATTTGAGGCCTATTCACCGTGACTAACAGTCTAATTAAGGAGTGCTCTCTGGGAGTGTTCCTTATATTGAAAGATGATCTCTACTCTTTGTTTTGAGATACATTACATTATTTAGCTCAAGTAGAATGGATACCAGTTTCCCTGTTAAGAGCTTAGCAGGCCTTCCAACTGTCCTTCTTTTTGCCAGTTGACTGTTTATGTGGGACAGAGACTGCAATATAATACTTCTTTAATGGCCTGTACTACAATAAATTGTAGCATAGCAATACAGTGCTACTAAAGTACAGCTTACTCTTTCCTGTTCTTGATTTATTTTTTTTTTACCAAACACCTTTGCAATATTACAGAAATAGTCACCAGTGGGATGTGAAATTGCCATTCTCTTGCTTTACTTTTACCTTATCTCCTTCTCTCCCATTGTCTTTCCCTCTTTCAATCTTTGTCTTTTGTCTAATAAAAGTTCCTTTTATAAACAAAACTACCCTGAAGACAAGGCAAAAAAAAAAAAAAATGGACAAGAAGGTCAATTCTGTGACAATTGTACCAGGGTCAGGAGTGATTAATTATGTACAACACACACAATATATATGGGTGAAAGAAGAGATATGAGAGAGAAGCTGCTTGTTTATTTCAGCTCAGATATCCTGCACTACGTAAGAGCTTTATGTATCAGTGAAGCCTTTTAGGTAACATTAATACAGAATATCAACAGCATTACACTTAGGAATTAATTTTGCACCAGAAGTTTCCATACTTCATGCAAGATGATACTATTAGTACAGTATGAGACCTTTTAAATTTTAGCTCGCTAATAGAGGTAATCAGGCCTAGTTAGAGTACATTGCTGAAAGACAGAAAAGATTTCTGTTTTTAGTGCAGCTCTGCTATACCTTGAACAAGTCAGTTTCATTTCTCTCCAGTTTTTCTCTTTACACTATGAAGACACAGGCTTATGAAACAGTGTATTTGTGTGTTATCTGCCACAGTGCAGTCCTGGTATCTAGTGGGGCCTCCAAATGTTGTTGCAGTACAAATAATTACCATTAATGAATATATATATAATAACTAATACCTAGTTGCTCTTACTTATAACTGATGCCTGCTCAGCTTAGTAATCAGTGATACTCAGCAATCTTAAAAGGGAGACTTGCTTCCATGCTATTCAGCACCTAGGACGGTGTGACCAATTAAATCTTTTATTCCCATGACCTAGGAAAGCACCAACACACTGCCAGTCAATTACCAGGCAGTAAAATGTTACAGGAAACACATGCAGGTTTGTTTAGGCCACACAATTTTCAGAAAACAATTGTTGTTACACAGCTAGTGGAACTCCAGCCATGAGCCTGCTAATCCCACTCATGTACAGATACAAAAATGGAAGAAACAGAAATTAGCAGCATGCTGAAAAAGGGCATTTCCTAGGGAAAGAGAATGCAAAACAAATTTTAAAAGTGATACTTGTCCATTGGTTCACTAGCAAATACATTATTCAGAGGGTTGATTTGTTCCCCCAGATTACAATACACATCATAAAAACCTGCCCTACCTGATCATGTGAACTCCAACTACAATTAGGATTAAACAGTCTGACAGTGTCTTTTGAAAATATAAATAGTATATTCTGCAAAGTCTTGTGAAATAATACCTTTTAGATATGATTCCAGACCAGAGTAGAAACAGGAACTATTCTGAATGTTGACATCAGCTGCTGTTTAGAGGACTGAGCCAATGCACACTGTGTGCTGCACTTTAAACTCAAAGCATGCCCAAGATGCTGCACTCCTCCTGCATTACAGAAGTCGGCTGATTAAAAGCAAGCCTTTACCTTTCTAAGTGCTTCCAGGCAACTCACTCTTCAAACAAAAATATGACCAGCTGCTAAAATGTCACAGCCACTCAATACAGAAACGACTGCAGCAGCAAGTCAGATTGCAGTAAGGCATAAGAACGAGCAACTTGCTCCAAAGCAGGGATCTTCCAGGAGAAAATATGTCCATCCATTTCACAGCATCTCCCTTGGAGTTTTAATCCCCCAGGTAACATTGCTGACAATTTCCAGTGACAGAAGCGAAAGTGGCAGTTACACTCTGGTGGTTTAAACCTGGCCAGACACCAGGTACTCACCAGAGCCTCTCTATCACTGCCTCCCTCAGCTGCATGGGGAAAGGAAATATAAAAAAAGGCTCACTAGTTGAGATAAGGGCAGGGGGAGATCATTCACCAGCTACTGTCACAGGCAAAACAGACTCAGCCTAGGGAAATTATTTTAATTCATTACCAATCAAATCAGAGTAGGATAACGAGAATTAAAACCAAATCTTAAACCACCTTCTCCCCAACCTTCCCTTCTACCTGGGTTTAACTTTACTCCTAAAGGCTCAACCTTATCTCCACAGACTGCCTCACCATAGGCTCTACCATGGGCTCTCTCCCACTGCCATTTCCCCTTTTTAACTATTTTGTCACTGTAGCTGATGGCCTTGCCCAGCAGTGGGTCTGTCTTGGAGCTGGCTGGCATCGGCTCTGTCAAACATGGGGGAAGCTTCTGGCAGCTTCTCAGAGAAGCCACCCCTGTAGCCCCCCTTCTATCAAAACCTTGCCATGCAAACCCAATACATACATAAAATATGGAATTAAAGATTTGACACTTACAGCTGTGAAGAATAAGCTATGTACCTTGACTACTAGGCTTCCTTACCAAGAGCATCGGTACAACTGGGAGAAGTTGGTGAGCTGAAAGCACAGCATATATCATTCAATATAGCAATCAGGGCTCTCTGTCTCAACCCATAACCCACAGAAAAGTGAGCAGTTGTCAAGAAGATGGCATTTAAAAAAGGACATTGCTGTCTGACAGGAAAGGTGATAACAAATATCAGCTTGCCACCATCCAATTAACCCAAGCGCAGTAGACACAGAAGTGCAAGAGCTGAAGTGGCTTTGGATAAAATTAATCTATTTAAACTTGGTTTAGCCTAGAGTATATTTGTTTGCAAACTCTTTTCTACCCTTAATCATAAAGAGTACTGTAGAGTTTTAGAGTGTTCAAAAAATATGTGTTCAAAGGTATTATATGACTAAGCACTATATATTACTATATTTTCCTTTCTCAGTGTGTTTCCTTTACAGAATTCTAATAGAATAGAATCCTAATTGAATTTAATGCATCCAGGGCCTACGTTCTATGTTTCTTTTGAAACTATAAAACAGATTTCATGAACTGTATAAAATCAATAGTCTATTGTAAACAAAGTAGTCTTCTTTACCAGACAAGAAAGAGGTTTGAGCTGAGGTTCAATAGGTCTTTCCAATCAGACAGAGAATGAGAAAAATATAACTATATGTAAACATAAACAGCACCTCAATTCAGTAACAGCTAATTTCTAGCTTTTCAAAGATTGCTTTTCTTAAACTGCAGATTTTTTCATTTTTTTTTTTAAGTAAGTATAATGTGGCTTTTGAGATGGGGCTGGACCCCAGCATAAGGCTTTTCTAATCCTGAACTGAAGAGGTTTCCTAATACTTTTAATGTGAGTAGAAAATTAAAAATACATGAACATTATAGTGTAGAAAACTTGTATTTCTAATGAAAATACTCTAATTACTCAAAATAATTAAATCCTCTGCAGATTCTATGTCAGAGCACTACTGGATAAGGAATAGTAGATGGAAAAAGAGAAGCACATAGTGCTTTGAACACACTCACAAAAGAGGTCATCAATACCATTTGCATGTTGGAAAGCAGAGACAAAGATAAATGACTTGGCAAAATTTTGCAGGAACCCAGAGATGTTACAGAGCAAATAATTAAAATGTCCTTTCATTCTTAAGCCACCACCTTGTAATTTACATTGCCTCGATTTTGCTACCAAAGAACATTTCAAACATCCATGTTTAGCATACACAGAGGATGCACTAACTACTAAATAAATTTACATAGAATCTACCCGTTTTTCCTTGACAGCCCATATATCTAGGTCAATGCATGTTCTTCCATGATCTAGTGTGGGGGGATCTCTGTCTAGTATTTTGTGGTGCCCATTTTCAGGCCCTTCACGCTGTGCACCTCTGCCTCCAGAGTGGTACTTGGCCCCTCCAAGCCCATAGGCATTTTTCCATTTATCTTCACCAAACATCAAAAGGCTGCATCTGAAACTTGTTGGAAACAGCACCTTAAATCAAGACTGAATTTTCCTACAAAGATGAGAATCAAGATAGAGCACTGGGAAAAATTTCTAAGTTGGCTATTTGCATATTTATTTTGTGTTGTAGAGTTTGCTTACTGTAAAGCTGTTTGGCAAAGTGGTATCAGCTGAGCCCCTTGCTAAATTTGTATTATGTTAGTTAAATCAGAACTCCTGATGTCAAATTGAAACTCGATTATTGGGAATGGATGTCATACTGAAAGCTGAAGAACTTCCAGGACTGAGTTTTTGGCGTAGTAGTTGTGCGAAGGAGAAGTAAGGAGAAGGTTAATGTCACAATTTCTACTTCTGTACCTCTTCCTGATATCTTCTCCTCTGTATATTCTAGGAAAAAACTTACGGGATGTGAAAGGACAACCAATATATCAAAGGAAACTACTTTCTTAGGACTCTGCTGAGAGCTTAATCCTATTGTAATCCCAGCTGCCCTTACATTATGAGGGTGCTCTAGATTGTAAACACTTTGAAATCAGTGGGAGAAACACAAACAAATTTAGCATGAAGATGCACTCCTTGACTAAGTCTCTCTCTCCGTATGGCCACTCATTCTTTCCTGTTAGCTTCCATGGGAAGAAGCTATGTTTCATCAGGCCTGCAGGAAAGGACAAAGGACTGCCCTTACAAACAACCCTCTATTTGTAAATCATTGTAGCTACCATTAGGAAAAGGCAGCTCCGGGCATGGGTGGTAAGACCAGTACAAAAGCAGTCCTAAGATGTCCATTCCTTGATCAAGGAAAAGGTTTGGTTTGTTATTTTAATAAATTGGAACAGCCAAAGGAATTTAGAGCTACAGGACTGTAATGATTTAGACTATACTATTTGTGCTTACATACTGGAAGGAAAAATTTTCTTGCCTTTGTCCAGCACTCCATGATATGGCAACACTCAGTAAATATTACCCAAGCACAGGAGCAGAGTTCATCTCTTCATTCATTATTTTGTCAGCATGCTGCTGAAATTAGTAGGTCAAACCCTGACTTTTCTAGTCAGGAGAAAACCCTACAGAGGGCCCATAGGGATTTAGCTTGATAATGTATGTTCAGCACAAAACAACACAGTCTTTAAAAATCAGATTTTTAAGAACTGCCATTTTTTTTAGGGAAATAAGATTAAGATGCACCTTATGTCATCTTTTTGCAATGATATGGCTATAGCCCCAGCTCTCCATCTTTTCTCCTTCCTCCACAATCTAGCCACCTGACCAGCTGCTTGGGAGAGATAATTAAATTGTAACAGGCTGATCTTGTGAAATACCAACTGAAGGGGCAATAAGGGTGATGGATGTCTGTGGCCAGCTATTACGGCTCTTGTCTGTGACTGCTCTTCATGCAGACGGAGGACAGTACTGGCAGCATATGGCATGGGAGTTTGGGCTTGGAAGGCAGATACTGCAAATACTGAGAAAAAGAATAAGAATCAAAGCAGCGTGGTGTTTAGCAAGCCAGTCTGACAGAACAAACTGTTGATCACCTTCCTTGTTTCTGCACCTGTACACCTTACGCATATGTATAGGATCACACCATTCCTACTGCCTGAGTTTTAGCTCTGCCTCCAGAGAGGGAGCCAAGATGCCTTAACTGGAAAGGGGCTATAGCCAATAGTCATTCTGGCAGATGGCAGCAGGCAGCAGTGGTCAGTTGGTGAGGCTGGCCTGGGTGAAAGCTCCATCAAATACTATGAATCCTGTTTGTTCCTTGAAAACCTTACCTTACTAGATAACTAAGTGCTTTAGAAAACAGGTTGCTGAGGTACATGGAAGCATAAGGTGATAGAGATCAGCAGCTGTCCCTAGAACAAGATTCTCACTACAGCTTCAATAGTAGGGCACACAGGAATGCAGCATCTCAGGCTTTGAAGAATAACAGGATACCCCGCACACTGTAGGGTCACCAGGTCACTGCTGCCACTGAAGCCAATGTTTTAATCTTTTGCACTAGCTGGGACTAGTTTCCTATGGGGTTAAAAGTTTATTGTCATTTGTTTTTCTCCTGAACAGCTTTAGCATCCTGGATAACCTTTCTTCTCACACGGTTTTCCCTCTTGTCATACCAGAGTTTGGACTTGTTTCTTCTCCCAGTGTATTCTCCTTTTCTTTGCTCCTGGAATCCTTCATCCTTTTCATTTAAGAGGACCCAGCTACAATGATAACTGCCAGTGGTTTTTCTGCATTCTGGTAAAATCTCAGAATGAATTCACCTGACACTTTGTCATATATTTTCTGAATGTTTACATTAAAAGAGAAGAAGCTGGTTTTAGTTGACCCTCTTGATAAGCAACCATTGACTAGAACATTCAAAATTACCTGCTTTCTCAGCCTTACTGGTGTGTCTGCCTATGTCCATGCATGATAGCGTAAAGAGGAGTCACATCCTTTCAATGCCTCTGCTATACTTATGCTATGGATAGTCTATGATCTTCAAGAATGTTTTAAAGGACAACGATCAGGCAGTTCAGTAGAAACTTTAGTGTTGTCAATTTAAAAATAGTACACAGAAACATAGAATGCTTTGGGTTGGAAGGGACCTTACTGGATCATCTACTTCCCACTCCCCCACTATGGGCAGGAACACCTTCCTCTAGACTACATTGTTCCAAGTCTCATCCAGCCTGGCTTTGAACTATTCAGGGGATGGGGCAGCCACAGTTTCTCTGGGCAACCTGCTCCAATCCTTCATTACCCTCACATTATATAATTATATAATAATCAGAAATTATATAATAGTGAAAACAGAGCCATTTACCTCTTATAAGAGCCCTGGTTTTCACAGACAAAAAAAAAAAAAAAAAAATGCACCTGAGGGCAATATGCATCCTTGGGATTCAAAAGATTATTCTGCAAATTGGTGGACAATGCTAGGGACACAGCCTTGTCAGGCTATAAAGACAATGCCAACAAAACAAAGCAGACCTTATGTGTATGCATACAGGAATACTTCAGGAAAATCAGAAAAGGAATGCTGCTATGGATTCCTTGTGTTCTTCACATAGGAGAAAGATGAGAAAATACAACAAAATGGCATGTGTCTGCTTTTTGCAATGGTTCTGTTGATCTCTGTGGAATCGCACTGCTCCTCTAAATAAATATCGCTGTCTTCAAATTGCTTTGTACTTCATTACAATATTAATAATTGAAGACTCTCCTTCAGAAAATGGATACAGTTGATTTGGAATTAGTAATGCGAAGTTTAAGCTGATCTGCCAAACATCCTTCATGCTCTCGTACCAAAGAAGAATTAAGTACATGACATAAGTGAAAGAAGCTCCCAGGAATTCATGTAACACCAGCCCTCATGCAGACATAACCTATACTAACACTTAAAGGATGGATAAAACAAGCAGATTGCAGTTCTCTATCATGAAATCACGATGATCTTTTTTCACACCGCAACACAAGTTAGCCTAATTACAGTCTCCCTAAATAGATGGGTACAAATGTCAGCCTGAATGCACAGCGAATTTCTGCATCAGGGTTCTGAAAGTTTCAGGAGGGTTTGCACAACTTCTCACTAACAAGCCTCAAACACTAACAGAACTGTCCCAGTGCAAGAAAGGGGTCCATCAATGACTGGACAGAATACTTCAGGGAGCATAACAGCTCGTTCAAAGTTTCAGGTTTGTTTAAAAAAAAAGGTAACAAAGTTTTTAAAAAATCCACACCACGCTGATTTTTAAACTTCTCAGATTTTTCTGGAGTAAAATCAAAATTTATTAAAAATTAATTTAAAAATTATAGCAGCTTTAATTACTGAAACTTTGTTAGAAGATTTGAATTTCTAGACATATTACTTATTCTTCTATTTTGTTTTTATTTTCATCCTCCCTTTTCCTTTGAAAAAAAAAAAAAAAAGGACGAAGAACAAAAGATGAAAAAAATGAGATGAAGCCGAAATGTTCTTATCATTTATAAGCCTACACTTCAGATATTTATTTTATCTGAAGACACAATTTTCTAATACAAAGAGCAACATTAACTTCAGTGGAAAATGTTCAAACTCTAAAAATATGTCCAGTTAAAAACTTGTTTTACTGTGTTTGTAATTTATTTTTATCTTTCATAGACAATGAAATATGTGGGGTTCTCAAATTGAAATTACATGCAGAGCATAACCACTTTGAACTGGTAACTAGTGGGGTCTACTATTGTCTTAAAAGAGACATCATTATCTTCTAATTTTGTATACAATATTTACTCAGTGTAGTCATGGCTATTGCTAAAGAAGTTGGCCTTCCTTGAGCTCCCTGCCAAACTTCAGGATGTGTTATTGCAAGAGAACAATAAGAATTACTATCAAGGGAGATAACTGTGGTCCTTTTAATAAGGACTCTTCTTGACATTGAAGCATGTGCTACCTGGTGGCAAGGGAAAGTTATATAATTTCTTCAGGCAAAGTTATTTAAATCTTATATTGTTTTGGTGCGTTTCAAAATGCATTTATCAATTCACTTTTTCCTATGATGCACTTTCTTCTTTCAAGTGGAAGGGCTTGGGGGTGATTTTGTTTTTAATACTGCATGTTAAACAAAGACATAACCTTAATGTAGTGGGTTCAGTATCACAGTCAGTGGGTAACAAGACTGCAGCCTTCAAGGTGGTATTGGAGGCATGCACTACCCCCAGCCTTCAGAGTCATATTTTTTCTTTCTTTGTGAAACTAGGTAGGTGGTTTCAAGAAAAGAAAAAAAAAGAAAGAACATGAAAGCCTTGCCCTCTTTTCTAGCAAGCACTTCTCCAACAGAATTATCTGAAATGGGAAGGAAGCATGAAAGAGGCTTCATTGTTTTTGTGAGAAAGGTTAATAGCAAGAGCACATTCAAGAAAGAAAAAAATGGTGAGGGAAATAAAAAACCAGCAGCTATGTCTCAGTCTGGATCAAAGCAAGAGAGGGAGCTATGCCAAGTGTCTCCCCATTTTTCTGGATAATTTTGTAGACATGCAAGATACAATACTTAATTAGTCTCTCACTTTTTTTTTTTTTCCTTTCTTTTTTTACGGATCCAACTCCATGCAATGAACAGCAATGAAAACTCCCTATGTGGCATCCTTGCTAGCCAATGAACTTTCTGAAAGGACTTCAAGGAAATGGAGTTAAATTCAAACCCTACAACACATTCTCTTTTCAGATTTTCAGAACAGATGACCAGTAAGGAGTGATAAATTATTCTGGGTGCATACTAAAAACAGACTGGTTTTTGAGGATTCACAGCTTTTCCAGCCACTATCAGTTGGGCTGAGACTCTTAACTCATTTGCAAGAGACTACCGAACAGCTACAAAAGAACTAGCATCTTCTTTTATTACCTGTGTGGATTCAGTTCAGCTGCTAAATAGAAATTAAGTGCATTGTTTAATCCTGGCACCATTGCTTTGACTTCGGTGATGTTTATCTAGAAATACACTTGGCTTGAAAACTGTTGCTTTAAATTGATCCTCTGAGTCTTTTTAACCCTGTTAACAGTGGAGGATTGCGTATCCTGCATTATTTTCTGAGATTTGCCTGTGGTTTATTTGCAAAAGCCACTTTTCTATCATTGCATTGACACACAAATGGAACCTGCATTTAACCCTGCCACATTTTCTAACTGAACACAAATCAAAGATTTCCACTCTTCATTGTCAAAAAGATGAACTATTTTCTGTCCAACTCAAATAGCCCTAGTATATCCAGATCAGTCACTTTCCAGAAATGATGTAAGCCACAATACCAGGTCCTGACCACTAACGTCTCAGAACATTTCCCTCTTTTGACTATTGGTTTATGTGTACTTTTCTTGCTGTGACAAGCAATTTTGAGGAGAACAGTCTGCAGTTCCATTTGTGTATGTCACTTATAAGTTATAGTGTTTTTTGTCTTGTATACCAGGGTTCGAACAACAATCTGAATTGCTCCTTCCTGAAGAGCCTCTCATAAAGCTATGAAATGGAAAAATGGGGGAAATAAAAGAGAAGGCAGACCCACAAAAGCATCAACACCATGTACCAAAATACTACTGCTAGCACAGATCAGTGCCTCTATTGGGTGTCTGAGATAGCTGGAAAAGAGGACACAATGACTCATCTTACTAAAGGTACAGCGCCTGTGATCAGAACCGAGTTTCCTGGATTGTTAAATCAGCAACTTCCTTGAATGCTGAATTAAAGATGTTTTAAATGGTATTTCAAAGCTACAGTTGGTTTCATTTGAGCATGCTGACCTTAACAATGCCATGTAAAATATTTTCCTTTTAATTAAGTTAATAGTTGAGCTCTGAGGATGCGTATTGGTTTTCACTTCATTAATTTTACTGTTAAATGGAAAATAACAAAGAAACAGACTAGCAGAGCAGCATTACAAAAGGGCCCCCCCTTAGGTAGCCTGAACTACCACCACAATACTCATGGGTTCAGACCCATCAGCTTTTAGGGCTAGGCAGGCTGTGTGCGCATAAGCCCTGACCTCAGGATTGCTCAGCACCCACACTCCAAACACAGCCCATAGGACTGACCAGCATTCACCCAGTCTGACAGCCATGCTAGCTGGTCTCCACACAATACAGGCTAAGCTTCTGCACAGATACACGTAAACCATTTTTTCAAACAGCAGAAGGGCAATTCTGCAAGTTCCCTTTCTGTTGACTGCTGGAGTGTTAATTAAATATTCTTTCCACATGATAAAGGGAAAACTTACAGATGCCACAATAACTTGGGCAGCACAATGACTGACATTGCTTACTGAAGTTCAACCAGATTTCAACATGATACAACATTGTCATCATGTAACATAATGCTACAGTTTCAAGAGAATTACTTAGATTTGAATTAGAGACTAAAGTTAGTAGTGTTATACAGAGACTTCTGTAATAGGAAAGTCTCAAAAAACTTAAAATACTTCAACCTAGGAAAGTTACATGTGTGAAAGAAAGCAAGAGATACAAAATAATGTACAAAACTGAGAAGTTCTGCACTTTGATTCATTTTTCTGACTAACAGACAACTAATGAAACTAGGTTATCCATTTACTTTCTTTTTTAACACAACACTTATTCATAATCTAGGCACACACTTGCTACAAAATATTATTGAGACCATTACATTAGGAGTTAATATTCACACACATTAAAGTTTGTAATAATGTTATTTTTCTTTTGAATAAACCAAGAATAAAGACTCTTGTGCTCCAGAGTATAAAATGAACGGATAGTGCCTAGAGAGAAACTTTTGCAAGAGTCCAAACAGGGAGCTGCTTCCTCTTCTTGCATTGGCTTTGCTTGGTAAAAGTTACCAGCCTAGAAATCACCTTCTGGAACAGATTGATAATACTTCTGTGTTCAAAATTATCATTCTGAATATAGGAGTTATTTTTAAAAGTTTTCATCATGGATTTGGGTCCTGTTTTCATAAGCAGTAAATGCTTAACCTTATTTTTCAAAATTAGGACCACTCATCTCAACAAATATATGCTGGAAAAAAGCTTCTTTAACCTTCACAGTTACTAGAGAAAAGTGTTAAACACTAAGACAAGTCACAGCTTTCCTCATGTTCTCTTTTTGAAAGCATAATATTATTCTTGCTCACAGGATTTATTACAGCGGAAAAGGAGATTCTCGTAGGATCCATTCTGAAAACACCAGTAGCACATCACTGTTCACCAGGTAAAGAGGGGCAGCTGGCAGAGCATTTAGTCCAGTGACTGAAAAACAGCAAGCCATTTGTTTTTGTGAAGGAAGTCATGGTTTAATAAATCAATTGGAAAGCTTCAGGTCAGAAGATCTTAAACCTACTCCTTATGCTGGAAGGGACTTGCTGTGTAACTTGCAGGAAGCATAATAGCATTTTTGCCCCAATTTCCTTCTCTTTCAAATTAGAATAACAACATTTTAATTAAGTGGGTGTAGATTGCTCAGAGATCCCAGAATGGGATAAGTCTAGATAAAGGCAAACTTCACCTAAGAATTATCTGACCTCTTACTGAAATATTTACATATTTGTTTGCACGCTGAACAGTTCCTGATAACAGAGTAGCTTGTTTCACTGCTCAGTCCACCCCTTCTGACTGCAGCTGTTCTCAGGGGACACATGTAATCATCACATTTGTCACGATGGCAATGGTGATAATGATACCGTGTGCACTAATGAAAGGCAAGTACATATTTCACTTTCTGTGAGGGTTTGGTGCTTGGGCAACACTGCCTGCCAGCTGTCTCCATCCACACACAACCTGTAATTTAGTTAACAAAATGAGCCATTTCAGAGATCAGTCATTATTCTGCCTGTCTTTATCCATTTACTGTTGCTGCCAGTGATAAACATAGTAGGTCTAACAAACAAGGCCTTTACTGCTGGAAAAGATAGAAAAATAGTCAGAAAAAGTACGACTCTTGCTCAATCTGATCTGCCAAGTCAGATCTTTTTACCATAATGCTGGAACTTCTGTTTTTTCTCATATCTAAAGTTAAGCAAAAGTATCTTGAGCGTCCAATTTATTCTCAACTTTGCACCTTCACTTCCAGCTTCTTTGATACTTTACAGTTTTTTGTGTGGTATCTATGGTCTGACCAGAAAGTCTCACTAAAAAGCTCTTCCTGCTTTATATCCATCATGTGTTTTCAAATCCAAATGGATGCTATGGTTCAGTCAGTTTCCTAGCCAGATGAACTTTTAGGGGCCAAACAGCTTCAGTGGCCATAAAGAAACAATGTTTGTCACTACTGATGTTTCCCCTCCCATTTACAAGAAAGTTGAGGAAGGAATTCAGAATCTTTCATTCAGTTAACTTTTCCTGCTGTTGATGGTATACCCGGACCCCTTTCCCAATCAGTAGTGCAAACACTATTCACAGTTCAATATTAGTCAAGTGCAGAGTGAAATCCTAAGCATAAATCATTCCACATCGTGGTCTATAACTTCAAGTTCTCACTCATTTTTCCCTCAGCATTTGGTTAGCGTTTGGTACTGCATACTCCCTCAATTCAATTTCCATATATTCCACTCTTGTGTCTCCATCAACAAAAGAGACTCTGTCTCTTTGAGAAGTGCAAGGATTTGCACAATAAGTAAGTGGGAAGGAAGATCTGGTTTAGCCTTGAGGGCTTCAGAACACTGGCAGAAGAGCTCTAATCCATTTTTTGAGAAGCCACTCAAGTCTCCCACTGTCACTGCTGATGAAGGGCATATACACTCTACACTCTCAGAATGCAATCAATTTAGGTTCTAATGACTCTCCAGCTGATTTTAAATGTCTAGAGCCATAATCTAATCACAAAGATTTCCACTTTGATCCTGAAAATGGTAACTTGAAAAAAAAAACTTTATCTTCAGTCTGAACTTCACACAAACGTACTGCATTAGAGCACAAAACGTGGGAAAGGGATGCTATCCAGACTGGATTTTCCCTATTTTTACCAGAAGAGTAATGACATGATATCATTTATTAGGAGTGTTGTGCAGTTTACTTTGTAATTAGTAGTGAAGAGCTGCAATAGTTACTGAAAGATACATAAATAGTTAATATACATTTTTCACCAAATAAAATACAAACTGTGGTGATCCTAAAAACATTTACTTATGCACTTAATTGTTAAAAGTAAAGTTGATTTGCTGCCAAAATTGTGCTATCATTCATATGTTATACTACGACCACTACAGTAGTGGAAAGTACCACATGGACTCCTTTGGTATCTCTTTAAGCAAAACTTACTTTGTTGTCAGGCACTGTAACAGAAATAAATGTCAGAGGCTATTAAAATATGATAATACGAATCCAATGTTCTATAACCAATCAAATGTACTAAGACTCTTTGGATCTACAAAGATATAACAAAACACCAGATAAAAGAAAACAGGTGTCAGACAGAATTTGAAAGGGCCTTTTAAACAAGCACTTTAACAAAAAAAACCCCTATAAAAATCGTTACAGGATAAAAAGTGCTGTAAAGAATTAAAAACTTATAAAAACATGGCAAACAGAAAGTAGGATCGAAATTCTGTTGGGTTGTTTTGTTGGGGTTTTTTGTTTTGGTTTAGTTTGGGGTTTGTTTTTTTTTTTTTCCCCAGTATGACAAAGAAAACAATGCAGGCACTCTGCTTAAGGAACCCCATCTCACATAATTGTCAATGCTGTGGAAAGGGAGGTAAACAAAAGAAACAAATCTACAGCTGGCACAAACTTATTTATTTCTTAGTAGAAGCTCTCTGAAAATGGTCTACAAAAGGGCAAATTAAATTTACTGTTGACAGATGCAAAGAAATGAATGCTGAAAATAACTAATAGCTACATATATACTGCCTAGTTCCAAATCAACTGGAAGCACTGAGAAAAAGGTTCCTGTATGCACATCTTAACCTGCCAGAGTCTAAACATGAGATACAACATGGAACAAAGATCCTAAATGAGTGACACAGCAAAACCACTCAAGCTCCAAACTTGAAATACTCGGGAATTCATTATGAATTACTTTTTTTCTTTTTCCCCCCTCCCTGAAATGTCTGCTCAGTTGTTCCCCATTTCTGATGCAGGCAAATTTTGACATTAAAGTTTGTCAAAAACTGAACAGAACATAATTTAATCTGGGACAAAAAAAGTGATATCCCTTAAAGGGACAGACTTTGAAAAATATTTCCACAATATGTCTGTATGAGAGGAGGCCACTGTGACATCACCAACCTTGGATCCTACAACATGTCCAGATGGACGCTGATTAGATGAACCGCTGGTCCAAAGAATAATATTCACACCTATGGCACTGCAATGCAATATAGTTTTGCCCTTGATAGTACTTTGTCAAGATGCACATAGGCAAGGCACATATTCAACCTTCTTTTATTTTTTCATTTGATTACAAAGGAGTCATTGCTGAGACTCAACTCTTAAATTTTCCACATTGTGACACATCTCTGATGGATGGATGATTCATGTCAAATGAACCAAAGCCATGCACAGCCTTACATCAGTGCTGGAAAGATGCTCAAAGGACAAGCCAAGTGTATTTCTAAGGGGATCCCATTCCCGGCAAGGCAAAAGAACAGGCTGCTTGGCTTTGTGGGTGATGCAATGGAGGGAGTATTCCTGTTGCATGGTTTTGTAAGAACTTGGGTAGCAGAGAATATGATCCAAAAGAAGGATGGAACACACAGAGGAACTAAAACTTCTGGAGATTTGGCCGTATATCCACAGGTTAACTATGCAAGGTGTAAGAAACAGAAAAAGTATTTAAGGAATGAAAGCTACAAAAAATTACTCATCCCCCAACCCTGAGAGCTCCCTACTGACATAATTAGACTAAAAAACAAACCACACAGACAGGGCAGCAAACTCACTTTGGGATATGATCTACTTTAAGTAGACATAGGGCTGCTAAGAACTAAGGTAGAAGAGAGAAAGGCAAAGTGGTTCCTGTTTTTACCTTACCTTGCCCTCATTTCAAGCAGTTGTACTTGTGCAAATCTCGTGAGTTTTAAAATTTATTCGTTACTGGAACAGGACCATTACATTTCTACCTGTCCCTGCTGGGATACAAATAAGGTCAATGTGTCACAAGGAAGACGATCTCAGTGTGCAAAAAGGAAGAATATTACTAACAGGAAATCACTGAGCCACACATATCCACTTGGTCCTGCACACCATGAGAAGATTTAAAATTCAGAGATAAGAAAAACAAATAAAAAGGAAAGGAAAGAATAAATCAAATAATAAACACCCTTTCTTCACAGCAGTACACATCTTGAAGTTCTTATTAATACATCTAAGAGATAGGGGAATGGCAAGGGGAGAGGATAAATACGCCACATAAGTGTCCCTAATCTAATGTCTATATCTACATTCTCCATACATAATCCACACCTGTTTGAAATGATCATGTGTTTGGTTGTACTCTACTGATTTATTTTCTTCTCTGCTGAATGTACCAATTTAACTACTCACACAGTTGAAATTAAAAAAAAACCAACCTGGTCAACCTGGTAAAATTATGCAATGAAAGACTAGGCTTGGAAGACAGTATGGATGTGTATGAGTTTAGGAAAGTGGGTAAGAAAGAAATAGGACATTTTGACATATATCTGCAGTGAAAACAGAAAAAAAAAAAAAGACTAATAGCAGGTGCAACCACCTTGTCTTCTCTTGCCCTGCCTCCAAACCTTCATCTAAATAACTTGATATTAAAGTACCAGGAGAAGACATTTCACATTTCCTTAAGATCAACCTGACAGTTTACCAGCTGTTTCTGTACTCTTCTTCCCACAATGGCATGAGTAATCCAAAAAGTCTTCTCACTTTCTCTGCTAGCAGCATGGTTACCTGCTGTTCACTTCTCCTAGTCTATTGCCAGAGCAGCAAAGTACTGTCTCTTTTATATCCCACTCATTTTGCAAACCATAGGGTTTAATATCATGTAAGAGCAACTATTACCTCTATTTCATCCTAGAAGTTCTCATGCTGAGAAAACAGCTTCCCATCTCTTATCTCTAATATCACTGCCCCAAAGATACATTGGTCAATTTTTGGTGCTATTCCAGTGCCTTGGCCTGAAAAAGAAATTTAAGGGCCAATATGTATTTCCGCTGCCTCCTTAAACAGCAAAAGAGCAAAAGTACAAGTATTGAATGGAAAACATAGTCAGTTTGGAGAAAGGTTCTTATCTCTTACAGGCACCTATTAGTGTCTAAAAATGAAAGACTAGTGCTACAGACATTGAGGACCTCTAAGTAACACTCTTAAAATACAAAAATCTTAGAAAAAAAAATACTATAATAAAATCACTACCTAGAACTTGAGCCAATCCTTGCAGATATACGTGTAACTTATCCTAGGTTGCATTGCATCACCTGGAGTCTGGAAGTCTGAGAAAGTACATTTAGCATCACAATCAATAGCTGGAAAGACACTTAAAAAACAAGCGTGCCCCAAATTCTCTGGTGTATCTTGTCGGCTAACACCTGCCATGCCCCATTATATCAGCTTGAGAAAGTTTAAGACTTCAGGCTGTGTGCAGCCCTGCCCAACAGAAATCTCCCTATTTTATTTCTTTTTTATTTTTAAGAATATTTTTTTCCTGTTGCCTGTGCCATTCACTGTTTTCTGAATAATTGTGTCTGTGTAGGTAAAAGGTCTGCGGAATTTGTTTTCCCTTCTAGCAAACCATGCAAGCACATTCTAAAATGGAGAGCCAGACTTCCATTGTGTTTGCCAGTGCCATACAACTGGCCTTTTTGAAATGCTACAAAACCAGAAATGGAGTACAGGAGGCTGACAGTCCTTGCCAAATGGCATCACCTGTCATATGCACACACTAGTCTGGATAGCCACTTGAGTGCAGAAGTAAAAAGCTATTAGCATTGGGATAGAAACAGGCATCCAATTTCCCCACCCACACAGATGGAGGAAAATAGAACACCTCACTGGCAATGGTTTTCAGAAAGAAAGGGATACAAAGCAGGAAACAAAAGAGGACACACTCCAACAACACCTTTTTTTTTTTTTTCCCCCAACAGGTTCTTTGTTTCCCCCTCTCTCTCATCCAGTGTCTAATCCACAAAGGAATCTAAATCTCATCTTAAAAACATACCTCTGTTTCGGGAAGCACTTTACAGACAATGCAGTGTGAACAGAGGAAAGCACTGCAGTTTAAGAAAAGGGCTCATTCTCTGTAATAATACCTCTCATACCGAATAAATAGAGACAAAACAGAAAAAGAAAGAAGCTTCAGGATTCAAAATCTGAGGCATAGGTATTCTAAAATTTCTTCAAGCTTTTGCCTCCCTTTCTGGAGTTCCCTCAAAATAAGGTAATACACAAAATCAACACTAATAACATTGATACTGCTAAGAGTAGTAATTATACTGTGACAGAGCAAGAAGAAATCATCAGGAAAGTGGCCTTGACATGCTCAGTGACAGGGCAGCAGTCATAGCATAACAGAAGTGTTACAAGTGAGCAACACGATGGAATGTAGGATGGGTAATGCTTGGTTTCTCTTCAAATAGGACTTGGTTAGTGGTAGATCAGACAGAGAAAAGATACTGATGGAAGAGACAAGGAAACAAAAGCCAGAGACCAAGTCTCAGAAGGAGAGAAGCAGCTGAAAAGAAATAGATTAAATCACCAATCAACAGAGCTGGTAGGAAATTTTCAGTATTTTTGTTCTCCACATAAGTTTTTTGAAAAAAAACAGTTATAGAATAACACTCTGAAGTTCCAGCAAAATCTATATTGTAGTACAATCACTATTATTACCACTGTTTAATAAAACTTTCTGTTCTGGACACATACAGCACTAAGACCACCACAAAGGATTCTGACACACTTTGAAACCTGGACATGGCATAATGATTATCAAATAAATGAAGGCACAAATGAAATTTGCAATAAAACATGTTTAAGCAATTTGAGCCTGAGAATTAATCTGCCAATGTGAAGTCAGTCCACTCAAAAAACTATTAACTTGGGAAAAATGCCATAATGCGAAAGTACAGGTTTAAATTTTAGGTGCCAAGTGATTACAACCCCATTTGAACTGGGCCAAGGAATCAGGGCTAGCACACCTTCTGCTGAGAAAAACACGCAGAGATATTTAAAGAATGTAAGCACAGTTGGAATGTCATTTTTACCATCTGTCTTAAATATTCAATAATGATTCCTCCCAACACCATTTTGAAGTTCCATTTTTGTGTCAGCTCTGATAGCAAGACAATGTTTTAGCCTACAGCCTCTAAAATTGTCTTTAGCTCCCTTCCCACTTACCATAGCTTTTTGGATTAAACAAGATTACAGCCAAAACCAAATTCAGCATCCAGTATTTGCAATGAAAATGAACATGAAACTCACATTTATTTGTTGGGTTTGGTTTTGGTTTGTGTGTGTGTGTTTGTTTTTATCAAGATTTGCCACAAGAAAGCTGAAGTCAGCATTTCACAATCAGGTTCATGCAAAGAAACCCAGTAAGCGGTGGAAGAACCATAGGTGAAAACAATGCTAATATGGTTGACAGCAATGCTTTTTCCACCCAGTCTCCAGAAAGCATATTTCACTTGGGTAGACAGCTCATTACACCAACTCTATTCACAGAGTCAGGACCACTACATATCAGAGGATAGCTAAGTCAAATTTTAATACTTCTTGAGAATGTGTCTTTTGTTACAATATCCCTTTGTAAATCTCTGATTTCAAGCAACATGCTCCATGCAGAGCTGATGGTTCCAACAAGGTGTGTGCTCTTTCTGCACGTTTCTTATGACATTTGACTTTAGCATAGATTAAATTCTCCACAGCTTTAGCCAAGTGTAAATTTTATAATTTTTGAAATAAAGGAAACTTCTCCTTTCATCTTCCCAAGTATAGTAACTGTGAGAATTGAGAACATACTGAGAGTATGGAGATGACATCTAACTGATACTTGAATGATTACATTTTGGAGGGTGCTGTTGAAGGAAATTTCAACCCACTTTCATAGAAACTGTTAATATTGATGTTAAATCATCCATCTCCTTAAATGGTTGCAAAAAACGTAAAAGTTATCATTGTGTGTGGGAGTAAATCCTGTATGGGAGAGATGGTGAGTACCAGAACCTCACACCATGAATTGTAAATACCATACTCACAGTATGCAAGCATGACTCATTGTTCTATCTGTACAGATGAACTGCATTGCTACCAAAATTAGAGGGAATGTTACTATCCTTAAAAGCACATAGCAGTGTCAAACATCACTTTGAAACAGAAAATGTTTACTAAAGCAATGTAGAACTCAATTATAACACAATCTGACCCATGTCAGGACAGTACATTTTTCCCAGTGTTCTTGACTTACAAGCAATGTACTTGCATTTGCTTCAGGAATTGCATATGTCAGCAGACAGCAATATAAAGTCTCCTTAGCTTTTGAAAGCTACCATGATCACAGACAGGCATGTCTACCGTCTACAGTTGCACATACGCTTCAGTGCAATATGGAAGAGACATACCCAATAGAGCACATCAGTAGTACACCGCTTTCAACAATGAGCTGTCTACAGCTGGACAGGTTCTTCAGATGGGGTTTCTCTCCCAGCCTTTGCTACTCAGATTCAGACATCTATTCAAAGTTTCCCAGAATACTCCCATACCCAGCAGTGAGTAATAACACCTTCAGAGTGAGAGTCAACCCATTTATCTCAATGGCATGATCTATTCACTGGAAGCACCTATCTCTCTTTACTGACTATAAACAGAACCCAGAAAACACTACTAGGCTAAAAACGCAAGATAGCTAAGAATATGTAAGTTGAAACTCACATTACAACTAAATTGCTTTTCTTTCCATAGCCCTTTTCCATTGTTGTCATCCTCTAACAATACCAAAGAAGTATTAAAATCCATCAGGTCTTTTGATCCACTGTTTTTTAAGGAAGATGCATTATCTCAGAATATACCTACCTCTGCCATCCTTTGCTATCACATAATCACAGAATCAACTAGGTTAGAAAAGTCCTCAAAGATCAGTGAGTGCAAAATTTGACCTAACATCACCTCGTCAACTAGACCACGGCACTAAGTGCCACATCCAGTCTCTTCTTAAATACTTCCAGGTGAGTCCACCCCCTCTCTGGGCAGCCCATTCCAATGCCCAGTCACTCAGTAAAGAACTTGTTCCTAATGTCTAACCTAAACATCCCCTGGTGTAGCTTAAGCCTGTGCCCTCTTGTCCTATTGCTAGTTACCTGGGAGAAGAGGCAGACCCCCATCTGGCTACAACCTCCTTTCAGGTAGCTGTAGAGAATGATAAGGACTCCCCTGAGCCTACTCCTACCCAGGCTAAACAACCCCTCGGATGCTCCTCACAGGACTTGTGCTCCAGTCCCTTCACCAGTCTTGTTGTCCTTCTTTGGACATACTCCAGCACCTCAATACTTGCCTGAACTGAGGGACCTAGACCTGGACACAGGATTTGAGGTGTGCCCTCACCAGTGCCGAGTACAGGGGAAGAATCACTTCCCTGGTCCTGCTGGCCACACTATTCCTGATACAGGCCAGGATGCCCTT
>JAWWTY010000156.1:43451267-43608468 GCA_035222235.1 Margarornis squamiger | reverse complement strand
GAATAGAGGGTGGTAGAATACATAGCTTTGATCACCCCCACACAGTGATAACTGGTCCCACCTGCTGAACTAGGACAAATATATATAGTATATAATAACAATATATATAGTATATATGATATTATATTATTTACTTATAGTAAATTAAATCCTGATCTTCAGTCTACTTTTCCTCACAACCCTCTCAGTTCACCAAGAGTTTCTTTACCTGAGCAGGAATCAAACCACCACTGAGGATGATTTTTGAATCTTACATTTTCCTTTCTCATTACAAATGTTCTCCCTGTTTTTCTTCTGCCAGGTTGAAATAGAGCAGAAAAAAAGCTTGAATGAGGATCTGAAGGGAGAAAATACTGCAAATATCAATGAATGTGCTATGCAGTGAAGGAAGATCAGTCTGCAAGTCCCACAAGAGGTGGTTAAACTAACAGACCTGGAAGAAAGGACTTCCAGGGGTTGGGTATTTTTCTTTTAAATTATGGAGTACTACTTTTAAAATAATGCTCTGAAGAGTATTAATTTTTAATGTGTGATGATCCATACTTTGAGAAGAAGCTCTTCTGTGGTTTGTTTGGAGCGGATCCATGGGTTTTGCTGGAACAATATAAGTACAGTTGTACAGTCAAGCCTGCCTTTTCTGCCTCTTCACCATCTAAGTTCTGCACTCAAGTATGGTCTGGCAACCATCACTGCCACACCTGAAATCAGCCTTTATCTCACTTACAATCCTGCCCTCCTACATTAAGCATTTTATTTATATGCCTTTTGATTTGGTCATTGACTGAATCACTTCCTTCTGAAATGCCAAAATAAAGTCAAGGGAGCATCAAGTGAAGAATTACATAAAATCTCCTTTCTGAAGAGGTCAACAGGGTGAAAACCCTCAGCATCATTCTGGAGAATCAACACACTCTTCATCTTAAACATAGAGAATGGTCTCTGTGTTTAAGCAGATGAACCACAGACAGGACAGACAATTACGTAGTTCACCCCTTCCTGTCTCATCCCCCAAAATGACAATGTCATTGTGCACAATTTCATGGGGTCTGAACAAGTTACAAGGAAGCCTCTGCAATTTCTTAAAGTTTTTATTTTTCAGTCTGAGCTGTTCTGGTATCTTGACTGAACATGATTGTGGCTGATAGCAACAGGGAACGTGTTTTAATAGAGGAGATACAGGAGGGACTTTGCTAAGATTAGATCATTCCTGCCTAGAAAGTTATTTAGGGAAAAACATGAGGGGTTAGTTTTCGTTTTGGGGGTGGGTTTATATGTTTTCTTGGATAGGTAAGGTGGGTGGTTATTGAAAAATGTCATAACACAGTTACTTTAACAGGCAGTGCTGTTTGCTTTCGTGAAAACCTTTCAAAGTCTGTGCAGCGAAATACTATTTTCAAGTTCTATTCTTGAACCTAAAATATAAGCAACTTGTATCTTTCTAATACTCCAGTTAATGGGGCCTCAAAATGTCTTTCCAAAAAATAACAACAAGCTTCTATTATGGATATTTTTTATCCCTGCTTAGCTGGAAGTAACAGCAAGTCTTAAATCTTAATTTTAAATAAAAATGCAGAAGATATAAATCACTCATTTACATATATTTAAGAGAAAACAGTGTTAAAAGTACCCATTTTTAGTTGTTTCTATGGTTTGTGTAATATTTTGTCTCATAATTTTAAATGTAAAAAAGGTAATTTATTAAATCATTTATCTTTTGAAAGGTTACTACTGACTTTAAAATACACATTTGGAAAATCTTGTCAGTGTAATTTAAAATCATAGTGAATTAAAGTGAAAGCTTTTTATAAATCTATTTCATTTTACATTTAATATAACAGAAAATGAATACACTCTTGATTTAATACTTTCACTGTGACTCCTATAAAAATTACTACAATGTTAAAATCCCAAATAATACCTGAGATTAATTCCATTGAATCTGAAACTGGTAGTGGTAGAATTTAAAACAAATTGTAGGGAACTTATAAATGCCTTTTTATATGCCCCTAAATTTCAAGCATACGTCATCCTAGTGATACATACTTACACAGGTACACCACTGTAAATATGTAAAATCTCAGTCCTTCTAGGAATTCTTAATAAGCATGGAATACTCTGTTCCAGATAGCCCTCCTGGAGCTGAGGGACCTCCTCAGAGCACACTGGTTAGTACTAAGCATTTGCAATATCTTTCTGTAAATGGAAAAATGCTATTAATTTTTATGAAAAATTTTGAGATCAGTGGATTAAAATTACTGGTGTTATTAAATGATAACTTGTATAATTTGTGAAATATCCAAGAGCATGGGGTTGAATTTTTGACTGATTCTCAGCTCTGTTACAGTCTGTCTGTGATGAGTTGCATAGCAACTCCTCTCTACAAAATTCACTCTCCTCTTCAAAGACAAAGAACTTTGGGGTGTTTTTCCTGCTCTTCGCTACAGCTCCTGGTGTACAGTTTCTAAAATTCCATCAGCAAGAAATCAAAGAAAACCCAGCTAAAGGAGTGCTGAGATGTTACTGAGAAAGTGTGAGAATGTTTGTGAAAGAAATGGTCGGGAGATTTCCTACTCTGACCTGCAGGCTCAGTGTCTGAATTTTTGCCTGTTTTCCCCTAGCCCATAGAAACACAAATAAGTAATACAAATAAACAAAGTTATGCTGTTCTCCTTAAAGAGGGAAGAAAATAAAAGGAATATAATTTTCCATCTCTGTTGAATTCTTAAACTCTTCAGCCTCTGTCATACTTCTGCCACAGAATATTTCATGCCCCAGAAACTGAAAGATAAACATATTGGAGGTTTCTGGGTTTACTTAATTTCTCTATGACTTTAATTTTTTTTTTTTTTTAATTCAAAATCAATGAGTAAAAGAAAAAGTATGGTCCTGACTAATCTTTTTTTATGTAGTCAGTTGTACACAGGAAGTATCTCTTCCAATCCTCATGGAGTTAAGGAGGAAAAACTGGAAAAGTGTTCTGGTTTTTATGGAAGTAATTTTAATCCATTCTGATCTCCAGAGAGCATTTTTTGGATGTACCTGTCACTGAATTTTCAAGAGTTTAGCATGAATACCTCACCCAGAGTTTCAAAACACCTTATTTCCTATTAAAGGACTGGAGTTGGTTGTTTGATTTTTCAAAAAAGCGCTCAAAACCAAAATCTTTAGAAAACCTAGTGTTGTTGTCACCGGGTGTCACAACTGAATTCTTTTTCAGTCCAGCACCATTATGAGCACTGAGCATTTGAACACTGGGATCCTAAGTGCCCTTAGTGAGGCTTCCACTGTTCTTTATTGATTAAACAGTGACAATTTTTCAGTGTTAGACACTGTCACATGTGAACTTTATATACACAAACCATATCCTCTACATCCATATGAGAATAGTAGTGATCTGGACAAAATGTTGATGGGAGTGAGGGAAAAAGATCAGAGGTGTGTGAGTTTGAGAGTAGCTGAAATTGTTTAGGTATAAGCTATCCCTGTAGTGGGGATGATTTTTCTTTTTTGAAAAATCTTGCAGAAAAATCTCTTTGACTAGTTTCAGATTAATACTTCTTTTGAGAAAGATGCAGTCACTGTCCTTTTGTTTATTTGAAAGCTTTGTAGTACTCAAACACTCCATGAAGGAAATGTGCCTTCAGGGTAAGCATACATTTACTCCCTAAAGCTATTCTCACTTTCAGCCCTCTTTCTATTTCTCATTATGGTTTTGTTTAACTTTGGTACTGTGGTAAGACTTGAGGTATTGTATAGAATTTTGCCTAGAAAAATAAAGTGTCTTTTACCACAAGGGGTAAAGATGAACATCTTCAGGCAACTGAGCTTATTTTAGTTTATGCCTCATATTTATTAACTATGGACACTCTGCTAGAAAAGGAAAATGGGTAAATTCAGCTGATAAACACTATAACTGACTTATGTTATTTTTGTTCTTTTATTTAGCCTCAAGTTTAGTCATCCTGTGAAGGAGATATAGCAGTGTCATCAGAAACATCGCAGAAATAATTTTCCTTTTCTGGTGGGTCGCTGGCTGACATATTTACTTGATAGGACATTCATGACCTGTTGGTCTATCTGTCCACATTATTTAGTAGCTGCTAAAACTCCCTCTTGAACCTTGACCTCCCAGGATAGAGAGCAAGTGCTTGCAAAAAGAGCACGAAAGCAAGAGGAAAAGGTGTACAAAGTTCAGCCCGGAGGTACTTCCTCTGTTACCTGCATAAAATTTTTAGTAATTTCCTGGGCCCTTGAGTGCACTAATCAAGCCCTTGATAGGTCAGCTCTGTTCCAGATGGTGTAAACTTCCTTTCAATGACTCTTTATAGCTGTTTATAGCTATATTCATCTCCAGAATCGGCCAGCACAAGAATTTGCAGCATACAAGAGGTCACTGATGGATGAAGTACTTACTGTCTTCTGTCATTAAAGTTAAATCTACATCATGACATGTCTGAGATACAAAATTTTGTGTGATAACAGGCACAAGTGTTCCTAACCTTTCTGTTCTGTTTAGCCAGCCCGCCAGCCAGCCACACATCCATCCATCCATCCATCCTCCCATTCATCCATCCATCCATCCTCCCATCCGTCCTACCCTCCCTCTCTCTCTCTCTCATACTTGCAATTCATTCTTTGCACTATTGACATTGATTGGCTTGATTATTATTTTGTAACATGTTCCTACCTTTTTTGTTTTGTAAAATAAGTAAGTCTATACACTGGCTAACTTCGTAGAAGTGGTTTATTTTTTTTTTCTTTTTATTTGATCAGTTGAAATGGGATGTCATATTTCGTTTAAACTATGTGAAAACTTAAAAATAAATGTTAAGATGAAACAGCATATCCACATTTTCACTGTGGAATTGAAGTTGTATGTGTTGTATATTCTGGTAAATCAGAAGCCTTGAATTCAGAAGAAGAAAAAAGGATGTTTTAAATGACATAAAGAATAATATATATTAGAAGTAATGGGACTACATACAGTAAAGAGATTATTTCATTTGATTGTTCAGATTGAATGACAGACTGCAAAGGAAATTGAGCAGGCCTGGAGCTTGAGCCACATAACAGATGTGGGGAACAGCACTGACATAATATGGGAGATGGTCCAACATTTGAACAAAACCATCCTGAAACAAAGTAATGAGGATTGAAGCTTCTGCTCGGTGGTCTTTTCAGTTCTTTGATGTCTAAAGTCAGGAGTACACGAAAGGGTGGTGTCTTCCTATGATCAGAACATCTGTTTGCAAAGCAAATATAAGGATATGGTCTAAAGTACTTAAGGAGTTCTCTGCGGTCATTCTCTGTGTTCTTTCCAAGTTGAGTAAGCCATGTATAGTTTCATACATCTTTCCACTTCTCTCAGAGTCACCGAGACCCACCTCAGTCTACTGCTTTTATCAAAATTATTCCCTGTATCAAACTGAAGAGCTGGGCACTCTCGACCAAAGAAAATCAGATACCCATCGTAAGTGCTGTTCAGGTCAGCTCTGAGATCAGCACATTCTCCACAGCAAGCTTCAGTACAACTGACAGGAAGTCAACCATTTTACAGAAAATGGAGGGACACAGGGAATGATGCCTCGTGTTCATTATTCAACCTTAAGTCAGCCAGAATAAAGAAGGAAAGTTTAAAATGATTCAAGGGCTGTTAGTAATAGCAGCCATTGATGTTTGGAAATGATACTATAAAATGGAGAGGGTAGGATTATATTAACCATGATAGCTTGTGAATAGACAAAATGTTTTTAAAGAGTTAGAGACAAAAATGAAAGCTTGAAGCCAGGGAGCTCAAAGTTCCTTGGCAAAAGTGCAGTTCTTAGAGATAAGCCAAAACAACACCCTACAAGAGATGGAGAAGTCAGAATGCCAGTGCAATGTGTACCCAAACAAAAGATATCACTAGAGTGAGATAGCACCATTTGGAGAGATAAAAACACCACAGTTTTCTTCCACTGTTCTTAGTTGTCATGATTGCCCTTACCACCTAGTCCAGATATGTTGTAGATCTGTAAGACAAAAGGTGTTGAAGGTCAGCTGAGGTAAAGCAAAAGATGGAGGAGCATCCCTCTGTTTCAGCTTAGGTGCAAGTCTTAAGTCCCAGCAGATGTGTCTGAAACAGCGCACCAATCACAAAAAAAACTCCTGTCCTTTTGGTCACAGTATCAGAAGCCTAACAGTAACTGCTCTGTATAAAAAAGTGATTGGAATAGATTTTATACACCAGCTATGAAAGGTGTTTTTCTCAAACCTGAACAAGACAGCAAAGCCTGATGGAAAGGTGTGACTATACTAGCGCCTGCAGTAGCACTCAGGTGCTGCAACAAGTGGCAGACACCTGCTGGGGTTAAGGGGGTCTGGGCAGAGGGTCCTGCCCTGGTCAAGGGCCTTTTGCCATCTCCCAGTTGTTACTGCCCCACAGGCTGTAGATAAACTGGGTGCAACCAGCTTGGCCTAGAGTACTTCTGAAGGAAAAGGATGAATACAGGGTGAATACAGATGAAAGTAACTTCCTAAGTTGAGAGCTTCTTTTGTAAAGGTTTTCCTGATGCAGGACTGAAAAGGACAGCTCAGCTCCTCTGTGGAAGCAAAGAAAATTGTTAGGGCATGGTCAGTTCAGCAACTGTACAAATACAGAGAGTGTTCAGATTAAACGGGAATGAAATGGGAAAACCTCATGTCAGTGCACAGGTGCAGACAGAACTGTAGCAGAGTTCTGAGTTCAGGTCAAGACAAACAAAAGCAAAATTGCAGACAGTTTTCAACTGAGATTAATAGAGTTTGACTGCTATGGCATCCCCTGTCCCCATCTCCCTTTTATCAAAATCCTGCTTCTCACTGCATCAGTCAGCAGGTTTTTCCGGGTTTTTCCCAAGCTCTTACAGGTACCCTTTGCCCTGGCAGTCAAGAAGTGACAGTTGGTGTGAGAGGAACACCCAGGGGAGTGCGGGTGATAAAATAGGATATGCTGAAGTCTCAGCAGAGAAAAATGTGTGCTAATACCTCGTGAAGTCCTGTGACAAGTCAGGAACTATGCAAAAAAAAATGTGACTTGGGGAGTCCCAGTCTACAAACACTGACCCTCAGAACAAAGGGGAAAGTAGTGTCAAAATCAATATGAATGTTATGAAAGATTGGAAGGCGTATGAACAGATAAAACTGGATCTGGAAGTGAATCACATTGTCAAAATGAGTCCTCAAATTTTACAGGGCCAGCAGACACAGCATGATGAAATCGTGACATTTCTGCTGGGTAACTTGGAATTTGTGGTATGGGTCCCACCTGGAGAAATGAACGACAGATTGGAACAGTAAGGCATTCAGCTGTGTTCTCACACTCCTTGGGTTCGCAGGGTGAAGGGATAGCTGCTGTCTGGTAGTCACTGCCAGCTTTTTGCCTGGACTACTGACCCACTGCACTGAGCAGCCTCAATGAATCACAAGTCTCACTGGTTTTCAGGGCTGTGAACCCACTGCAGAATTTGGCCTGTTAACGCACTGGAAACCAGTCAGATCTCAAAACTAAGTGTAAGAGTTGCCTACCACAGCTGATTCCATTTTAGCTGAGAAAAGGAAAACAGACAAATTAATTTTTCAATGGTGTTGACTAGTCTTTTCACCCAAGTAGTCCTTACCTCTCTGCATAGTTATGTACATATTCAGTTTAAATTTACATTTATAAAACACTTTAAATACCTCCAACAGAAAATGCTGTAAAAGGATAACTCTTAACTACTGTTCTATTAAAAAACATATGTGAGTGTTGCATAGGCATGCATAGGCCTATACAACTATGCATTGTATGATGGAAAGAACAAGTCGAAAAAAGTTTGACCTTTTGTTTTCTGGCCACTCTTTTAAAAGACAGCCACCCCCCACTGCCCTGTGGTATGCCACTGGTGCTCAGTCCAAGTCTGGGCAACCAAGCCCATTACTCCCATCTGGTCAACCCCCATGCAGCTGCCTCATTCTGGAAGTACCAAAATTCCCAGAAGCTCTCATAAATTTGCATGAAAGATGTCTGCAGACACCAATTGTTCCTCTGTGTGCCTCAAACTACGACAATTCTATACAACTAAGTCCAGCTTGGGTTTTCAAGCCATGCATTCTCTTACTTTCCCTCTCTTGAGGATTCCAACCTGCTGCTGCACTCAGAATGAGTATTGTGTACTATAAATCTGTGCACTGGTCAGAACACTGCACTGCTGGGAAGCAAGTGGGTTTGGTGTCCCCTTCTCCTCCTTGTCTGAGGTTCCCTAGAGTGTCAGAACAGAGACAATTTAAGACTGAAAAGAAGGATTAAAGACTGAGTACGTACAGTACTGACCAGGTTTGTCAATCTTTGACTACAGGTTCTGAAACTCTGTTCAGCATATTATGGAAGGAGTCCTTGGAGCTGGAATTAGACACTAGACCTACCCTCTGCCTCCATACCATTTGCTTTTTCTGCCAAGCTCACTGAATCTAGAAGGCCTGTTGCCCAGTGAAAATACTTAATAGGATAAGTAATAACACCATTTGAGGATAGGGCCTTATCTGTTTGCTGAGGTGCTATGGAAATGGAAGTGTTTAAAATATATCCTTGTGCCAATTTTTCTAAGAAAATTATTTTTAAAAATCACCTTCCTGAAACAAAATGATCATAGAATCAGCTGGGTTGGAAGAGACCTCTGAGATCATCAAGTCCAACCCTTGATCCAACACCACTGTGATTACTAGACCACGGCACTAAGTGCCACATCCAATCTCATCTTAAAAACCTCCAGGGAAGGTGAATGCACCACCTCTCTGGGCAGGCAATTCCAATGCCTCATTATTCTCTCTGTAAAAAATTTCTTCCTAATATGTAACCTAAACCTCCCCTGGCAGAGTTTAAGCCTGTGCCCTCTTGTCTGACTGCTGGTTGCCTGGGAGAAGAGACCAACCCCACCTGGCTACAACCTCTGTTCAGGTAGCTGCAGAGAGCGATAAGGTCTCCCCTGAGCCTCCTCTTCTCCAGACTAAACAACTCCAGCTCCCTCAGCCTCCCCTCACAGGACTTGTGTTCAAGTCCCTTCACCAGCCTCGTTGCTCTTCTCTGGACCTGTTCCAGCATCTCAATATCTTTCCTGAATTGAGGGACCTAGACCTGGACACAGGACTCGAGGTGTGGCCTCCCCAGTGCTGAGTACAGGGGAAGAATCACTTCCCTGGTCCTGCTGGCCACACTATTCCTGATACAGGCCAGGATGCCCTTGGCCTTCTTGGCCACCTGGGCACTCTGCTGGCTCATGTTCAGCTTCCTGTCAATCCAAGCCCCCAGGTCCCTTTCTGCCTGGCTGCTCTCCAGCCACTCTGTCCCCAGCCTGGAGTGCTGCATGGGGTTGTTGTGGCCAAAGTGCAGGACCTGGCACTTGGCCTTGTTGAACCCCATACTGCTGGATTCAGCCTATCTATCCAGCCTGTGCATACTGCCTATCTATCCTGTAGAGCTCTCCTACCCTCCAGCAGATTGCTTATTGACCTCAAGTGGCCCAAGCCACATACTTCCAAGCAATTATTTTAAATACATGTATTTGCCTCTACTTTTTTCATAACCATCTCAAATATAGAAGCATTTAGTTTTTAAAAATAAATTATCATGCCAATAACACTCAAAAGAAGATCCATAGATTAAATATGCTGGGAGCTACAAAGACCCCACTGAAATTACAGTACTCTGAATACAAGAAAGTTTGTTAAGACATAGGTGTTGTCACCATATGCCACAGCCTTCTTTTCCTCTAGCAAACAAGTCTTTAAATCTATTGTGTGACACCTCCATCCTCCATACACAGGCAGCATGGCAGCTGCCTATCTTGTCTTAATCAAAGCCCTGGGAGAGAAAGATAATAACATTATGTAGTATTATTGCTGGAATAGTTCCCTGTGTTTATTTTTTTAAATCCTGGTTTTTTCATGTACTGCATTCTCATTAGATTTTGATGCAGTCAGCATCAAATTCTAAATAGCAATAGTAAACCTCATGAATCATTTTTGTAAAATCTTCCTTGATGTGACTTTGAAAAGGCAAGATAACTTTTGCTAGCTTTATCTTTCTGTCTTTGAAAACTGGCACCATCACTTAACTACCTCGTCCCCCACTTGTAAACGGCAACACACAACTAACTTTCTACCTCTTGCAGTTTGAAACTTCAAAAAATCACCTTCCTAATATGTGCTTCTAATTAAATTTCAGTCCCTAACCACAGCTGCTGTGATTCATGCATACTCTGCAAGGTTCAGTGTTAATTAATGAGGGCTCTTTAAATTCTCTGAGCAAGGGTGTGGGAGAGAAACAGGGTGTATGCAAGACATGAGGATTTCTCACAGTTGGTTGTGGGGTGTTATGATGCCCCTCTGGGAGGCAGCTCAATTACAGTATGCATCCAAACAAGAATGAAAAAGGAGGTGGAGAACTGGGAACAAAAACCCACACAGCGCATTATTCATAAGCAAATATATAATTATGCAGTCTCATGAATTAGGGATCTACACTTTTAAAGAAAGACAGAAAAAATGTGTCAGAATACTGCTTTGCAGTGTACTGGTTTAATATCCCCTTCTTCCTAAGAAAATTTAGAGGAAAAGTGGGACATAGTCAACAGATCCCTGGGGCATCTAGGCAATGCAGGGACAATTTCTGACAGGTACAAGGTAAAGTATTAATATGTTTCATGGAGTGTGGATTTCTACAATCCTTTTTGGGATTGCAAATGAAGGCACCCAGCAGCTCAGCATCCCTACAGGTAAGGAATTTCAAGGTGAGATTCAAGACCTTTGCTAAATAAGCAAAGCAGTCAGTCTAACTTACATGCATATAAGTTCATAAATGATCACAATTATTATCATGCATTTGTCTTATGGACGGGGCAGGCTGTTCAAGACACCACAACTCGGTCTTCAGCTAAATGGCTGCCAGCCTAGAACACACCTACTTCTCACAGGTTGTACAGAATATTGACCTGAGTAGGATATAATTGGTTAAATACAAGAATGAGCATTTTACCTTTTTGACATTTGTTTTTCAGTATTTTTTTAATGTAATTACAGTGTCTTGCATCTTGAAAACATCTTTCATCCTTTATGTAGTTCTCAGCAATGCAGCACAGAAACTATAATAGCCCAGTGTCAGGATCTGGAATTAAGTAGCCGATAGCTAAATGAAACCTCAGAGGGGAGGTTTAGAACAGTGGAAATTAATGAGGAGAGATTTGGCCTTAGCTTTCAAGTGCTGCCTCTTACAAAATATTCTTTGGTATATTTAACAGTTCTGAGTAGTCTTCATCTTATCAAACTATTGTTACTAGAGGTGCACCAAAAACTACAATCTCACAGGTGATCAGCATTATGCTTGCACTTTGGGGGGGAATCATGTCTTTCCCTCTCTTTCAGACTAAAGCTTGCAGTAAAGACATCAGCAAGTCTTCCCAGAATCAATTTCATGTTTGGTCCTCTGAGGACTTTACTAGACAATAACCACAAAGCCTTTCAAAACACATTATTTTTTTTTTGCTATTGGTAGAAATTCTGTGGAGGATAAAAGAAAAAAAACCCAGATTTTTAAAGAAACAAGGGGAAAAAAAATATTCAATATCTATCCCCAATCTAGTGCTTACTGTTCCCTTGTTGCTGGTTTGGAAACCTCAACCGAGATACTCACTTATTATTTTTAATAAGTGAGTATGAGATAACTTGAGCATTACTTTTTCAATCCAAGGGCTGGGTCTGCTTCTGCAGTGCTAGTCAGAGCTAGATAGTCCCTTTGCAGGGGGCACACTGCAGCTACTCACAGCATAAAAAAAAGACACACAAGAACTCTGAAAGCAAAGCTGGCATGTTGTCACGGTCTAAGCAAAACTTATTCCCTGCCTGGATCTAGATGTGAGTCAATCTCAGGAGGAACCTTAGACAAACCTCTTCAAAATTTTCCAGAGGCAGAAGTGACTGCTCCATAAATAAATCCCTGGTTTTCCAGTGGAAACTCTTTCAGGCTAAGGGTTCTCAGCTCTGGTTAACTACTTTTGGATTTTAACACTTGGGTCATACCTAATAAATACAGAAACTGCAGATATACTGAGACTGGAGCCCTTTTTCTTATTATGGATGGCAGGTTGAAGCCAGCATGGTGTAAGGACTTATGCAAGGCCAGCACATTGTCATCTTCTGCATATTTCTCTGTCTCCAGCAGGTGACAGCTAACACCAATTCCCTCTCAGGTAATTTTGCCATTGGCAAGGCCTCTACTTCCCCAGAAGCAATTATAAACTGGCTAGTCTTGTTTCCTTAAGATACAAATATTTTTTTGATACTTACAGCTTAAAAGATGAGAGAAAAAGCTTTCACTTCTTTTTCCCAGTTTACTCAGAAAAAAAGTTCCCTCAGTCTGACTTTCTGGGAGAGCAGGATTTTTCTTTCCTATAGGCTAAAAAAAGAGCCCCAAAACCACATCAAGACTAGTGATGCATAGAATTGCAGGTATACACCTTTTTAGCTGAAGCAGAGGAGGCCTGCTTTTGCAGAATCAACTAGAAAGGCTCCAGTCCAATTCAGCTCTGTAATCTCACTTGCTAGATTTATCATGAAAATGTTATCGTGTTCTGATTTACCCCAGACTATAGTCTTTTTACAAGATGGGGCTGCTACCCTCCATAATTGTTCACTAAATCCTTAGCTGCTTTTTTTATTGGATTGTAATTTGAATGCTTCTTACTATCAGTCTCTGTGTCCTCTGCCTTTTTTCCCCACTACAGATCCACCATCTTTCCAGCGCTAATTCATTTTTTTTCTGAAAGGATAATCTTTTAACCAAGTCATTTATTTTAGAGCTACGAGGATTATGGAAAGATGACAGTTATGCAAAGACAAAACCAAATTGAAAGTACTGGAGAGCACACAGCATGAAAAAACCTGCATAAGTTGGAGGTTTTGCTTCATCTTCATGGCACTGATTCTCTAAAATACTCTTGGGTGTAGGCCATTCAGATAAGACATTGGAGGAAATTATTTGTGGCTTCATCTATGTCAGTTTTGATTTTCTATACAAAGGCAAAAAACTTTTGCCATTCATAGCACATAGGAGGGAGTTTTCTCACAAGCAATTCTGAGAACATACAATGATGGAAGCAGCACAACCTCTTGTAGCACTCACACAGAGTACTACTACTACCTGCTGCGGAAAATTATGCAACAGATTTGAGGTTTGTCATAAAATGTTAAAATCTTTGGCTGGAGGTGGAGATAGTTGCTCTACCATGAATTGCAAAGTACCTATTCTGTCACTTCCTTTAGGGCCAATAATACAGTAATTTCACAGTGCTAGAATTTATTTCAAATAAGTTGAAAGCCCATTTAGAATAAACAATGGCACCCACAGAGTATATAACTCTGCATTTGTATGTGCTTGTCCACAGCACTCAACAGAAGACACAAGAGAGTTTTCCCTTGTCCTTCTACATCCCTTTGGTGTCACATAACTTTTTTCAACACGGAGGGAAAGTAACATCAATTTTGGTAGTGCTTTTCTTCTGAGGCAATCAAGCTGCTGAACAGAAAAACCCTCAGGATCCAGCCCCCAGGCAAACGCTCTATTATCCTTCAAGACAAATACAACAAAAAACTGACAACTCTCTATATAATACAATTATTTCCACCTTTAAAGACATGTTAGAGTATCCTATGCCACATTTCATAATGAGTTTGTGTTTGTTTATGGAATACTGTCCTCATAATTTTTACATTTTAGGGAGAGGATTGTAGAAACAATATAAAACTACCAAAGGAACAGAACAGTTGGCTTCCCAACCCAAATCACTATCAACACTACTTTTTTCAGATCATAAGGCTTAGAAGATCCTTATGTCAAAGTGGCATTAGGATTTAACAAATCAAAACCTTTTTCCTAAATCTGAAAATGAACCCAGCCATACTACCATATGCGAAGACATTAAAAGCAGAAGGAGGGTAAACTCTTCTAACCTCTAGTCTTAATGATATTTTAATGGTGGCAGAATTAAATGGAATTATGGCTTTATCCCATTACCCTTTTTTTCTTTTTTTTTGCTGTCAAGATGTAATGATTTGTAGTTTTCTGAAACCACCACTTTTAGAACACCAAACAAACGTACACACAAGAAATGTAATAGCATAATAACTAACTTATCAGTAAGTTTTAGTTCTGTAATCAATATTTCATAAGGATAATAGGACACCACCTTCAGTACAACATCATTTAAGACTGAATATTGCCCATTTATAATATTTAGCCATGAGGCCCTGCAAAGCTTTGCAATGCATCTTCTGGAGCTACTGATGATTACAATTATAATCATGATTTTTCCTCTCCGAGTTTCAAAGGCAAAATATGCCAAAGTTATCTGTGCTTTCTCATTAGAACACTGGTCCATAAACATTCAAAATAATTTGCTTCTCATGAGCCAGACTTAGAAATACATATATACATACACACACAGGCATATATATATGGAGAAATAGATAGATAGATAGATATTTTATATATATACACACTGTGGTGTGTGTGACTGATATATTTATTTACTTACACTCCCATTCTCCAGTCTTAAGACCATGCATACAATCCTCTATAGGCTGAAAAACACTGGGTTTACATTCCAATCTCAGCTGTTTCTCCTAGGTTTCCATAACTTTAAATAGGTAAAATTACGCTGATAAATGAGCAGTTCAAAATCCTCTCACTTATTACTCAGGCCCCTAATATCTATGTACAGATTGTTAAAGAATAAATGCCTTTCAGAGTCTTTGTTGAGAACAAAATTAGTCAAAGCAATAACTAGATTTTGGCTAAAATTAGCCTTCATGTACTTTACTGAAAGCTTTGCAAATCTTACTAACTCCTTACTCCTCACTCTTTATAAATAAGACCATTATTCCACCACAATAAACCTTTTTCAGGACTGTTTCATTCACAAGACAGAAAAATTCTGAGAAAAATTATCTGAGCATTTTTTCCCCCTCAGCTCCTCAGAGTTCCCTCTGTATAGTCCAAAGAGTTATACCATGAAGCAGTGTTGTAACACTGAATTTCACAATCAGTGACCTCTTGCCCAGAGACACCTGGAAAGGAACACAAAAGTCACATTTTGCCTCTCACTTTCTGGAAAACAATGCAGTCTTCTATGGTCTGTCAGGCAGCTAAAGAACATATTTTCCATTATTTTTAATATAGTTACCTGAAACTATGGAATGTTTCTCTATTGACTTTTTGGAGATCTCCTCACAAGCCAGTTTATCTTTCAAAGTGGACTGGAGACCCGTGCACAGGAATACTTCATATAAATTTTTGTTCTATTTAACTGGATCAATTTTTAAATGTTGTACAGTAGTAACCTTGAGAATATAATGGAGTTTGAGTTTGAGTCTATCGAATCTTCATCATCTTCTTCAGTCCTATAGTTAGTGTGCCTTCTTGATCTTCAAACTATCTAAAGTACTGCCTGTTTTTTTATTTTTAATCTTGAACTATGAGAAATTTGTTATTGCTCCCATCATCTCTGATTGTTTCACAATATTTTCCATTTCCGTCAAACTTCAAATAGAAATATTGTCACCCCAGATATAAGCCATGTTCTCTGCCTGGAGATATAGATTTCTCCTATGTAGTGTATTGGGAGTCTTGCAGGTGTTGCATTTGGGGGGTTAGTGATCTTGACCACACTACATCTGCTCTGTTGGACCTTGTACTTGGGGCTTGAGAAGCCTATAGGGCAGCAGTAGCAGCCACTGCATGGGAACGTGCTGGAGTGCTCTGTGCCCGCCTAGGCTGGTGGGTGATATGACAGAGATAAACTCCAAACCTGTCAGGAGAAGATGCATGATTCTGTTTACCACACCAAATACACACACTACGGAACAGAAGGGAGATAGGGAACTCTCCACAGACAGGAACTGGGCAAGGTGCTGTGGGAAAATACATCTGAGCTCCACACAGGGCTGCACAAAAAAAGGGTTCCCGGGAGCTGAAGAAATGCTACATTTGCTCACTATCTTATATTCTTCTCTTTATCTTATTAAAATGGCTGTTTTATTAAGCCATTCGCCTGGCTTTTTTGTTGAGATCCAGAAAAAGCTCTACTTCTCCAGTATTTTGCCCCCTTTCCTCCTGGAGAACATTAAGCCTATCCAAGAGGCCCAAAAACTTGCTGGAGTAAAACACATACTTTAGTGAGTAGTTTTACCTTCACATGCAAGTGAAGGTAAGGATGACAAATACTCCTCTGCAAGATTCTATTTGTTCCTCTTACTAAGAGAATACTTCATTGACATGACAAATACTGAGAAATATGGGTCAGGAAAACACACCATTAATCAATAAGCGTTGGAATGACTGATGTAAGTTGAAAGCTTTGCAGTATCAATTGCCATTTATTTCACAGTTATGTTATCTGTCATCTGTTACTTTTCAGGCAAGAGTTCTTAGGCTGTGTCTGGAACTATAAATGCTACTTCGAGTATGTCAGAGGGCCCTGTGTCATATGGCCCATGGGATGTCCTGGAGGAAGAGTGGGTGCTCCATGGTTTGGAGGGGTTCAAAGTTATACCCTTACTTGTTCATTCATTTTCAGCATATTTTGAGATAGCGCAGTTTACATGCAACTGGTTAAGTGGATTTATGGGTTAGATTACCTAGTTTCAACTAAACTAACCCTCACGAAATGGACAACTTCTTTAAAAACATTCCAGCAAAGAAACCGCAGACTAAGAAGACTGATGATGTGGCACAAGTGAACAACAAGAAAATGGTGGAGCCAACTCTTCTACTCCTAGTGCAAACTTTTCATTGGTCATATAATGAGGTAAAAACAGTGGCAATCTAACCTGAACTGACAAGAACTAGGTCAAAAAATTTTGAAATTATCAAGATTATTTGAAATATGGATTTTCATTCATGGTCTTAGCAATGAACCTTGCCCTAAACATACACTGTCCCTTGAGATATTAACTCAGGATAGTATGAAGCCTCCACAATTCATTTAAGAACTAAGCATCCAGAACATGACTACAAACTTCTTTCACTGGTTTAAACTCATGCAATATTCCAACCAGCACTTTACAAGACTTAATGATAAATGCTTAGCAGTAGAAGGTTTCTTACTGAAAAGGAAAAGAAAAAAGCCACACAGCACTGGTGAAATGCTTGCTTCTCCTGCATGGTAAAAATGGCTGCAAAAGTACATGGAAAACAAGATGGCAACAAACTAAAATGCATTCCTTTGTCAGCAAATACTTTTGGAAAATGCATAGGAGACATTGCTAAAGATTCTAAAAAACAAATATTCAAAAAAATTATGCCGTGTGGGAGGTTTGCTCTGCAGCTGAATGAAAGTAGAGCTGTTTTTAACATGTCTCAGATAAGTGTTTGCTAGATTCTGTTTCAATAATGAAATGCAGGAAGAACTGGCTTTCTTTTGTTTGTTTGTTTCCGAGCCACTAAAGGAAAGATATACCAGATAACATATATATTTTCAATAGTAAATGACTTCTTTAATAAAATGAATGTTTTATGGGAAAACTGTGCATGTGTAATCACTCATGGAGCAGGTGTTTTGACTGAAATTAAAAAAAAAAAAAAAAATAGCCACAAAAGGTAAGGTTGCAGATATAGCATCACAAATGAAACTTGTTCACCACATCACCCACAGGCAAGCTACTGCAGCAAAGAAGTTGGATGCGGAAGTTCTCCAAGTGCTATAGGTTGTCATTAATATGGTTAATTTTTTTAAAAACAAGACTTTAAATCTGTAGATTCTTTGTAAAGAGATGGGGTAGGCATTGACTGTGAAAATATTTTGTACTACACAGAATTTCACTGGCTAACTTGTAGCAAAGTGCTTTCACAGAGCTGTCCAACTTGAAGATGAGTTACGTATTTTTCTTTTACAAAAATGACAAATATTCCAAATTTGCTGACCTTTTCTGAGATAACAAATGGCTGTCAGCAGTATGCTACCTAGCAAATATCTTCAAAAAAAAACCCAAACAGCCACACAATCTGTCCCTTCAAAGACAGGTGACGTTTTAAGAATGAGTACAAAAAGGTTTACTGTTCCATAAATAAATAAAATGAAATAATTATTTTAAAATATTGACATCCTAATCTCATCCTTTTTTTAATTTATATTTTTGTGTACATTTAATAATACACACAATATAGTAGTACAATAATACACATATGTAGTAGTACAAGTAGACTTATGAATAAATAAATATACATATATAGGGGGTGCAAGCTCAAAAACTTTTTACTGGTAGCATATGAGATCAAAAAAGTTTGGAGATCACTACTGTAGTGTAGATAAGTCAGCAGTTAGAGAGTGGCACACAATCCATAGCATGCTATAGGATGAAGAGTAGTTAATAGAACAAATGAAAATTGCATATAATAATACCAAAACGTAGAAGAACTAGGGAATGGTATGTTGCAGACAGCCTGCAAAAATATACTTCATTGAGCTGGTAGAGCAGCTGGTAGAGAACCTGTGACAGAGCTGAAGAGGAAGCATGTTTAAACGACAGTGCAGACTGGCAGAGCAGAGGGAGTACATGCTTTTATGCATTTGGAATCACACATTTATACATCAGCTGTGAAATGCAGCTAAAGCTGTGCTGCTTATGATGAAATCCTGCTGAAGTGCATTTCTATGAATGTCCTATGCTTATATGACACAATTGCTTTATCTTTGCATATAAACATTGCAACTGCTGAAGGGGAAATAAAAGAACCGTCTTTCTGAGAAGCTGATATCATACTTTTAAAGTGTACTATTGCCTCTGAGGGTAGGTACTTTAGAAAGAGAGCTGAGGAATAATGACTGAGCTTAAAAAATTTCCATGTAAACTGTGGAATTTCGTCATAAAATCTATCAATCAAAGTTCCACTTGTCATCCATCCTATGCTTGTAGTAATACTTTTTACCAGAGCTGGGAAGCTGACACATTCCTACCTCACAGCTAATCCTTGTTGTAAAGAATAACAACAACTATTTACGCACAATTGATGCAATTACCACAATAAATGTACCCTTATTCATGTTGCCCTCAAAGACCTCTCTCTTATTTGACTGAAGGGTCTAAAAGAAGTCAAGGACTGAGGATCCTAAGAGAATGGAAGGTAGTACAATTAAGGACTGTTTGTAGGAATGATTTTCACAAGTTTTATCTGAATGCACTACCATCTATATAAGGAGGATGGATGGGGTTTTATTTTGGTTTTCCCCTTTTGTATATTTTTGAATATTTTTGGTTAAACACCAATCTCTGCTACACCACAGCAAATTCTGAATGTAGTACATACTTTGTACGGCAGGAGGTATGAAGCAAAATCCAAAACTGGCCATATATTTTTAAGTTAAGCTTTTCTATGTGGCAAAAAGATTATTAAACCCAAAGCACACAACATGAAATAGGAATACAGTGAATTCACAGGAAATGCTAGGAAGCTACCACAGTATTACCCTGTTTGAGGTTGCTAAGAGCAACAGAGAGAAAATGTAAGAACTATTGTATTAATGGCAATTTAAACTGAAAATAACAGCCACACACAGTAATTGAATGGATAAAGCAGTGAGGCACTTCCTTCTTTACTGTCTTCTTTCACAAGCTACCTGCTTGTATGCTCCTTTTCATCTGACTAGGACAGCAGTTTGCCCTTTGGAATTAAAGTTGTTTTCCCTTAGTGGTGAAAAACTTGATAAGAACACCTTTCCTTGATTAGTGCTGCCATGACAGTCTGTTACTCTTTTGCTTGTTGCAATCACAGCTGTAACACTGAATACAGAATATTTTGCCAAAATACCGGCACAAATCCCTAGCTTGGGATGGGTGAAACTATTTTCACCTCTTGAAGGTTTCCACTGGGTGTTAGTAGTTGTCTTGCTTTGGCCCAGCTCCTCAGTTTTATGGTAACGCAGTCATGGCTATCTGGGACCTAATGGCTTGCCACTTTGCAAATTGGCTATTTAGACCCTATGAGTTAAAATACGAGTAACCTTTATATTTGCCTCTTCCTTCCCACTGGAGCTAAAAGATCATTCCCATCAGCAGTAAAGGGTCTATGACTCACTGAAGTATCATCATTCCCGTCAGAAAGGTGTGGTAGCACCTCTCACAACATATCAAGCCCTTCACTATCTTCTAGGTCTTTTAGAGACACAGAACTAAGCTAGTCCTGTTACATGTCCTTGGTTTGTTTCTCGTTATTTCTCAAACCATGGCTTGATAAACAGCAGTACATGTTCTGGAGGCAAAAAGGACTTATGTAGTTACACATGGTCCAATTTTCTCCCTTTTACAAGTGTCCTCCCCTTGGTATTATTTGATATTGAGTATTCAAAGACCAAAACAATACTAGCTTGCTCAAATTCTATTCCACCTTTTAACAGATCCAACAACAGAGGACATTCCACTCTAAAATGAAAATGAAAGCATGATACTGTGCTTGCACTCTTGATTCATTCCTCATGATTAAATCTACTTCATCTACTCCAAGCAATTTTCCTTCAGCATTTGCATTCTTCAGAGAAGTCAAGTGAAAGCTAACAGTCAGTATATTCAGTTTTTTAGTAGACAGAGCTTTCTGAAGGATGACACCCTCACTCTTGGAACAGGAAACAACACAATTCAAATATCATGACAGTGTAGTCGTAGGTAAATCTGACATTAGATTGACATGAGATGAACTGCATCCAGGGCACACACGGTTATCTCACCACTATACTCCCCTAACTTTTTTCTAACGTTTGTGAACACCAAAAAAGTTTATCACTTGAATCATGTAAATTATTTTCTTGTAAATGCCTAACAGTTATTTGAAGTGACTCTAATGGTTAAATTTCTCTGTTCAGTATTCGGCACATTAAAATTTCTGGTTTTTTATGATTTGTTCATTAATGGTGCTATAATAACTCAGCACCTCATCGGCTGCTCTAAACAAGCATTTTTTTTTTTACTAAATAATAAATAATTCATAAATATTTATAATTAATAAATTAGAGAGCAGAAAGATCAATTGTTGTGCATGCCGTAGGAAAAGGACATTCCATTAAGGCATCAACGATGCTGCTGGCTGGAATACTAAAGAAAAGAGAAAAGCTGTATATTGGTGGAAATGAAATGCATTCAGTCCAGTCTCCTCTTGTATCAAATTCTGCCCCAGTTTTTTACATTATTTATACTCATTTAAACCTATGTTTCTACTTGATCTTGCCAATTTACATTTCAACTCCACCTCAGTCTAGACTTCTGGCCAACTTGGACACAATGGTTAGCTTTCTTTCAGATCTCTGTGCAAAAGGTTTCTGGACTGCCTATTCAAATGTTAGTATGTCTGAAATGGAGCTCCTCAACTCACCTCCCCAAATCTTTTCACTATCACTAAAGATTTCGTCCTACGTTCTTTCCTATAACTTATATGATTGCAACAATTAGAACAAAGTGTTGCTTCTAATCTCTCTCTGGCTATGCTTAAATTGGGCTGCTTCCTTTTCTATACCCCCTTTGGAATCACTCCTCCAGCTTCCATTTGGACTACTGTTAAAATTTCCTTTCCTGCTCAGTTAATACAATCCCTCCACTCCAGTTTCTCCTTTCTTTATGGAAAAACAAACAAAACAACCCCACAGCCCTGCAAAAGCTTCACCGCTAGGGTTCCTCAGCTTGTCCCATTTATTCTGTCTTATACCTAACACTGCTACTGCTCTCTTCCATTTCTTCAGTTTTAATGCCATTTTGTACTATTTTATTTATGGTTTTCTCTTACATATAACTTTGTTTTCTCTGACATCCCCAAAAACAAGTAACACAACTAATTACTATTGACAGGAGTCTTGCTAGTAGAAACCAGTCATAAGCTGACTACTTGACCAGCTTAATCTTCAGAAGTCTCCTATTCATTATAACAATAAAATGTATTAAATTCTGAACGTACAGAATACTGTATAAAATGCAGGAAAAAGCATGATTCTTATGCCATGGGAGTTCAATTTTACCATCCTGATCCAAAAGGGAAATTATTTGGCTGCAGTTTTTCACTTTACTATCCAGTACCTGAACAGTTTAAGCGCATGCAACGTTATAGCCCTTTTTACTCCCCAAACCCTCAGATATTTTGCATGCTGCAGATACAAGAAGCCATCATTGAAACACAGTCATCTCATGGGTAATATATGACAGTTTTTCAGTAGACTGCAACACAACATGTAGTAATTCAGGGCAAGGAGTGAGGAAAATTCCTTTAACTGAATTCACAGAGATGATGATATTACTTTCAGGCATAGATGCACTGGGATACCAAAAGTAATATCCTTTTATCTTGACAATCAAGTTTTGATGACAACAGGTGGGCAAGTAGGTCAGGTGCAGCAGCAGTATGATGTCTGTAGCCTACATTTCCATTCCCTGACATCTTCCTTTCCAACCTTCTGTCATGTGCTGCTAATGTGGAGGGGGAAAAATGGATTTCTTCATGCTTTTCTGAAAGAATTAAGTAACTAAACTTCAGTGAAATGGAAAAATATTTTTCCAACTATTTTTGTCATCAAGTAAACTTGAAAAAAACAACAACAAAAGTTAAGATATGACTTCAACGTGCAAGAAATCATGTGCTATCAGTCACTACCATGGATTTTCTTTTCTCTTTGATTCTTATGACAGATTACACTAAAATTAACCTATTAGATATTTAATTGCTATCTTGGCTTCTGCACATCTGTAACTCACCTCGAAGCCACCTAGTTTTTCTATTTTGATAAGTCCCTATGCCTATTTATTTTCCCATTTATCACTTTTCAAAATGATGTGGTCTAAAAGTATTGTTTTAAAGGAAGATCCAGTGGCTCCATTTGCATCTCATACTTATTCCTTAAAAGAGCACAGGATGATGGCTCCCATATTCCTTCCAGCTGACACCAGCACAAATGAAAACATTACACTTTATTACAATTAACAAAGAAAGGAAAAGGATAAACTCGTGCAACAATCCACAATCTCTGATAACATCATAAGGTGTTTTAGATGATACATTTTTGCAAAGCCTGTAAGAGAAGAGCAAAAGAGGAACAATATCACAGTCTGTTAAGATATCTCCCTAAGAACCATCTATAGAAAGATGCCAGCAGCTGCTACACAAAAGAAAACCACAAATAGTCACATAATAATTGCACGGCTGAGTCTCTTCAGAGTACCTTGATTAGAATCTGTTCAGGTCCCACCACTGAAATATCCGCAGCATGAAGATACTGCCAGCTGTGATCACCAGCACAGTCCTGAGAATGAGCCTCAGAGACATTCAGCCTGCTTCCTAATCTCCTGAAAGGTAACATCACCAGCCTAGTGGATGACAGGAAGGTCATGGATGCAGTTTTTTCTGGGTTTTAGTTTAAGATTTTTGATACTGTCTCTCACAGCACCACTCTGGACAAGTTGTCCAGCTGTGGGATGAGGGGGCACACAGTGCACTGGGTTAAGAACTGGCCAAATGGCAATTCTCAAAGGATTGTTGTGCATGAAGCTACATCATTTACAGGATGAGGATGGTCACTTCACAAACAGGGACAGAGACAAGGCAGAGGTGTTTAACGCTTTCTTTGCCTCTGTCTTCAACAAGGATGATGAACCAATGGGGGCTCAGTGCCCTGAGCTGGAGGACCACAGCTGGGAGAATGATCAACTCCCAGTCACACCTGAAATTATGTAGGATCTGCTGCTTCAGCTGGATCCCTACAAATCTATGAGGTCTGACAGGGTTCATCCCAGAATCCTCAAAGGACTGGCTGATGTCATGGCAAAACCTCTCTTATGACTCTTGAGCTGTTTTGGAAATCCAGAGAGGTCCCGGCTGACTGGAAGATAGAGAATGTTGTCCTAATTTTCAGGAAGGGCAAGAAGCAGGATCCCAGAAACTACAGGCCTGTCAGTCTCACTTCAATGCCTGGTAAAGTTATGCAGAAGATTATTCTTTGAAGTATTGAAAAACACCTGAAAGACAACACTGTCATTGGTCACAGTCAGCATGGCTTCATGAGAGGAAAGTCCTGCTTATCAAACCTGATTTCCTTTTAGGACAAGGTAACCCACCTGGGTGATCAAGGGAAGCCAGTTAATGTAGCCCTTCTGGATTTCAGTAAAGCTTTCATTACTCTCATCGGATCCTTCTGGACAAAATGTCCAGCACACAGCTGGATAAACACATCATGCAGTGGCTGAGCAATTGGCTCACAAATCGAGCACAGAGGGTATTGGTAAATAGGGTAACATCAGACTGGTGACCTGTCACTAGTGGGGTTCCACAGGGTTCCATCTTAGGCCCTATGCTCTTCAACATCTTCATAAATGACTTGGATGCAGGACTGGAAGGGATTCTAAGCAAGTTTGCAGATGACACAAAACTGGGAGGAGCTGTTGTCTCCCTCAAAGGCAGGGAGACTCTGCAGAGATACCTCAACAAATTAGAGGACAGGGAAATCACCAACCACATGAAGTTCAACAAGGGGAAGTGATGGATTCTGCCACTGGGATGGGGCAACCCTGGATGTGCGTCCAGACTGGGGAATGAGAGGCTGGAGAGCAGTGCCATGGAAAGGGACCTGGGGTCCTGGTCAATGGCAAGCTGAATATGAGTCAGCAGTGCCCTTGGTGTGACTCTTGGGGATGGTCCTATGCAGGGCTAAGAGTTGGACTCCATGATCCTTGTGGGTTCCTTCCAACTCAGCATATTCTGTGATTCTGTGAACTGGTTGGTGACCAGTCAGTCCCTAGCACTGCTCCTTGGGGTTCAATTTTAGGGACAGTTCTGTTTAATATAATTATGAGCAATCTGGATGCAGGAGTTGAACACAGCATTAACAAGTTTGCTGATAATAACAAACAGGGATTTGCTGTTGACTCTCTTGAAGGGAGAGGTCTTGCAGAGGGATCTAGATAGACTGAAGGGGGTTGTCCTGCTCTATTTGGTGTTGGTGTGGCCTCACCTCAGTACTATGCCCCACATTTTGAGAAGGATGTGAAGGTCATTGAAAGTGCCCAGAGGAGGGAGGGCAACAAAGCTGGTGAAAGGGCTGGAAGACATGTCAGAAAGAGGTCAGGCAGTTGGATTAGATGACCATTGCATGTCCCTTTCAACTGAAAAAATTCTAATGTATTCTAATTGGCATGGGAAAATTGGAATTTTTTGTTGCAATATTTGCCTTTCCTATTCTACCATACCTTTAATTCTGCAGTTCTGACAGAGTACTCAACTCTGTCCCCATCTCACACATGGAATCAGACTTCCTCAAAGTTAATGTGACTAAAGCTTAGTACAAGTACTTTCTTGGCAGCTTGGAGATTATTTGCAAGAAAGTATGAGCCAAAACTTCAAGACCCAAGCAAGACTGAGTTGCTTTCCTGTTGAGATTACCTGAAGACAGATAAATGCCTATAATCATGGAAATAATTATGTTCTTATGTTATTGTCACCAATACCAGCAGAAGTGAGAGGACTATGACATAAAAAACTTCAGACGTACTTTGTATTATAAAAAGGGTAAAAAAAATCCCTTAACTGCCTCCAAGTACCACTGCCCTACACCACAAATATGCCAAGAAAGCTGGCATTAACTGTTATTTCTTTGCATTTGTGGCACAACTGTCATCTGTAGAACTGTTATTTCTTTTTCTTTCTAGTTTGATTCACCATTAAATCTCCTAGACTGATTCAAAAAATACTAATCCTAAAGACAAATGACACAATGCAAGCCAAAGAATTGGTAAGGAAGTAGTTGGAAAACTGCTCTTTAAACTTCTAAGAGTGTGGAGAACCAGTGTTCAAAACCCTTATATCAGTATTTACTGGTCTTTTGTTTGTTTGTTTAGTTTTCCTCTACAATCTGAGGAAATAAGCTCATTGTGGTTGTGTCTTACACATCTCTCTCCTCTTTGCAACTCTTCTTTTATGTTTCACAGCTGCAGTGGCCATCTGCATTTTTCTTATCTTTGCCATATCTACATTACATTTTAAAAGCCTTCAGGCTGCAAAGATAGCCTGATTCATTGGTAAAAGCTTGTCTGTTGCTCAATTTCTCTTCAGCAATATGTGCCTTTCAATAGTATTTTGAACAAACTATAAAACGCATAAATTACTTAATCCATGAAAAAAAATTGATCAAGCCAGATAGATACTACTTGTATTTGATAGGTTGTTTTCTTTACAGTAGATTTTTGAATTCTCTTCAGGACAGTAGGAAAACAGGTGAGAACTGTATTTCCTGGTCAAGTGCTGACAGCTCCTGAGTGTTTCAAGTGATGCTTATTGAAAATGCAGTGAGCAGAACATGCCATGCAGCCTAACTCATGCTCCATCTGAGATGCCAGATCTCTTCCCAAAGAGATCAAGCTGTCCCTGCCTGTGTGACACTTGGTTTTTGTTTGGTATTCCCCCTACACACTTCTTACTTTCATATTTTTAACTGACATTTTTTATCAATTTCCTCTTTACAAATACTGTACTGAATAACAAGAATATTCTGATTGTTTATGTATATGGGTCAACCCCTTCTATTGGCTGTAGAGAGAACAGTCCTCTCCCACATGGTGCACAGCTTAACAACTGAGCACAGTCTCGTCTTAATCAGAGGCTGACATTTGGAATGGAAGCATCAGAGAAATTCTACATAATCATATGGTAACACGTTGGTGACTGCATATTACTCAGATGATCTATCCTGTTGTCTGATTGGGTGTTTCAACATATTACAGTAACACAAATTCAGTTTCATAGCAGTAAGTTTGCACATTTATGAAATAATGAGTTGGTACTAATATCCAAAATTAATAACATTCAGAAGAGCACTGTATTTACAGCAAATACTCTGAGTATACACTTCTCAGTATATCCTCAGTATAAACGTCCTGCAGTAGTAAACATTGCATCTAATACCATCCCGAATACATTCCTGCTTGCAAGGGTATGTGTGATGAATGGAAACCATTGAGGAGCAGTTGTTTCACAGCAGGGTGATGGGCCCAAAGTTCTCACAAGAAAATGTCACATGGAGATTTCTAAGACTTGGCTAGATGAAGTCAGAGCTGACCTGATTCAGTGTTGGTGACAGCCCTGATCTGATTTGGTTTGACTGATCTTCCACTGTCCTTTCCATCTACAGTTTTAAGTACTCTACTTCATTACCTCTTTTGAGTTCAAAGAATTCCATAACACACTATAACACATTATATCAGGAAACAACTTTAGGACATCAAAACAGGCTTCTTTCTTTGACCCAGTGCTGCATCCCACCCCAAAACATCACAACAGTACAGCAGATTTGTGGCAGGAATCCATCCTCAGACAGAAGTGAAACAGTACTTTTAGGAATGGATGAATTTTGCTTACTGCAAATATGTAGTTTCATGCCTACGTTCTATGTTAAGAACATCTTTACATAGGCTGAAAAAGCAAGGACCACTCCACTTTTACTGTTTAAAAGAGAAATTCTGTTATAATACATTAAAATGGTATGTTATATACAGTATTTAATCGGAAGAAAAGAAGATTATGCACTGGAGTCAAAGTAATCACAGCAGTACCTTGGTGATTGCCAAAGGAAAAATACAAGAATACTCACCAATTTCAATGTTGGTTAGCTCTTTAGAGAAGACCTTTGTCTTTGTGACAGTAATGTCAAGAAGACCAAGCAGAAGAACTAGGTTTTCCCATTTTGTTTGGCCATTGCCAGTATCTGCCAATTTATCTAACACCCAGTTCCCAACCAATTATCACCTCTTCCTGTCCTTACACCATGGCAGGAATGGGGTACTTCACACTTCATTTACAGTTCTAGGGCCCTTACAGGCAATAACACCTTATTAGTTGAGAGGTGCTCTATGTAATACACGTTTGTATTGTGTTTCGCTCATCTTATTCTATCATTTTTTCTTCCTCCAGCCCATCATGCACCATAGTCCTTATTAGGACTTTGCCCTGGACAAAATGATTTAGATGCAACACACAGATGCAGGTAAAGCCACATGACTCAATGCTAGAGACTTTGATAATGAAATCCCACCAATGTATTATGAAAATTGCATGCAATCTGGTCACTGTTGCTATTTAATGTAACATTTCACTAGGGACAGGAGAAGAAATTAGGCAGTTGAAAATTGTGCTAATGTCCCTCATAATTCAATGCTGACCATCAGCAGCAATGTGGTAGGACTGCTAACTAATTTTGTGTGCAATTCTTGTAATAAAGCATAAATAGACAAACAGAGATTGGAGGTGATAGTGTTGTGGGCTTATTTGATGAAACAAAACAACGTTCCACCAGTTTGACCAGCTACATGTGTACTTTACTCCTTACCACAAAATAGTTCCAGTTCGATATAATATCATAGGCATATTATATCAAAGACTATAACTAACAATTGCTCAAATATCAACATGTTTCAAGACTGAAAAGAATATGCTCCAGTAATTATCTCAGAAAGGGATTCTGGACATTACAAAATGCATGAATATGTGTTATGAGATTGAGTTGAGAGGGCTAGGGAAAAAAAAAAAAAAAAGTTCTGTTAAGATATTTGCAGCTTCTAGTTCCAAATTATACACCCTTACACATCACCCTAATTAAGTAAAACCAAACAAAAAGCCTTGACCCAGACACTCCATCAATAAATATACAACATCTGAATAATAAAAGCGCCAATAGTAACAACAGAAGCTGACATAATCTACATAAGGAATGTAAATGCAAAACCTTTCAAGCAACAATGCCTGGATGTAATAGCAGATTCCAAGTATTCACCCTGTAAATCATAAAAGTTCTTACTCCTGAAAGATTTTGGAACAGCATATCTAGTACAAGCAATGGAATTTCCACTTAAATATTTTAAAACAGAAGGGAACAAAAGAGAATTAGAATTAAAAAACCCCTCTAAATGATGAATTTATTTCACGAGAGAGACTAAGAAGAAAAATCTAAGTGTAATTTCTAGAGAAACCAGAAAACAACAGAATAAACAATTTGCTTAAGATTTACCCAAGATGTTTGTGGCAGTTTTGGACACAAGTGGATGACAAAACTAGAAAGGATTGAGGTTCGTAGTGAAGGCAAGATACTCAAGTTGGGAAACACATCTGTGAAAGACTAGGTATGGCCACGCTGTGCTCCAAACCTTTCTAAAGGTCTCTGCGTTACTTGGTCTTTCTGTTTACACTCATAAATAACTGAGTAGCAGTCCTTCCTCAGCCGGATGTTATATACACACTTTCTGTCTGTGGCTTGCATTGGAGTGAAATATTTATTCCAGACACCCTCAGTGCGTTTCTTCTGAATAGCAACTCTGAATAGCGAAAGTTTGAAAGTTTCAAACAGGAATCATTCAGTGACATAAGACAGAGTCCTATCAGATTACATGCCTCAATTTACAAGGCATATAAGGATGACATTAAAGCTGATTATGGATCAGCTAACTGGTGATTTCATAAATACCACATATACAACCAAGGGACAATGAAGTATGGGAGGGAACACGCAGATGTGAAGTGTTTTTAAAGATCTGTTCATACCCATTGCTTCCAGAATAAAACATTAGGGCTTTTCCTCGTATGTTTTTTTTAAAAACTACAATTAAAAGTAACTTCTTGCAGTGTCTCTATTGATGGATAGCGTTGAATACATATTACTATAAAATTATTTGTCTTGCTCCCAGGAAAGGTGCACACATGCATTAGTGAGAGTTTAGCCCTTGGGGGACAGTTATATCAATTAATTGCAATAATTACAGTTACAGTTCCTATTCCATCACTTGTAGCCCATTCTGTTCTGAGAAGATTGCAAGAAAAGTTATTCTTCCCTTGGGAATGCCAGTTTCTAACTGATCTCTAGATTTTAGGTTAAGTTACCTTTTCTTAAGGTCATCTTAGACCCTGGCTAATAGGAATAACTAACTAGGAAAGCTGTCCGAAAAAGGGCAACATTTGTGGTGACAATTTTCTAAACATACTGCTTACATTCTGTTGTTGGCCTCAGCCCATTTAGGCCTCCTACATGCACTACACACAACCAGTTCAGTGTCACCAACCATATAATGAAAGCTAGAAAAAGGAACTGGGAATCAGAAACACATTAAACATCACAGACTTTATCCTTAACTAGGGTTTGTATCATTCCCACTGTGGATAAGTGGACACTCTGTTCAAAAGTACAGGAGTTGGGATAGTTACTGTATTACGGAATTGGTATTACCTGGAGTGGAAAAATAAGGATGGAGCCCACTCAGACCTCAGATTTATTCTCAAATGTGATTTACTCTAGTAATTCTCTTTTTCTGTTTAATACTCCTTTGGGTGTGCTTTGTAATGCCCACAGAAATTTAAAGTTACATGACTACCCAGACAGCAGGTGACTCTCAGATTCCCTGAGCTTTCCTGCTCCTGTGTACTAGGAATGAAAGAATGCAAATTTTGGTTTCAGTGTTTCTGTTTGAGAAATAAGCTCTTTCAGGGATGTCTGTGTACATGTTTGGGGTTTAATGATTAAAGGAACATTTACTGATACAAGTTTAATACAAGGGCAGCAATTCCTTGTATTTGCAGATCATCTTTTGCTAAACATCTCAAAGCACTCTATGAATACTTATGACACAAGCCTTTTAATTGGATTTTGAAGGAGGTAGAAGGTCTACTTTGCAAAAAGAGGAACTGCAGCACAGTAAAAGCGAAAAAGAAAAAAAAAAGACCTTTCTGTGCAATATGTTCAAAACTATAAACAAATCTTATAATTCCTAAATCTTGTGTTTAATTGCCATCCCACTGTTCATTCACATATCAAACAGTTACAATTCCATGTCACTCTTTCTTAGAAAGGTTGGACTGCAGTAATTCAACCAAGTAGCACTGAAGCATTATAACATCCTCTGCTTAACCTTTCCCTTCTGCCTGCCTGCCACAGATTTATGCATTATCTACTGATGTCTCTTTTTGCCTTTTGGCCTCCTGCTTGACAAGCTGGTACAACCCATGATTTTTAGCAGATAGACTAACAAGAAACAATGGGAAGGATCAAATATGCACACACCCACATTTAATTAGCCTTCAACACGACATGCAGAGCAAGGATGGTTCATAAACATCAAAAAGAAATAAAGCCTCAAAATAGATCAGTATTCTTAATTTACTGCTGCCATCGACAGAAAGGCTGCTGTAATGAGGACCAGCCCTGCACCTATGGGTCAGAACAGAATCTCAGAAGATAGAAATGAGCAGAGATAGACAGTCCATTATTCTGAAAGACCAAGTCACATTGTTTCCCCAACTCATTGCTTTTTCACAGCTTTATATCTTATAATTTCAAATAATTTTACATCTTATACCACACCTCTCAAGAGCTATTCACATTTACAAATGGAGAAACCAAGGAAACCAAGGCCAGAGAGCAAACAGCTGGAACAGATGCCCAGAACAACATACTGCAAAACAGTGGCAAGGATGGATCAGTTTAGGAATTCTTGCTCACGGTTCTTGAACCTTAGTCCATTTAATCTCAGTGGATTCCTCAAGACAAAAAGGAGCAGAACTTATGTACTACACTAGGTTGCCGATATAAACATTAAAAATGAGACTTCTCAGTTTAAACTTCAGTTCTTGATGAATACATGCCTTATTTCAAAATTGGTCTAGAGGACTGATCGATGCCAAAAACATTTCTGTGTTAAGGCCCTTGTTTAGTTTTCTTCATATTCTGGTAGCATATAAGCCTACCACTAATCACTTTTTGCATTAGAAGTGGATTTCCAGAATGACTAGGACAGAGATTTGCCTGATATTTGCAGTTGGAGGACCTACTGCTTAGAAATACCTTGGATAATTTTCAAACCACTTTTCCTTCTCCCCCCTCCATTTAGTCTTCATTTACCTCTGTCCCTATATTCCCACTCTTTTTGTTCCACCACTTTGTTTTCGACTGGTGGTGATGATAGAGAGAGCATGTCTGCATTTCAGCAAGACAATTTCTTTTTAGGTAACAAAAAGACATTTGCTAATTTCTCTCTTGAGTGGGTCTTGGACACTTTCCAAGGCTCAAACAAAGAAAGCCTTGTTAACTACTTCTACAGCATACAACTGTTAAAAAGTTTCAGCTCATAGTTCAGAGAGTTTTATTATCCAAATTAGGCAATTTTTCCATCAGTTGGCACAATCTCCCAGCAATAAGTCCATTTCTTCTGCACACCTCTTTTTCCAAAGTTTGATGTAATAGCTGGCATCCTCTACTCTCTCAAGCCTGCCAGCAATAGAAATGGTGCACACATGGTACCCTTCCCCCACCATCACAGTCCACCTGCCACAGAACAAGACTACTGTGCTGCATGGCTACAGACACAAACACACCGAGACCAGCCTTGGAAAAACAGGGCCATTGTGGGCACTGCTGTTCAGAAAGGGATTACTGTTCTTAGAGGAATGTGAAAGCAAGCAACCAAGCCAGCTGCTCCCTGAAGCATCCTCCAGGCCACAGCTGCTTCCACGCATGCACCCAGGATGCTCACTTTCAAAGGCTGCTTGAACACAAACATGTCACTGATGTCTGTTCTATATTTGCCTGTCCTCAGCTCACTGAAGTCACGCATAGCATTCAGGAAGCCAACTGGATATTTCCTACTGACTTCAGTTGGATCTGAATCATGCCCCTGTGGAGTTGTATTGCAGTGACAGCCTTTGGAAGAGCAGTGAGAGGATAGCTTATAGCTTTTAGGTGAAACCTCATGTATGACACGGTAAGATTAGCCAAGAGTGTGCTGGGAGCTTAAGAGCCGTGTCTGTCTGTGAGACTGACACATTGAGTGATGTGCTACAGCAGTCAGCCTGCAAACACCTCACATATTTAAGAGATCAAGAAACGTTCATCTATTAAATAATCACTGGCACCCAAGGATATCCCTTAGTGAATGTAAATGCATCCTTATTGGGAGGTTCTAGAGTAACTGATGCACCATGAAGAGAGGAGACAACTCACTGCTTGTACAAGGCAAGGTTATTGTGTTGTTAGCCCAGATAGATACAACTTCTGCATTTGAGAGCAACTTGGAGCAGAGAGTGTAATCTAATTTGCTTTCTCTAAGGCATAATACAGTGGTCAGAAGAGCTTCTTTCTATTTGTGAGGGATATTATTTTACCTGCATTTATAATCCTTGCCCACAGCAACATCAGGTGCATCTGTCTTTACTAATGTATTTGGCTTTTTTTCTTTCCAGCCCTCTAACCCTAAGCTAGCCCTTCGTCCCTTACTGTGCATCAGAAATATTAAACCTACCTAGCAGTTCTCTTGTATACTTTACAAAGAAAAAAAAAATCATTGAAAGTATTCATGACTGAAAACAAACCCTTAAAGGGGTGGTATAACAACTCCACCTAGAACTCATACACTCCTCCCCCCACCCTTGGTATGCCTCAGAGCCTGAAAAACGAAAGGATATTTATATATTTTTAAAGATGTTCTCTTTATATTTCTATCAGCTTTGGCAAAACGTGAAAATTGAAGTTTTAATCTTGCTGGTCATCTCCTTAGGTCTCTTCTTTCCTCAAACCAAACCTGCATCTCTCAAGATTAGTGGCAAATGTATTTCCCAAAATGTGACTCCCTTTAAGACTATCACAGTCGTACAATGATTGTTATTTGAGCACAGTTACTTGCTGTTCCTAAGACTTCACAGCAATTCTGAGCCAGGAATCAGTGGTACAAAAGGTTTCAGGTAACTAACATATTGAAAGAATATTGACTATGCTAGAAATGAAGGAATGTACAAATGAATTCAAGGTATCTTTGTCAGGAAGAGAAAAATTTGCAAAAAAGAATAGCAGCAAGACAAGATCAGCACTTACTGATATATCAGACAACAGATATACAACTGTGGCATCTACTTCTGTGTCTCGCACCAGCAGCTCAGCATTCTGTAGCAGCAGCAAAACAACTTACACTTCATTGGAATTTTAGCCACAAACAAATCAGCTATTTTCTTTGTTCCTCTGAATAGGACGACATGAAGACTGAATCTCCCAGAGGAATAGCTTGCATGCATAAAAATTAATGTAAGTCATTTATCACTGCTCTGATGGTCTTTCCTAATGAACATTCTCCAGGTACTGAAAAATAACACAATAATGTAACACACATTTTGCTACCTTAGTGAAAATATCACTGACATCTTCTCTTTACTTAACCAAAGAATACAGAAAAATAAAAGTTAAACCATGTAGTACCTTCTCTGCAGTGAAGCAGATTTATTCATACAAGATCATCCAACAAAAAAAAAAAATCATTGGAGCTAAATTGCTGAAGTGAACAAAATATTAGATGAGTAAAAGGAAAAGTATTGAAACTTCTAGCCTCTGGCTTAGCAGTTCCAATTTGATCTATATAAAAAGAGGCTGAAAGCCACCACTATCAGATGTTAAGTGGACTGCATGAAATCAGCATGTGGAATTTAGTTCAGTTGCCAGTGGGCAGATAGGTCCATCTTACAGAAGCAGTGAAGGGAGCAATAATCACTTTCCCTTGCTTCTGACAGTTTCGCCATAAAAAACTCCAACCCACAGACACTGACTGCCTCACAGACCACCAGGAAGCCACTCAATCAGGCACAGAAAGTGTGGGTGGGTACAGACACTTCTCCATAGATCATGCCTGGGACATAATTGCTAATCAAGTTAACAAAAATTACCATTATCCTTTACACAACTGTCATTAGCACTAAATTCAGTTAAAATACTGTGCAAAAGCATAACATCAAAACAACAAAAAAACCTAAAATAAATCTACAACAAAAAAAACCCCAACTCAAATCAAACCCCCCAAACCTCCTAAAACTAATCACCTCTAAAAAAACCACTGACATTTGATATTGATCTTTGAACATAGAAAAATACCAGTTAGTTATTATTTCTGAGAAAGTTTCATATGGTTTGGTTTCTGCTCTTACTTTGCCCATTACTACATTAATTATTTGTGTGCAAGTTTAGTTCAGAATTGCATATTCACATGCCTTGCAGCTTGAAGAGTTTGATTCCTGCTGCAATCCCCCGCTTCCTGGCTGTATTGAGCAATGAAGCTGTCCAGCTGTTCTGCGGTGCCGAAATAAGATTCAGTAAGGAGGTGATGGCATCAGATTTGATTTGTTAGCTTGTAGTGTGGTTTCTAGAACCCATGAATCCTTCTCATTAAATAACCATCCATCGTGTTGGAGATGATTAACTTCTGAAGTCAGAATTAAATCAGCATTGAATCTGCACTGCTATTAGCACTGTTAATTTTCTGTTTGATGGCTGATATGCCAGGTGTCCATTGTTCAATGTAACTTGAAAAGTTAAAAAAAAAATAAAATTGCTTGCATATGCTCTTATTTCAATAATACACTGGATTCAATTTTGTTTTAAAGAGTGGGTGAGAGCAGCGGGAGTTATAATGGTATTGACCTTCCCCTCTGTGGAGGATGTTAATGCTGCAAAACAATCAATATACTAAGAAGACAACCAAAAAAATGAGGCCACATTTTTGCTTTTCCTCCTCTAAGATTTTTATACTGATGATGTGCCAAGAAACTCATTTTACATTAGACCAATAATTCCTTCTATACAAAGTGTTACATTAGTAGCTGATGATCCACTGAGGTCAAGAGAGCCCTCTTCCGAAGGAAGTGAAATGAAAGAGGTTGCAGAATGCAGAATTTCATTTATTTCATTAATACAATAAAAATTCCCAAACCAAGTCACTTGTCACAAAGAACCCCCTAGATCAACCAGCAATTGTCTTCATCTTCCATTGAAATCATTATAGGCTACTTTGAAAGGAGGAAAAAATCCACCAGCTTGACAGCTGAGCATTCCTCTTTCTGCTGTTGTCAGTGTTTTCCAAGCAGAGTATAAGGTTTATATTTTTGTTCATTAAGGTCTCTACTAGACACGTAGTCAGAGCCAAAGTATTCATAGTCAGGATTTAGAAAATCAGTTTTTGCACAAGAACAGGAGATGGTAACTGTATTGCAGACTTTTCTAAGAAAAATATTAAGGAAGCTGGACTTCTTGTTAATGCTTTAGTGTGGGCACAGCTCTCTTTCAGCCCTTTGGAGTGCCTAACCTCAGGAGCACTTGTCTTTTATCCCTCTACAAAATGGGTTCAAAGGCAGAATGGGCACAGGTGTGAAAAAGAGACAGCTGGGGAAGGGGTCACGCACCTTCACAGCAACATGTTATGAGAATATACTGCCCAGCTATCTGACCCGTGGATGAGTGTCACCCACTGAGAGACATCCTTGTCATCCTGCCAACGAGCATCAGAAAGTTAAGCAAATACAACCACCTGCAGCATTACATTGCCATCATGAGGGAAAAGGACATTTTACAGAGGCCCCTTAGCCTGCCTGGAATTTATAGATATTATTATTCTATAAAAGAATAATTAAAAAGGTAAAGATACTTGTAAAATACAACTGTAGGAGCAAGCTGATGGGGCAGCAAGCACTAGTGCAAGCCATCAAACTCTGGGTGTGTTTTTGTCATGATGGTCCTTTATTAACTCAATATTTAACCATTTAGAACATACAAGCCATATGCATCTTTGAGCACTTAACCACACAGTTGTTTTAACCACTCCTTCCTCCTTCTATTTATTAAATTTATTTGTCAGACTAGGCACCAGTAAGTTGTCAGGACTGACTCTTACTTACTGAGGCAATCGGTATACAATTAGTATATATACAGTATCTGTCCCTTCAACCTCTTTTAAAGCAAAACCAGACTTAAAGCCATATGGGCAATGAAACAACTGAACTAAATTAATGGAACCACTTCTCAAAACTAGTCTGGCATACACACACCAAATATTCAATAGCATTTACTTGATTTTTATTATAGCCTTCTGCCATGCCATTGTTATTTTACTGTACAGTGGTAGGCAGCTCATTTTCACCATCAGGGACTCACTACGAGTGAGCAATTTGATGCTTAATGACTTGTTAACCCTGAGTAAATATATTAAAATAACAGAGTGATAAATTCAAATTGAATTGCACTGGGTCTGTTTTTTTTGTTCAATAATGCCTTCTGTAGCAAGAGAAAGTACCATTTAAAAAGCAATTTTTGATAAAATATATTCCAGATTGTTCACACTTAACTTTCAACATGCAATCCGTCTTTTCTTTCTATGGGTCTCAGTCTTTCACTTTGTTCCTATACCACTGCCTTTTCATTTATGCCTTAACAAGAGGCTCTAGCTAGTTCAAATCAACCAGGACAACTGCTGGACATCTGCAAGTCTTAGTCTTGGTGCACTGGGTGAAACACTGAAATGTCTGAAGCTTTAAAAGGAGCTGTTTGTAAACAGCTGTATTTTTGCCTGCCACTAAGCTCTTATGGCCAACTCAAAACTAACTGTGAGCAATCAGGAATATGGTGCAGCTGTTCTACACCATCACTCTGCAGGCACAGAAGTAAAAGGAAACAGACCTTTAAGTTATGTTATTCTCATGACCACCTTTCTTCTTGCTCTCTGCTGCACTGTTCTCCTGAGTTATGCTGTTCCTCCCTCAAGAAGTATCACCAAATACCAGAAACTTGTTTTATTTTATTCAGTAGAACTATCCATGCTTGACAAAGTACAGTTGCTGTGTTACACACTTATGAGAAGGAACTCTCAGAGTTGATAAGGAAAAGAAGTCTGCTAAATATTACAGTGCTGGGGTTTTTTTATGATATCTCTACTGAATTTACTGACAAAACTGGTGTTGAAATCATCAGTACAGAAACAATTCAACTGCAACAGAATGGGCCAGATTTTATTTTTCTTGTACAATGGACAAATTCTGAATATGATATCAGCTAAGGCAAATAATGATATTCTGACCTCAGATCAATCCTTGTTATTGTTACTGTATTGATTATCAGCTGGATCTTCAGCTCTTAAAGGAAATAAAAGCTGTAAAAGTAAGTTGTAAGAAAAGGTTAGGGGTGACAGGCTGAAATGTGAAACCAAATTTTAAAGGCAAACTGAAGGGTAAATAAATTTAACTATTTTTATCCCTTAATTTTGTTTGTTAGACTTTCAAATTTACAGAAGCTGTAACTGATGTGGAACCTTAAGGGATTTCTTGCTTATGTATACATAATTCTGGCACCTTCACCTAACACAGTCATATACCTCCTCAATAAGAAAAAACATAGGGAACACACATGCAGACAGCCCTGAGTGGAAGAGCTTGAGTAAGATTTGTGATGGCTTTTTTCCCCCTATGGTTTTATTTAGCAGATGTCACACATGAGGAAGACAAAAATTATCACTAACACAAGCAGAAAGATGCTATCTCAAAGTGCAGTGTCTAATTTAGTGGCTGCATGTTGCTCAAAAATAACTTCCACAAAATAAATAAGACTTCATGAATAAGTGAAGAGGGTCTCTTGGATCTCTAGTCAACCAAGGGTTGATTCAGTTAAGTCTAATACTTTGGTACTGTATATATTTTAATTTGAGGATGATTTTATTTAATATTGAGAGAAAACTCAAAGTACTTCATGTAGTCTCATAAGAGTGCTGTTTCTTGGATAGAAAAAAAGAACTGCTGAGTTCAGAAAAGGAACAAATAGCAATTTAAGTTATTGCATAGAATTAAGGAAAAAAATACTGTGTACGCAAGATGGAATTTGATGTAATAAGACAAGACTAATACCACAGTTCTTGGAAAGAACTTATGGGACTTGAGGCTGCTGCTTTATTTCCATACAGAGCTGAACTGAGAGCTATTGCTTCAGTTGATTACAAAAATTGCTGCTAGTGAATTCAGGTATTTACTTTCAGGGGTTTGATCATTTGCATTTTCAAGTTTTTATGGGCAGTTTAGGAAATAAAATCCTTAAAACAGACTTGCTATCTTAATTTCACATTCTCTTAGCAAAAATAAAACAAGAAGATGCTCGGACATGACAACTAATTGATACACACACTTCTCAAGAGTGAAAAAGAGTTTAAAAAAGAGTTCCTTCACTATTGTGGTAAATAATCAAACAGAAATACAGTTATAAGAAGGGAGTACAGCATCACATTCTAAACCAACAATTCTGACACAGGTACCATTCACTCAGAATCAGACTAGTTTTTGAAAACAAGTGAGTAAATGAAAAAGCAAGGGATTGGCCCCCTGTGACCCTTGCAGTGAAGACGACAAAAATACATTCTCTTTTCCCCAAATAGTGTTCCAAATAGACAAAACAATGAAATACAATCTCCTCAAACTTGGCTGGGGTGGCATAGGCTGTATGACAGAGAATTGGCTGACCCAGTCTCATCCAATGCAACGTGATGAGAAGTTTGTGCTGACCCAGAGACAAAGCAGAGAAAAGAGCAAATAAATTGTGCAGTTTCTAATAGAGAACCACACTTCTTTCCACTGTTATGTTCATTTAGGGAAGTCTGCTAATCATACATGAAGTTAAGGCATGTTCTACATTTTTCTTGTGAACAGGAGGGCTTTATTTCATTTTTACCTATCAGAAATAATAAAGAAAGTCTGAAAAAAATTTTTATCATTACAAAGCCAGTTTAACTCTGAAGACTTTGTTTACCTACTTCCTCTGAAGCCATTCTTTTTGTTGGAGAAAAAGGATTACCCTATTTCTATACTCCATCATAATAACAAATGCCTGCATTTCTTTGTTTAATTCTCTACAAAAATAGGTAACAATGATTTAATATCTAAGTAAGGTACAGACTAATAAAATGTCATTTTTTACTGGGATAAAGAACATGCAACTCCTATGGATTCCTTTATTAAACACATTCAGGCAAGTATACATTGATACTTAACAATGTTACTCACAGGAAAAGAATCTGGGATTGCAGAGAGAACAGTGTTTACATGTTATACAGGAAACTAAATACAAAGACAAAAAAACCCCAAACACAACAAAACAAACAAACCAACCCCTTTAAACAAACAAAAAACATAAAACCCCCAAACAAAACAAAAAACTCAATGCAGCCAAACAGAAAAGAGTTAACTGGTTACAGCAGCAAGTTTTACTTTAATTTCTATTTGTATATTCTTGAGAACAAGGTATGAAAAAATCAGTATAGGCATTTCTTTCACCTACCTCTGCCCCAGTGCAAGATTGCCTAACTTCTACTAGTACCCTAGCTGATCTTTTACTAAGACAGAATACAATTCTGTCAGAAAAGATACTATGTTTATGAAATAATTTTCTTAAGAAGCACTTGAAAATCCACAGGTGAAAAAGATTAAAGAAATCCAGAACATTTTAATTATTCAGTGTATTTCCTAATGTTTTGTCCCACCTTGTTTTGTAGTATTCAAATAATTAGCAGTACAAAGGGAAGTGGCAAAAATCCCAAATTTATTGCACAAACACTAGAGAAACCATTTAAGCTTTTACATTACCCAGTATGCTGAATCTCAGCAGCAGGAAAGTTTCTACTTTTAAGCACTACCTTCCTTTTCATTTTTCTTAATTGCCAGCCTTTCCTCCTTTTTATAAGCTTTTGTTCACCCTACCAATTCTTTTCCTTTCTTGGTGTTTACACTCAGACTGGTTTTCTAGAGAGGAGACTGGATGAATTCACATCTCCAGTGGAGTTTTATTTGCAAAGACTGAAATTAAGGATACTGCAGTTATTACTTCCATGATTTCAAAGTTGCATCAAAGTCTGTTTTTTCCTAAAATTTGTTCCAAATTCACCTTTGCACACTAAGTAACTAGAATGATAAAGACTTGTTTTCTGAGCAGCCAACCTTCTCCACCGAGCCTGCTTCTTATATAATACTGTTGGCATTTTGCTACAGCAGGCAAATGAAAATTAAACACCTAAAAAGTCAGAGTATAAGTAGAAAGTAACTCTCTAGCGACAATAGTATTTGGACATCCATCTATTTTTCTATGTAAAAGACTGCCTCTTTATGGTACCTTCAGAGACTTGGGACTGACTTGCTTACAGTACACAGCACTACAAAGATGTAACCAGCTGAATCCTTTCATTTTACAGCCATTGTCACTACAAGAGCAGCTGTCTCTCTGTAAACACGAACAGCCAGTAACTTCCAGAAGGGCTATGCAACACACACAGCCACTGCCAGAACAGTTTATAGGCAAAGTCAAGTTCAAAGGAAAGTAAGTGCAGGGGAATCAGCATTTTGACACTGATGCTGAGGTGGGGAAGCCAGGCTGTGGTATTGTTTTCACTGAGTACTGTATTCTCTCCCAAAATAGTTTTCACCTGCCTTTTTCATTTTGAAAAGGATGGAAAGGAATCAGGTTTTTTTTGCAGATGAAAAGGTTTGCTCAGACAAATTGCAGCTGGACAGGGCTAGCTAAGGAAAGACACAGGGCATATAAGCAATGTGGCAATACTTCAGTTGTATGCTGCAATTTATTTGCAGCATCTTTTGTTTTTCATTTCAGTCTTGCCCTTCAACACTGAGCATACAGCTTTTCTTCACTTAATACTCATTGCTATTATTTCCATTGAAAGTTTACCTCATCCTTACAACATTGCTGCAGTGTAATACTCCTGTTTCACAGAACCACAGATTATGTTGAGTTGGAAGGACCCACAAGGATCATGGAGTCCAATCCTTAGCCCTGCACAGGACCATCCCCAAGAGTCACACCAACTGCCTGAGAGTATCGTACAAACACTTCTTGGACTCTGGCAGGCTTGGAGCTGTAACCACTTCCCTGGGGAGCCTGTTCCAGTGCCCAACCACCCTCTGGGGTGAAGAACCTTTTTCCAATATCCAGCCTAAACCTCCTCTGACACAACTTTAGGCCATTCCCTTGAGTCCTGTCACTGGTCAGCACAGAGAAGAGATTAGCATCTGCCCCCCTTCTTATCTGAGCCTGTGACAAGGTTCTGATAATGCATGGGAGTCCTGACCTGATATTCCAGTCCTTGATAATTCCTTCATAACTTCTATCAAACCATTTCTGCTATTTCAAAGCTTCCTACTACCTTAGCCTTGCACCATCCCTGCTGCTGCATCTCTGCCCAGTTTCTATCCCTGGACACATAACTCACCTTAGTCTCAAGTTTCACCATTACTTTTGTTTGAAAAGTTGCCAACTACATCAAAACAACTTTTTTTCTAGCAAGGTGCACTCTTCCTTGATTTCCAGACTAAGACCTTTATATTGTTCAACTCAACCCCTGAAGTTTACATACTCTATGAAAGTTCACAGTGACTGGCAATGAGTGCTGCTGTCAAGGTGGGAAGTCCATCACACACTCTGGGGTTACTTGTCACCCCCCAGCCTCCCTACCTTCCAAGTGCAAGAAATCTCTCACTGTAATTCATAAGCTCAAAATAGTCACATTAAAGGAAAAAAAAATAATGGATCTCTTACACTCCTCTGATTCCATTTGCCCTCCTACAGATGCACAGCACAAGGACCACTACAGGTTCTTCTTCCTGAATAGGTGATGCCAATGAAGCTGTGGATTGGTGTTGAATGTATATGGATGCCTCTATTTCTCACAGACCTAAGCATATGATTTATAATGGACAGGAAAAAGCTTTAAGGGTAGATCAGATAAAATATAGATTATTTTCAGGTGAAATTATCTTGTCTCTAAATTGCACATAAGAGGTGTGCAAAGAGAACAGAGTCACAGAATTGTTATCTAGAAGCAGAAAGTTAATTTATGTGATAAACTAAGGTAAAAATTTTTGATGAATGAGAACAATAGAGAAATGGTCAGTACCTTTGAAAATCAGCTGTCTTCTGCATAAAATGGGAAAATGACTGATCTACCAAGCACATAGCTGTGAGGTTTAGTTCATGAATGATTACAAACCTTTTTCAAAACATTAGTTTAAGAAATGCTTGAGACTTAGAAATTCTAAGAGCTGTTCCATTACCTAAATGACACAGCATACTAAGCAATCTAGCAGCTCTAGCATAGGTCAAAACACGATCTTTCTTTGTAAATCAGCTAGGACATGAAATGCTTCTACAGAAAATATTTCAACTCTTTGACTGCCCATGTATTGATCTCTGATTGCTCTCTGGCCAGGGACATACCAGACAATAATTTGTTATGACCTACATGCTGATCAAGAGAAAGACAGGCATGTATTAAGATTATACATAAGAACATATTTTCTTCTTCATCTAGTTGTGTTGGTGGCCTAGAGGCTCTGTGTCACTGTAACTTTGGAGAATATTCATTGTGGGAAGGAACAAAATCCAAATAAAGGGAGAGTTTTTCTTTCATACCATCAAAGGACCTCAGAAGCTTTTAAGAAGTGTCTGTTCTAGTCTGACTGGCCGTGGTCACAGTAATGCTACAGATTACGGGACATAAATGGGCAGCCTACATGGGCAATGAATATTCATCTTCAGGTATCTTCACAGCCTTTGTGGGGTAGCTGTTTTTATATCTACATATTGCCTCTCTTTGTGTCAGTAAGTCCACGTACATTATCCTGCAATATATGCTCATCTCTTTATGCCTGCCTATTTTAGTTTGTATATCTTCTCATTTGCAAAAAATCAGATCATATGTCTAGAACAGCCATACAGGTACTATCCTTTCCCACGTAAGTACTGCTCATAAGCTTTTAAATTAATTTTTTTAACAACTTTACAGGAGCCTTGAATAAAGTGAGGTTTTAAATTAATTGCATCTTTCTCTCTCCTTTCTTTTCCCCATTTGGTCCAGATCAAGAGGTATAAGGTAATTTCAGCATGGGACAAGTCTCTTTCCAATATTCCCCGTGTGAAGCAATCCTACATCCCTTTGCTCTTTTCCTTTAAACTGTCCAGAAGAGAATAAAACTAGTTTTGCAATGTTTCCTGCTGTGTAGGTTTCTTCCTCCTCCACCTTTCTGGGAAGAAAGGTAAGTTTGTTGAATAAAAGAAGAATGAAAAAAAGCAGCTTTGCTGACTGATCCATTTCCCAGCAGACAGTCTATTGCGTCTGAATTGCATCTTCCTACTTGGACTGTGAGCAGGTGATTGATTGAAAACATTTGGTAGTGACGACAAACGGGAAGTCAGTCTTTCCCTGTTTTGAATGGTCAATAAGCAGGACTTTTTTCCAAAAGCATTTATTCAAATCTTTATGTAGCTGGATGCATGTCTGCTAGGAATGAGACTCAGTGGTGCTTTGAGGGCAAAAAAGGTCAAGGACATTAACAACTTTCCTAGATGATGGAAAGAGGCATGCAGAGTCCTGAAAAGATCAGCACCCATCTTCTCTCCTCTTCCAGAGTAGAACTGACCTTTTCTTTTCATATCTCTTGGGAACATCCTCTCTCACTACCTTAAATTCATTGCCCTATACTGAACTGTAGTGCTTCTGTGCATTGCTAATCTGCTATCACATCTGGTTTTAGAGATGACCAAATCATACAGATGGGTGAGGTGACTCATGTCAATACAAAATCTTAATGTTCTTTCTGAATCCATCAAGATGACAGGATCCTATTGTGCTGGTTTCAGCTGAGGTAGAATTAATTGTGGTGTTTGGTTGCCATCTGGGGTGAAACCACACCTATGAATAATGCTGTTAGAAATGTATTGGTACCATGTTTGTCAGCACAAGACCACCTGAAACTCTGGGCTTGGCTGCAGCACTTAGAGCAGTGGAAAAACAAAGATTTGTCTGGGAACTCTGTAGGAGTTGGGAGCTGCTGTCACAGTGTTCAAAAGTACCTCTGTGATTAGTAGATGATTACCTGACTATGACCAGGTGACACTCTCTGGCCTGTGTTATGGAGCTCCAATTCCCAAGGCAGCAAACCTTGAACTTTTGATTTTCTGAGTGGAAGCAATCCTTGAACCAATCTAACCCACTTTACCTGTAGATAATAAACAGGCACAGGTACCACTGATCAGCTACAAATTGCTTTTTGCTGCAAAGAAGTGGAGTCCCACTGAGGTCCTCGGGACCTGAATTCCATGCAGTGATGGCACAGTGGTGTTCAACAGAAACACCACAGTGGGCTGACTAAATGGAAGAGAGCATTCAACCTAGTGAGGAAGTAACAAAGGATTACAAGTCAGGGGGTGCTTAGAGCAGGCCTCTAGGACAACCTGATTAGCCTGACTTTAACTCACGTGCCTGGCCCAACAGCAACAACAGCAGAGGAAAACACTGAAACCTCTTTAGAATCTACTTCAAAAAGTGATTAGTAAAAAGCAGTAGAAAGGATGCCAGTGTGTTATTCTGAGCCCGTGGTGCAGTAGACAGGGTTCAGCCTGTCACAGAGAACACATAAGATGCCTTACTGAGCAGCTTCAGTACAGGAAGGAGCAACTTACAAAAACCTGCAAGACCTGAGAGGATCTGTGCAGAGACTCTGCAAAAGTTGTCTCAAGGAAATTTAAACAGTACAAATGGAGTAAATCAGAGAGCATGAGGAAGTTCTATAATGTGTTTTACACCCAGGATCAATGGCTAAAGCCAGGCAAGGGAAGTGCCTGTCACCCAAATACTTTGAATTTGTCATCCAGAATTCATACAGATTCTGGATTTGAACTTTTTCCTTACATTTAAGATGACTAAGCTTGACTTCATATTCCCAGTCTCTGCTTTGAGCAGAAGAAAAAGACAGTGTTGGAGTCCAGTAGTAATTAGAAAGTAATAGAGGGAAGAATTTACTATTCCATTTCTCTTTTTTTTTCACTGTCACTTGCCTTTAACTAGCCCTCACTCTTCCCTCCCAAAGCCAGTAGGTATTTTTAAGAAGAAGCTGAAGGAATATGTCTATGATTTGCTGTAACTGTGTATGTATTTTAGTCTCTTAACCTTTCATAGCAAAATGAGCTTACTGTGAGTGATAAATTTTTACAAAGTTTTGTGAGACTTTTTACTGTGACGAGGTGGTATTTTCTGTAGCAATTTACAGTGAGGAATACAAGACATTTTGAATGGTCTACTGCAAGGCTTTCAGCCCTGGTTCTAATCTCAACTGAACAAGAGAATTCAAGTCTGAACTTCAAGTATCTTCACTGAATGTTGTGATAAGTCAGAACATTTGACAGCATTAAAACTTTATTAACAACATATTAGGAGCAGTTTTCTATCTTTTCTATTGAATATACTTCAGTTTTTGCTATCTGAAACTCACCCATTTTCACAGCAGTCAGACACCGGCGTTCTGACAATCCATCAGCTTATTTAAATACCAAAGCATGCGAGGTCTCTTAGTACGGACAGAAATGCAGGTCTGTAACCTTAAAAAAAATACACTTGACTGTACTGACATTGGAATTTGATCATAGAACCCTCAGTGACTGTAAGGCAAACCAGAATTAACATACATCAAGATAAAAAATGTAGTATGGTTGTTTATCATACGATTTGGATTTTGCAGTTCTACTTTTCATTGTCTTTTTTTTTTTTCTTGGGTGGGAGCAGAAGCTACAACAATTGTTACCAGCTATAATTTTTGAGACTTCTGTTCATTTTGAAATGGTGTATCATTGAAATGTGGCATTTTTGCCTCAGACCTGATCATGGTGGAGTGGAAATTGTATTCTTTCTTCATTGTGCTTACAATTACATAAAATCTTTATTTATATTGGTTTAAGAAGCAAGAGAATTAGCTCTAAGACACTCATGATCTCTGTATAAATCTGTATTCATTCTGTTTTAATGACAACCTTATAGCTATTCTGTTTTAAACAGGGTAACAGTAAAAAACAAAGTCTTACTGTAACTCTTGGGCTGGAGGATAGAGTCATTGCAAAGGATAAGCATCTGCTCAGCTTGTGACATATGCAAATGTAAATCCAAAGTGAAAAAAGTTACAGGGTTTATTTCATTATGCAATTCTTTCTTCCTTCTCAACACTTAACACTAAGGCTAGCTGAAAAAAATCACATAGACAGCGACACAGCTCCTGTGATAACTCTAAGGTCTCCCTGACATGCTTTTCATTCTAAATTGTGGTGCAAATGTTAAACTTTCATTAAAAGGGAAGTAAAAAACCATTTTTTTCTCTTTGCTTTGGATGGAAACAGCTATCAAAATACAACCAGGTCTTGTGATGGTGTCCTGTTAACGCAGTTTTACAGAACTTCTCTGCAGCCAGACTATAGTAACTCATAAGATGGAATTCAGCCTCCACTTGTGACATTACTGTCAATTATGGATACTTTAAATGTTAAAATTACCACAGGGAAATTAAGCTAAAACAAAACAAAGGGCAAAAAAGCAATAAAATTAAATGCACACTTCCCCCTTGCCCCAACTGCATAGCACTGCTACAGAGTTAGAAAGGAGAGATGGTTTGGGGGGCCCTATGAACATTTTTCTAAAGTGTGAGTAGCCTGCAGTCAAAGTATGGGAACCTAACTACCCCTACAGAACAAGTCTTTTGGTTTTCAAGGTATAGCAATTCCTATCCATGTTAAGAGAAAGAGTGGGTGTTGTGAAAATCAGAAACCACCACAACAGAAGGTCTTATATTCCACCTATGTTACCCTAAATATTTAGCTAGCAAAAGGAAGGCTAAAAAGCTGTGATATTCCTACCCATAAATATCCCTAGAGGGAAGAGAGTTGGAAGAGAGGAAGAAAAATTAAGCTAAAAAAGATAACACTGGCCCCAAAAGAAATGGCAGTACATGGGCTAAAAGTATACCAGGAGATACAAGTTAGAAACTGCGTTTCCCCATTAAAGGATTTGTATTCCATAGCAGCTTTTCAATAACACAGTACAGGAAGAAATCCAATGAGTTAAGAGACAGAGTAGTATTTTTATGTAAAGGAATTAAATGATACAGCTACTTGCAGTAGCAATAGCTTGGGCTCAGTGACCCACGGGTCTTTTACCGTCCTATAGCCTACATCCTAAAGGAAGAAAATTGAGCTACGTCAGTATGAGAAATCACTTAGACTACCACTACCACGGCCTAGATCACAATGACAACATTGTACTTGTGCTTCCTGCAATGTTGCTGTGTGTTCCTGCAGCCTTGGCAAGTGCTCAGGCAAGGAGCTCCCATCTGAAACAGGACAGGACCAGCTCAGTAATAACACCAGGATACGTTCTTGTGAGCTAATGGAGATGTCATACACAGTCAGGGAAGTAACCAGGAAGATTTACTGTGAAATGGGAAACAGATACTATGCTGTGCCATTTATTTGCTATGAAAACTTGTCAGCTGTCCTGGAAAGGTATAATCTTCCTAGACAACCCAAAGTAACAGCAGTCTTACAATAGAGTTTTCCTGTCAGAATAATCGTTATCATACTATTACATAGCAGGCCTTGTGAACCCAGCTGTCTTTTTAATGGTGGCAGCTCAAAACGTTGCTGTGTAAAACAAACCCATGCTCTCTCTCACTCCCACCCATGCTAAATGCCATTATAAGCCAACATTCTTCCATTAATATCACTTCACTTGTACATTACGTGTGATGGTTCCAAGTTTAAATAGCACCTTCAGATATGGTAGCAGCAGTCTGACCCTTCTGATGAGACCGAAAACTGGCTGCAGATTTCAGGTTTTTCATGTACTTACTTGTTTTTCTCAGCCTCTGCTGTACACAGCATATATAGGATAGTTTAGCAAAAACTACCATTTCATGCTTTAATACATTACATTCCTGGAACAGAATCATCTCCCAAGTACACAAACATCTGCTTTATATAGTAAACCCTACTAAATACATGTAAGACTATACAGGAAGATGAAAGAATATGAGGACATATATGAGTGTTGCACAGCAGGACCAGCAAGACTGAGGGACAGCTTGAACATGTATATCTAGGAAGAACAGGATTCTGAAGCTGTTTTGGTTTTTCTATTTGCAAAGGCAACTAAAGAAACAGTAAATATATAAAAACTGTACGTCTCCTATGACACTGCACTTACGTGAAACCTGTCACCTGTCTGTGGCACATGTTACCATTCTGAGTTTCTTAAAAATAAAAAAAAAAATCAGAAAAATCAGAAGTAGCAGAGCCATCCAACTTACACCCCTTTATCCCTAAAACTTAAGAAATTTTTATCACCTAAAAGGTTTCAATTCAGTTTTGGTTCAGACAGGATACTACTTTGTTCAAACCAAACTTTAGCAGGAAGTGTCTGCTAAACACTTTGAAGAAACAGCTGGCTTTCTAGGGTGGTAAATACTTACACTTCTGCAAATTATCTGTGGCATGTACACAAATGAAATAGTACAAGGAAACACAGGAACACTTGGGTCTCATTTAGTTTTTCTTACAGCAAAGCACTTTTACTCCGTCCATTCACAACAGAGTGTGCATTACCTCACAAGAAGCACAGGGCTAGTTTCATTTCTAGCAGTCACCTACATCAGGTAGTAGGTAGAAGCTTTGGTTCGAGAATTACATCTCAAAATCTATCCAAGCCACATGAACACCACAATATGGCATTCCCCATGCTGTACAGTATGTACCCTTAGCAAAGCTAAGCTACCTTTAGCAAAGCTAAATTTGGAAAACCTTTGCTTTCATCTTAAATAAACCTTGCAAATAGTGGATAGTTCCAAATCCCATGACTTCTGTGGAGTCCAAGAATATCCTGAAAGAAAACTGTGTCAAAGGAACACCCGTTATAGCATTTGCTACTAAATTACATCTCAAACTTTAGAATAATAGCCCCCATTATGTAAGGCTTATAATTCAACTTTTCATTTGACATCTCCTTTGTATACCTCTGAACCAAACAGGCTGCCTTTTCTGAATGGAACAACAGTTCTCATTTCATACATCTCATTGAAGCAACACCTCTATAGAGCAGATGGGTCTCCTTTGCACTATACTCTATGAAAAGAAGTGTCATTTAAACATGAGGCCTTTATAACAACTGCAAATGGAAAAATAACCAGCATGGCTTTCTGATCCTGGCAGAATCTGTCTGCTTGCTTCTATTTGTATGCAGTTGCAGGATGAAAGTCTGAGGAAGAAAAAAGAAACAAAGATAAAGATAATCTTAAAAAAGCTAAAAGCCAATGCTTCTCCCCCCAACTTCTGTTACTTTATTCCCCTGATGTTAGCTGGGAGATAGTGATGGGCCGTGTGCATGCACACATGTGCACAAGGACTCCTTGCACAACTCTAGAAGAATACCTAATTTCAGGAGTGCAGCTAGCTGAACAGGACTCAACAAGCAAACCATGTATAATCCCACAGTGCTCTCAACAACTCCAGCAGTGTTTACTGGGCATCTGTCCCAGAAGCATAACATTGTAACATTCAATCCCCCACTCTCTCTACTACACAATTCAAGAAGAAACTAACACACTACTTAAGCAATAGATTTTTGTCTGGCTGATGCATGATGCCATATGGCTTACAACCTTTTTTCTCCAAGCTATGAAGTCAGAACATCACAGTTTTTTTGGAGGATGCCTACTACTAACCAGTCACAATTTGAAGGCATTTTCTTCCATTGATAGAAAAGAGAAAGACATTTAAGAAATGCAACTTTTTTGTGGAATTGACTTTAGCTACCTATCTCTAAATGACCTTTTAGTCAGAAAGTAGAAAGGGAAGGAGAAAGGCATCATTAAATTAAATTACGTTAGCATGCACAGCTGATAAAAGTCCTGTGCGACAAGAATAAGGCACTCTTTAGGTTCTCAAAGGTAGAAAAGCATAGTACTGACAACTGGTATAATACCAAGAACAGTCTTCTGCCTCCCTAAAGAAAATAAGGAATACACAAAACATAACCTCATTCTCACAAAAAGTTAAACATACACATTGAACAAGTTATCCCTATTCCAACAGAAGGAAGCACTCACAAAAACAGACTTTCTTTTCCACACAACCCCCCTAGACAACTATTGAGAAACAGAGCTGAATTGACAAGCATACGGAGATCCACAGGTTTCTAGTGTCAGCTGTCCTTCAAGGACATATCCTGGGATATCTGCAGGTCAGTGTGCTCCTTATCTAACCCTCCTTGAAGAGTAAGTGTAGTAGTGCCAAGCCTGTGCTAGCTTCTGCAACTCTATCAGTCATAAATGTTTAGGCCACTCGACTGCTCTGTAGATACGCATGACTTGAGAAAAGGTGATTACCCAATTGGATGTAAGGAATAGAGTAAATTTCAGACACAGCCAAAAAATGTTCTGCTTTTTCTTAACAGAAATCAGTATTTCCCAAAGTGGGGCAGAACTGGAGGCAGAAGTCTGCAGAAAGGTTTGTCAGAGCCAGATAATCCCAAGTTTATGTGCTAGTATGTCCAGAATGAGGACAAAAAGGAGCATGTAAAGGATTACCCAGATTAAATCCAAACTTGATTATGCTGACAACTTCCTGAGGAAATACATTCTGGTGAGATTTCTAGCCCAACAATCTCTTACAGATCCTTATGTGAAAACTCTTCTAAGAGCTTCGTATCAGGCTTAGTACTCCAGAGCCTTCTCAGTTGTTATTGTTACAGGAAGAGGGGTTGAAGTCATTAACCAGCCAGGGAGGACAGGCTGCTTTTGGCCAGCACACAACTACACCCGGACTGTGATCTTTGCTCTCTGGCAGCTGTCAGTTTTCCCGCACTATATAATACCCATCTCCACATAAAACAAGCTGTCTTAGGTCTCACTGTGCTACATGTTACCAAGATTATTGGCATAAGTGACTCTTTTACTTCAATAACATAAGCAACACTGCTCAACAGACACCTATAATTGACTTTTTGTGTGTGTGTAAATGACGGGAGCCCCTGTATTCAGCAGCATTTTATAGAAGCACACATACCTGTGAAGAACTGGTTTAGATCTAATGATCAGCCATGGCAACACTCAGCCTCCCAGGCCCTTTAAGTATATCTCAGAATCCAGCAGATTATAACAAGTGTATCAAATCTTGCAGATATTGTAACCAGGGAAAGGGTTTATTCCCTACTGTTTTCATTCCTCATGATGGGAGCTCTACTGAAGAAGGGGTTTTTGTCAGTGGGAGAGTAATTAATAGTACTACTTTGTCACACCTAGAAGCCAGGTATCCTTCACTTTTCTACAGGTAACCCAGATCCCACATTCTACTTTTATTTCCCCTAAATGTACAAGATTTCATTTCTTTGCCTCCTAGTACTCTTCTCCACATTGCACATTCCTTTTCTTGTTTTATTTAAAACTAGTAAAGTTGTTATTCAGCAGCTGGGAGAAAAGAGATTTGATGAGACTCATCTATTGTTGAGACCATGCTGACCTGGATCTTTCACTCTTCTCCTTCTCTCCCCAGTGAGCTGCAGTAATAAGAGCTCAACAGCTCTAAAAGCAATCAATATAGAGATGACGTGGACAATTACCAGCCTGGACAACTCAAAGGACTTCCAGTAAATAGAAAAAGAAAAGACAAGTAAGTTTTCTGAAGCCGAACTATTCTACCAGAAGCCTTTGTTGAGGTGGAAAGGCACAAGGGGTGGTGGTGGCGAAATAAATCAATGTCCAAGCAGATGAGGCAGACTAAAACAAGGGCATGAAAGGTAGTATGCAAACTGGCACAAAGAGAAACCCAAGGATCCAAATACACAAGGACCAAACCTGAGTTTGTTCCAGCAACTGCACCATTATAACTCCACTGACTACAGCTATACAGTGGAATGCCATGATTAACTTACTATGTTTACAAATTCACAGCCATACAAAGGTATACCTTGAGGACACATTGACACAGTAATTCTATTTCTCTTCTCTATTTCAACCCATGCTCAGAAAGCCTGCAGCATCATAGCAGATGGCTCATACCTCAATACTTCCCTTTCCCTGGGGCCAGAACTAAATCCATATCCTTGAAGAATGCTTAGAGGAAAAGCACCACAGTTATGGCATGATTCCACATTCTTCCATCACTCTTCAAGATGTTAATATAATCCTGGAGTGCCAGAAAGCTCAACCCTCCATATTAATCATCTCACTAATGCTGTACTTCCACCACTCCCATTAACATAAAATAGCACTTACTGAAAGAAAGTTTAAGTGGCTCTTCTCTAGCACATTGGTTGAAAGACAAATTGTCCCAGATCAAACCATTTGCATTTTTTTTGCCTGAGTGGTTTCTTTTGCTTTCTCATTACCTCATTTTTATTTATATAGACATTCCTTACTTCTTCAACTAATTTCTTTTCCTCTTTTTGCTCCTCCATCTCTGACTCAGAGTGTTTGAAAAATCTGAAGCCTCTCCCTCTCCTATCAAAACTGTACCAGAGGCAGCAAACGAGATGTCCTGAGGCTGCAGTGCAGCCCAATGGAACTGTTTTTCACGGCTGGCAAAGCTGTTTCGCCACATGGTGCTCTGCATCAAACAGCTCTGTACAAGCTTCCTGCACCCTCAGGGGTTCAACTCAGGCTTCAGCAGCAGCAGGCAGGTGGTCTGGAGAATGCCTGATTCTTCAATACTTACTATAGGACTGGGGGTAGCAGGACGGAACATAAATATTTCTTGTCTGTCAGTGACAACAGAAAAGGGAAAACAAGTGGCACCTGCTGCTAATGACAAACGATGCTCTCAGGTTCAGAAAGGCTCGTTCACAGTGTAGGCAGATAGTATAAATGTGGGCTGTGAGATTCGGAGCAGCTTAAGTCACTGGCAAAATCTGGATGAGCAAAAGAGGAAGATGACCAGGGCAAAGCAGACCAAGCTGAAGATAGTGCTGCTGTGTTGGAACGTTTGCAGCCCTCATCTCACAACTTCCTTGAACTAAAATTTTGTCTATGTACAAAAACTGGGCACTCAGTTATTGATTAGAGAACCCAGCACTTTTTAAGACCTGTAAAGTTCAGGAAGCAGCTGTTAGAGGTGCAGACTGTTATGCTATTAGTGGAAGGACAGAGGCTAGGTCAGGGTTAATCCAGGATGACAGAGATAAGCAGGGGCCTTAGCCATGGGAGTTCTAGTATCAAGCTCCAACTATGAGGTTTCTGCCTGTTCACTAACATCCATGTATGATTCCAACACTTCTGTTATAAAAGAGTCTCCAGCAGCCATCACTGCTTCTGTGAAAATACTGTCCCCATGTGCCTGTGCTATGCCAGGGGCATATGCATCTGCTCCAAGGCTAAAAAAGGGAGCCTGGCCAATGTGGTTCCTGTAGTAACAAGAATCTCCAAAGGCGGGGGAGGAAATTATTGCATTCATTTTTGCCACATCAAGTAGCAACTGAACATACTCATTCCTTTGTCATTGCTTTTTGAAACAGCCAGCCACTAAACGGATGCCAGTGAGAGGGAAATACTAGAGCTCACTGCACACTAGGGCTTAGCCAACACCTTTGTAGACTGGGCATCATGGCATATATAAGTTCCAATGCTTCTTGGAGACCATTCAATGGACCACAGTTCCTCATACCTATGTTCCTTCACTTTTGCTAAATCTGAGGCAAAAGCATGGTAAATATTCTTGCAGGGGTTTTTTTTAGGAATGAATCATAAAAGTATAACTTGATTACTTAGGTTTGGATTATCGACAGGAAGGTTGATAAATAGTTCTGGCTTGAGTGATAAACTCGGATATCAGAAAGTAAATCTAGTGCAAAAAAAAAATCTATCTGTCATTCTCGGTCATATCTGCAGAGACTGAACTGGCAGCTGGGATTTATTTTCTTAATTCTGAGCATCTTGGAACTCTCCTGTGACCCCTAGTATCACCTCTTGGGCCCCATAGATAATACAATAACATGTTTAATTTTATAGCAAAAGAATTCACCTTGGATCACCATCCCTCCCAGGTCTTTTGGGTTTTTTCCCTTCCCCCTCCCTTGCTCATCTACACTTAGCTCATGTATTCAGAGTGCCATGTGCACAGCCTATGTCCTTTGAACAAAGTCTGAGAGAAAAGCAGCTGAAGTTAAATTCAGAAAACAGCTAAACATAGTGACACTGTGCACCAGAAACCCCAAACCAGGTTCCACTGCTAATCTGTACAAACACAGCTGGGTCACTGCAAGATTTATCACAGTATTGATTGTAGAATCAGTCCCAGAGTATCTTAGACCCTCAACCCTTCTGCTGTGGGGGCATCTTGAGCTACATTTGTTGATTAGTCTTAGAAACATATCCTTCAATAGCAGGCACTTGTGGCAACAACTAAGCAGACCAACTTCAGGCATCTGAAAAACAACAGTCTAGCAGAACTGGGCAGCATCCAGGGATTTATGAACGCTTAGGGCTATTGTAACTCACCAAAAGCCTGAAAATATGTTTTATCTTCTTTCACAACTCCACAGCTCTCTCCTGGACCATCCTCAAGACTTGCTATAAAGACTATAAAGTCACATTGATTGTACAGAGTGTTAAAGATGCACGTGAGGTAAGTCCCTCCAAAATACATGCCATATAAGAGCCAAGTATAAAAGTGGATTTGCTATAGCTGTACTTACATTTACCATTTAATTTGAAACTAGTGATCAAAATTACTCTATTGCATAAGGAAGTTTCTATGACATTAATTTTGCAATGTCATACAGAAGTGTGCTTTCCTTCGTACAAGGTAGGGAATGAGTGACCAAGCCATAAAGTAACAATCAAAATTTAGCACAGGCTAAAGAACAAAAGCCCCAAATCCCTCCTGCAAAGTGGAATTTTCATCCATAATAGTTCTACAGTATAATCTGTGAGTACTGACTGCAGGAATATATCCTGGCTAAAGCTTAGAACATGAAGAAGAGAAGTAAAATATATCAAAAAAAGTTAATGCATACATGACATTAAACTCTTAGTTCAGCCAAGGAAGTAAAGTGGTGCAAGGAGGGCAACTGGAACCAAATCACCCAATGGTCCCCACTTCAGAGTGAGTAAGCTGAAGGAGAAGTTGCAGCACACTTATAATCCTATGATGTACAGAAACTTGCTCCTCAGCCCCACAGGAGAAGCAGCCCAGAAGAAGCCCACGTGGACACTGCATCCTCAGAAACAACTCTCTCACTTTACAGATACTCTCCCATTCTGCCACCCAACTTGCTAATGTAGACAATGCTACTGCTTATTCTTTTAAACCAGGAACCTTCCACGATTATCCTGACATGAACAATTCCCCAGTCACAAACTAATTTTGAAAACACTAGCTAAGCAGTTTTCAACCCTTTCCCAAGAAAAGTCTGCTCTTTGGCATGTTGTAGCCCTCTTCCACTGCAACTACTGGGGTGAGCTTTTCCCCCCATCTTCCCTAGCAGATTCATCTTACTGTGTATCAAAGATCCAAGGCCTGCCTCTGACATGAGACAGTTACTTGGATCAAACAGTTGAGAAAGCCTGCAGAAAAGCAGACTGAGAACTAAGGTTAGTGAGACCAAATCATTCATATCTTCAGGATTTAAGAGGGAAGACACCAACACAGAAAGCTAAATAATCCTAAGAAAAAACAATAAACTAGTCAGCCCTGTTGCTCTAACTGGAGACCAGTCAAGAACACACTCAAATCAAACTAAACACCACCTTCCTCATGCTACTTCCTACAGATCCTAGACTTGACTCATTCTGCTTCTAAAGTACATTCAATGTTTCCAGAAGATTAGGAACTCTCACAGCACTGATGCCCCGACAAATATCCTACAAAGGAGGATAAAGCTTCCAAGAGAGTCACTTAAGAGGAGAAGTAACAGTGAACTCATCATCTTCCAAAAATATTGCCTATTTACTCTCATAACGGTTGTTAGCACCTTCGTGTCTCTGTGCACACTGACATGCACTCATCTGTGCACATGTAGGGCACATTTCATTCTTTTCCTGCCTCTTACCCTATGGTTACATCATAAGTTCACCATGGTTTACTCAAGAAGTTCAGGCGGGAAATACCATGCAGTCTCTTTTCAAGGCAGACAGTGAGCTCCTTGTTTTATTATTAGGGTTCCATCACATTAAAATGAAATTGATAAAAATTAATAAAATTATCCATGTGGCTCAGATGAGTCAGTGCTGCCTCATCACTAATTTTCCAATAAAAATAAAGTTAGGGCACCTTCACTGAAACATAAAAACTGGCATAGAAGGAATACTTTCAAGCATCTAAGAATTGTCCTGAATATCCTACCAAGTGTAGAAACCTGAACCTGCACACCCTCTGCTAGACCGAATCCAACCGAAGGTTTATTCGGATTTCATCCAGCTTAAATGACACAAGTCTCATCCCTTGCTTTCATCAACTTGCAAATTCAGTTGTGCCTTCCCCCCCCCCCCAGTTATCTTCTATTGCCTTTATTGACCTCTGTATCTTCTAAAATTCTTCATTCCCAGCATAAAAAAACCTGTTTGCTTCATGTCTCCTTATACAAGAACCCCCTCCACACTCAATTCTGCGAGCTGCTTTTAATGTTTTCTGCCCTTTATAGACTTTTTCTATTTCAGCCATTTCTTTGTGATCAAACTCCCATAACTCAACTTCTAATTTTGTCAGTAATTTATTAAGTGAATTTAATAGCAGAATCATGTGCGTGCCCTTTATGACCTGAAGTCCTAATATCTGGACTGAAACAGGACAAGGTAGTGGGAGAATGAAACACATTGGAGCATATTCTCTGAGGAGGAAGCACACTTCAAGGTATTTTCCTGCAAACATTACCATGGAGTAGGATGTAACAGAAGAAAAATCCTTGGAGAAATCACAAACATTTGAACTAGCATTGATCAGTTAATAGCGACATTTCTGTAACATACAGACAGGGCAATGGGGGGGAGGGAGGAGTATCATAACATTAATAAGCTGAAAATCCTGGTGACAGCAGGGAATAAGCAAATCTGTTCTGACACAGCAAGAATGGATCTGAACGTCTGCCACATTAATGATAACTAGAAGAAGCTAGGCTTTTCTTTCTGCCCTTTTTTTTTTTTGTTGGATGAGGGTTGGGAGGCAAGGAAGAAAGCATGTTATATAATATGAACAATGTGATTGGTATTTGTTGTCTGCAGTGATCTTGGAAAAACAGATATGCTGAAATAATAAAAATACTAGCTTTAAGTTTAACAAATATCAAGGGATAAGCATGCTCTCTGTTGTTACTGTTGTTAAATATTTATACTGCTGTACATAGAAAAAAAGACAGGTCACACGCAACTGTTGCTAAAGACAGATCAGATCCAAGGACATAACAATAAAAACAAAAATCAAAAGATGCAGGAGGAAGAACCAAATACACGAGGTCAGGTAAGAGTCTGCACTGAAAAATCTGAGTCTTTCTCTTTCAAGCAATCCCATCTTTCCCTCACCACTGAAGAACCTGATTAGTGTCCTGTTCTAGAGTTCACTGCCCAGCTGAGAGGAAAAAAACTTCAAAATCCCATTCATGCCATCTCCTTTACAAATTCATCTTTTTAGCATAAATCTACCTGTGCTCTCTCTCTGTATGATCTGAATTCCATTTTCTATCCCAGCATTCAATGCCTTCTGCCATGGGAACGATCAAAAGTCAGGGCTTGCTGGGGGACAAAACAGGTGTGTGAAAGGAAGGTGTTCAGAGCAGAGTAGAGTTCTGCCATGGTGCCCTGGCTACTGCACTCTTCCTCTCTGGCACTCCTCTGACTTACACCCCAGGGACTAGCTGGTTCAAATAGTGTAAACCACCTTACAACTCTGTGTTCCAAAAGCAGACAAATGTTTATAAGTTCATGTGAAACAAAAGCACCATTAGACTAGGATGTGCCCTGAAATAATAAGAAAAGTTAATTTTATCTTTGTGGAGGGAAAAATCAAGGTTAGGGGAAGATTAAAAAACCCCCTCAACCTCACCATCACCTATAAAAGGGTTTTTGTAGAAATTACAATTTATAAACACAAACACTTTCCTGGTGAAAAAGGTATTTTTGCTTCCTAAATGAAATATGCTTCCCATTTTCCCGAGATGTTATTAAAACGTAGAATTTCCTAGGTATTTCTGTATGTGATCGTTTTGTATTTCATGGCTCTGGAAACCTAACCCACAAAGAAACTGGGAGTTTCAGAGTCTGTAGTTCTCCATGTCCCAAGTTCCCAAACAGGCAAGCTGTCAAGAACTTATCATTATCCCATACCTCTTGGACGTTTCCAGGCAGTTTCTTTAAAATGCCAGAAAAGAAGGGAAAAGAGATGGCATGGAGGCAGCTAAATGGGTGCCCTTCAGGATGCCAGACATGTCTCCATCCAAAATCCATTTGTTTTTATTCAACAAAATATTCACTTGGATATTTTTCTTTTAGGGAATTAACATTTCCAATTAGAAAATTCTTGACCCAGATTCAATGCTCATTAATCAGTGTATATTACTGAGCACAGAGGACTAATATATCTGTGTATATACAGACATGCACTTCCTTCCCTGGAGCCCTTCGATGTCCAAAACAGTGGACTACAATATTTGAGAGATGTATGTGTTACACAGCCTCAGGCATACTGCACCTGCTGAAAGGGTTGGAGAACTGCCAAACATCTTTCTTTTGGAAAAAGCATTTGCTTTAATATCTGCTAATTCCAGGAAGGGGGCTGTGCTCTTCTTGTTTAGCTATGTCTTTGCATTCACAATGAACAAAAGGTAGGGACAAGGCAACCATCTGTGGGTGATTCATTGAAAAATAAAATCCCAGTGGGCTTCTTATACAAGGAGGAAAACAGAAAGAATAAGAGATAAAACAGCCTGAATGAAACAAGCTGAAACCCAGAGCTGACTTTTCTGAAGCACACATGTTAAGCATCCCTGCCCAGACAACCTGGAAAGCCTTTGAAATAAAATTTAAAATCAAAAGCTTTTTCCAAAACATTTACTTTTCTTTACAACAGTTTTGTCCTATCTAGATAGGATAAAGGGGATCCTACCCCTCTGTACACATTTTCGTGGTCTTTCAATGGAATACAGCCTGGCATCTGCTAGACACCAATATGCAACTGATATTCTGTGGTCAGATTCATTCATCATTAATCCTAGAATTCGGAAAATGAGGTAAATAGAATTTACAAAGTCCCTTCCCTCCATGTGTTCTGCTATTTCTGTTCACACAAATAGAACAGTTAATATTAGCAAAAACCAGCATAACCTGCCTCCAAATATGGTCTCACATCTCTTAACTTTATCAGCATCTCAAGATTATTACTAGCATGAGCCAAAGTGCAATGCTTTCAGTATAAAACTAAGGCTTCACACTCAAACAAAAGAGTGAATCAGCAAAAGAAAATGTAGCCTCCTCCTTACACTGAAGAGTGAAGTAACAGCCTTTCCTCTGGAGATTTCCAGTAATGAATTCCTGCTTTAATTGAAGCTGCAGCCAATGCATGAGCTCCAAACAGGCCTCCCTCTCTTTCTCTCTCTAGGTGATGCTGTGCAGGAAAGAGCTTTTAAATCAGTCAGCGAACATAATGAACTTCAATTTCCCTTTGACAAGGGCAAAATTACAAATACACACTTCACTTCCAGACAATTAATTAATTTGTTTACATGATTTCTTTGCTTTGTTTTACTTTCATGATTGTTTTTCCCCTCCACTTCTTTAGGTTCTTTAACTCTCTAGGGTGTAGGATTAGCTTTCGACAACTCATCCTCTCTCAGGCGTGGAGACATGAAACTACAACAGAGATATTTGCAGCAAGGAAAAGGCTTCTGCAATTACCTTCAGGCTTATTGCTAGCACCCAGTGACAATGTTGAAGCACACATACCCATTCAGTAGATGACAGCATTAGCATTTGCCCCCTGTTAATAAGGCAAACACAGTTGTTGCCACTTACCAGCATGAAGACAGACTTCTCAAACTGCTGGTGTCTGCAAAGACCACAACTGACTGCCAAAGATTAACGGGATTCACTTTCAGGGACAAAACTCTCCCCCTACCAATGGGAGGGAAAGGAGGAAGCATGGAAGTAGTCAGCCAGAGCCAACAACCACCAGTGCTGCACACAAGGATGCGCACAGCTTTGCCTCTCAACTCTGGGCTCCCAGTCTTGTGGGATAAGGAAGTCAATCTCAAAAGCACTTGAGAGGAGTAGTAAAGAGGAAAAATAAAAAAGCATGGTGGACAGGACTGATAGATTTGACACAGCGAATATGAACATTTTTTTCTTGAAGAATGTTTCTTCTACATAACACCACAAACTAAATCCCTCTAGCAATATCAATACTGCCTACATTACCACTGTGGTGCATGTTTAATTTCATTTCTGCAGCTACAAATATAGGCCAATAAATTTGACAACACATCTGTTATTTACTTGCGCTCAACACAAGCATATTCATGACATTTACTTTGCCAGTTTTAAATTTAACAGCTTTCCTTTTATTTATATCTACTTAGTGTTAGTGAAAAGTGCTCTGGTGACTTTCCATATACATGCAGTAAGTGCAACACATTTAACAACAGTAAAAGATTCCCTTGGCTACGTACCATTACTGCACACGCTTCTGATTACATAGAGCTAAAATATTTGAAAGTGGTACAAGATTGTTGCATCCACTCATTTTGAATATAACTAGTAACCCTGTGCAGTTAAAATATGCCTGCAGTTGTCTCATCAGCAGAGACCTAGGAACTCATTTCAGTGCTCAGCGAGTTACTGACACAGTGAGGTCCTTCGCAGACTGTGACTTACACACAGAAGCCTTACCATGAAATATGGGCTCATTCCTGCCCTCTCCATCCCATCATTATTCTTTTAGAGTAAAATATGAGTAAGGGCTTAAGAAGCTGTGACCACAGATATCATGGAAACACCACAAAGATTACATAGCAGATGCTCATGAGCAATGTGACAGCTTTCCAAAGTAGTGTTGAGAGGTGGAGAGTGCACCCAGGTCAAGAAGGACAACATTACCATAGGAGCACCAACAGAAAATAGTACCATGCCCACGCTCATGCTGCTGACACGGAGGAACCAGAGAATGGGACTGTGAAGAGAGAGCACAACTACATTGCCAGTCTCTTACACTGCTCCTGGGATAACTTACCTGTCTCTTGTGGTTGTCAGTCTTCTGTCTCCAATACCATATATCCAATACTACAGTGGTTAAACCATACAAGTTTGCAAATAAAGTTAGACAAATTACAGAAGACCAAGGAGGAAGAAAAAAATTCATAAATCAATACAAGACTGCAGACGTGAAATTACAGCAGTAAGATGATTTTCCCCGACTGACCTCTGCCTTGGAATTCTCTGCATTTTCGTTGTACTACAGATGGAACAAATCTCTTCGACATTTGAAAAACCCATACAACTACTATGCGTTCCTGTGGCGTGGCCTTTTTCTTTTGGTATTAGTTGCAGTTGTTAACTGCACAAAACTGAATCTTTAAATAAAAGATCACAAAGGTGTTTTAACAATTCAATAACTGTGTTATGCTTAACAACCAGGCCATCAGACCATGTTCAGACTTTAGAGATCCCTCAGACTCACGTATGGTCTGTTGCAACAGAAGCATGCTAGTAAATTGAAGACCACACCACAATAGTCTGCTTTTCTAAAATGAGGTGCATGCAAAACCATGCACATTGATACACTTTCTAACAGTGCACACACAGCATGGGGTCTTTCAGAATCTATTTTGCAGCTTTGCAGATATAACAGCTTTGCAGAGAGAAAGAATAAACAGTGCAGAGGAACCAAGTATTTATCTGTTGAGTGGATGCAAATAAAGAAGCAAAACTGTGTGTGTTCATGTGTCTCTGTGTGGGAGGATGATGAGGGAAAATGGCACAAGACAAGGTATCTCTCCCCCCACCGCTCACACTGATAAACATCTTTTATAGTCGTCTAAATCATGACTTTATCAGTCTCATTTTGGTTGCATTCTCTGAATTTGTTCATAAATTACATTGTCTCCATTGATCAGTATTGTAACTCCTGTCCTCAAAAGGAAGCATAATGAACTATGAAACAACACCAGTATTGGTTAACTAGCCTTTGGCTTCATTACTAAAAAACAAGTCACCTGAAAAAAGCAGATGTCTTTGGCAAACTCATGAACCTATCATGCAAGAGCAACCAACATCAATCTACCTGTACTTGTGCAAAGCATTTAACACTGTCCCACATGCTGTCTTTGTCTCTAAACTCGAGAGACACGGATTTGATGAATGGAACACACAATGTATATGGAACTGGTTGGATGGCCAGATGGCCACACTCAAAGAGCTGCAGTCAATAACTCAACGTCCAAGTAGAGAACAGTGACAAGTGGTGTTCCTTGGGGGTTGGTACTAGGACCAGTGCTGTTTAACATCTTTGTTGGCACCAAGGACAGTGGAATTGAGTGCACCCTCAGCAAGTCTGCCTGTGACACCAAGCTGAGGGAGGCAGTAGATGCACTGGAGGGAAGGGATGCCATCCAGAGGGACCTGAGCAGGCCTGAGAGGTGGGCCTGTGCAAACCTTGTGACACTCAGCAATACTAAGTGCAGGTCCTGCACTTGGACTGGGGCAATCCCAAGCACAAATACGGTCTGTGCAAAGAATGGATTGAGACCTGCCCTGGGGATAAAGACTTGGGGGTGGTTATAGATAAGTGAATCAACATGACCCAGCAAGCTGCAAAACCAACCACATCCTGGGCTGCGTCAAAAGAAACGTGGACAGCAGATCGAGACAGGTGATTCTGATCCTCTACTCTGCTTTCATGAGACCCCATCTGGAGTGCTGCATCCAATTCTGGGGTCCTCAGCAAAGGAAGGATATCAACCTGTTGGAGAGAGTCTAGAGGAAGGTCACAAAGATGATTAGAGAGATGAAACACATTGCCTGTGAGGAAAGGCTAAGAGAATTAGGAGTGTTCAGCCCAGAGAAGAGAAGGCTTCAAGGAGACCTTACAGCAGCTTTCCAGAGGGCCTCCAAGAAAGCTGAAGGGGGATTTTTTACAAGGGTATGTAGTGAGACAATGTGGGGAATGGCTTTAAACTGAAAGAGAGTAGGTTTAAGTAAGATATTAGGAAGAAATTCTTTACTCTGAGGGTGGTGAGGCACTGCAACAGGTCACCAAGAGAAGCTGTCGATGTCCCACCCCAGGAGGTGTTCAAGGCCAGGTTGGGTGGGGCTTTAAGCAAAGTGGTCTAGTAGAAAATGTCCCTGGCAGGGGGATTGGAATCAGATGATCTTTGAGGTGCCTTCCAAACCAAGCCATTCTATGAGTCTTTGAAAACAAACATGTCCTTTTATTATTCTTGTTTCAACAAACCCTTTACTTCTTACCAGAGGGATGCCTGATAAAGAGTTACTTACATTGCACTGGAAATGGCTGAACTTGTAAACTAATGGAAAGAACTCCTGCCCCTCATTATTCCTACTTTTCCACAAGCAGTCTCTTCTTCCTTTGTTTTGTTTTGGGGTTTTTTCTTTTTTTTTTTTTTTCCCCACTTCCTTGTCTTTCTCCTTGCTAATATGAAATTCCAACAGCCTGTTTCTCACTGCTTTGAACAATGGCAACCACTGCAGTAAATCCCATAAGACTCAGCACCAGTAGCGGGGTGAGTAGAGAGGAGAGAAGGGAAGTGCCATTGTCTGTGCAGTCAACATTTTAGAAAGAGAAATTGCTTCTTATCAAACTGCCCAAGAGCAATTTTCAAGAGGTGTGAGGGAAGTTTGGAAGAAGAAATGCACAAATACAAAGAGCAGTTTAATACTCTGCCATTAGTTGAATGTCATTCATACACAATGGGCTATTTTATTTAAATAATCTATCATTTTTAATTTGTCTTTCAAACTCAAAGCTACTTTTCAGTTAAAATTGGATTCCGGCATGATCAAAGCAATCAGGGAGCATATTGTAGGGGCATATATAAGTTGGTATCAGACATCACTAGCAACTGAGCCTGTTCTCTATTTCTTTCCATTAGTTCTGCTCTGGCTGCCTTTAACCACTCTCTGCAGTAAGCCAAAACACTTTTAGAAGTTTCTCTCAAGATCAATTTGCTGTTTACATAGGTAGCTTAGTAAAAAGCTTTCCTGAATGAATATAACTATTTGTTTTATCTCATTGACTTTTTACATCACAGGTTATTAATCTCATTTTCTTGAAATTATGTCATCTTTTAGCCAGATATTTGCAACTGAAAATCTTCTAAAGGCATTCATTGTGTCACCCAATCCTTTAATAGAAAGGCTTTCTGGGCTAAGTATTTTCAAAACCTTATTCCTGGAGACAGCTGCAATTCACACTTTGTTTTTCACAACACCCTGCTAAGATCCTCACTAAGTTTCAGCAAAAAAGGTGTAAAGCAACTAAACTATGAACCAGTGACTTTAAGGCCTTAAAGGCATGGGTCACTTTGCCCCATAGCATTGGTGATATACCATGGAAACTGGCTTCAGGACAGTACAGATAATGGTATGACCATTATCTCCTAAACACATAAACTGGACAGAGCTTCCTTCAGTTGCCTACGGATTGCATCTCTGCATTAACAGAGAGCAAACCAGAAGGACATAAGCTACTGATAGCAGGAGCAAGCAACACACTTCCCTTGAGCCTCATCTAACGCTGCTGGCAGAAGAGAGTATAGCCAGACTCTGTTCTCATTTCACTGGCTAAACCCTCCTAAATACAGGCTAAACCCTCCAAGTACGCTGGAATCACTACCAGTTTACAGCAGGCAAAACTCCAGGCCTATGCTTCTAAATAACTGTTCAGGAGGCAAGGCACTTTAGGTATTTAAAGTTCACAGAATTTAGAGTAAGCAACAATAATAGAGACTGTCAGATTTACGCGACAAATACATTTTTCTTGCAGAGCATCTTGGAAAGGTGTTTAAGGTCATCCAAATATTCCCTCAGAGCAAAGGAAAAAAGATGGTTGTTTTGAAGTTTTTCAGCAATTTTAACATTTGACCAGTGCCATTTCTGAACAGGAAGCAGCCCAATGCCAGAGAATGCTTATCCACAGAATTAAAGACCACATTCAGCTCATTTCATTGAGAGCTCTTGACACTGTGCACAAAACAGCAGCCAAATAGGGTCGCTCACAGGCAGGATGACTGCAATGGTCAATGTAATTTCAAAAAACCCCTGATATTTATGCTCCCGATAGAGTATTTTAACAACAGTAGGTTACAAGCCTCTTAGAGCTTTTGTTAGGAATATGAGCTAGTCTGTAGATCAAAGATGCAAGTTAAATTATCTGTCTCCCCATTCCCAACAGGTATCTGTGTATACTACAAGAAAAGAAAGTCACATTCAACTGACAGTCAGACTGCCTTCACCTTGCTATGCACACAAAACTACTCTCCATATTTGAGAGAAACCATAACGGCTCCAAGTTGTCTAGCAGAGGCCCAGCCATTCAATATAAAAATGGACAGCCAGCAGAAATTAAGACTGTTAATGACATTTAAAAGCTCTTCAGACATCAAAAAAAAAAGGCCTTTTGAGAGATGCTTGCAAGAAGCATTTTGACTATACAACTGAAACTTCAGCATTCAACTAGGAAGATGCTTCAGCTTTGGGAAACCACAGGAGCTGGTGTGCCTTTAGAACCAGGGTAGGTTCTTGTAGCTTTGCAGATCGGTTCCCTGAGATACTGTAACTGGGGTTCCAACCTCACCACAAGTTCTGGAGATGAGGCTACAGAATTTCCTCTCACATGAAGAAATAATGGTAACAGGAGGGGAGGAACATTAAGGACATTTATTCCCTGTCCTAGTAACCCTGGCAGAAACATTCAGAGTTATTCTTACCAGGTTTGGGGTGATGCAGAACACAAATAATTAAATTCCTAAGCCCAGACCTGTAAATACACAGAAGCAATATACATGTACTAATTATCAAGATGCAGATCTATGTTATGTCTCATCAGAAATAAATGCAGCCACTCTCAGCAATATATTTTCCTCAAGGAAAGATATTTACAACAGGAAAGCAGAATAAGCTAATGCAGGCAGGCGTAAAACGAAACATGAAATTTCTCCCATCTTGCAATTTCTACAATAATCATGAGATTCAACCCGTCCCAAAACCCCTGCTCACAGCCATTAAACCAATTTATTCTTCTTTCCCTATCACATGCAGAGATCCAGAGAAAAGCTGAGCTGAGGTTAACCCCTTGCTCACTGAAAAAACCCTTTGCCATTTCAGATTCTCACAACGTGCTTTGAACACATGGAAGAGATGTGAACAGACAGCAGATAACAACTCACTCAAACTGACTTACTTCCTTGGACAACTAACATAAACTTCACTTCCTCATGGTGATTAAAAAGTTCCACCTTTCCCAAGACCACTGTGTGGTCCTGCATTTAAATCTGGAATTGACAACCTCTCTACCTCTACAGGCCTCAGTAACCTCAACTCCTACAGAGTTATTTCATGAAGCCTGGCCCTAAAGACCCAGCTTTAGCCTCAGTTCCAACCCCCCCACCCAATAACTAAAGCAGAATTTACACTTACAAATATAGAGCACTTTCATTTTCTCTCTCCATGCACATGCAGAAGCACATACTATACACATATTTATGAATAAATACACATATAAATATATGTACTGGTTTATTGCAAATTTCAAAGGCCATTTGTGTGACAGGTATAGAAACAAGTCATGAACCTTGTTTCTAAAGTGCTTTTCATTGCTCTACAGAAGAAAGAAGCTCTGAACAATCCCAGAGAACAGAAGCTCTTATTAAGGACTGCTGAAGCACTAAGGTTTCACTAGTTAGATATCAGTGTCATCTGGATGTTCATCTCTCCACAAAGGTGTTCAGATTGAAAGACTATGCACATCTAGAGTTTTCCCCTTCTCCACCAGGCTACTCACCCACAGCTAGCACCTTTGAAAATATGGTGACTTCAGTAGCTTTTGCCACATTGTTCTTTTTAAATTATAAATTATCTGGGCTTCTACCTTTGACCAATGCTTTGTGCTGCTAACTCTGTAAGTGACTCCTACTTGATGTTGATTTTACAGACAATGAAAGGGAAACAGTAATATCTCAAGAGACTGCATTTGGTATTGCGCTGGTTAATATAGAAAAATTTGGGGTTACATCATTCCTTTTAACCTCTAGGTATTCCAAAGCATTTAACAAAACAGTATGTTACTTGAAGAAAAATGGCCTGAGTGAGGCAAAAAAAAGCAGCAGCTACTATGTATTTAATAAAAACTTGCTCAGACTCAGGGGTAAGATCTGTTTTCGTACAGGTTGCACCAACACCTGACTTGATATTGTTTAAAGTAACAAGATTTACCTGGGTATGCTAAGTGAGCCTTTATGCCATCTTTGGTTTCCAAGTAATTGACATTGCAGTGCAGCATCGGCAATGGGAACTACAACTAGGAAGTGTCATGCTCATTAGCTGGTTGGTGTGATCAATTATTTTGTGAACTTTTGAAGATTCCAAGTGGGAAGAAATAGAAATAATTTCAGGTAACAGACTTCAAGAGAAATAGAGGACATGTGGGATATTTTTCTATCAATACAGAAAGCCAGTAAGTGCTGTGATCCCACAGCTACCCACAAGTTTATCAAATAATTACAATTTGAGACTGGCCTTTGCTTGAGTGCCTAAAGGAAAGTAGAACAGAAATAATTCTGCATCCAGCCTTATGAGTCCACTGAAAAATCCACGTGGTTCCTGTAGTATTTGATTTTGCTTCTGCTGCTGATGTCATATGAAAATTTGGACTCCAATACTTGACCTGTGAGGCAGTTTGTTGCTAAGCATGGTTTGCATCATTATGGGTAATGCATATATTCTGTACAATGCTAACTATAAATTGTTTAATACATATGTAATGGTACAAATGCTACAGAGCATTTGGAGTTATTTATACTTGCATGATTCATACACAATACCACCAAGACCTGGCCAAGATTCTTTTCCTTCAGTAAAGACCAGCATTTTCAGACAGGTCAGCCTTAGCTCTCACCATACACTGCTATTGTCATTGTAGGCACCCATGACGTTTAACAAAGTTAAACAGGTAGTCATAAGACTGATGATATTTAGGACCGCAGGGTTTTCATAGCCATCTCCTTAATTTGGGATCTATACGCGAATAAATTCACGAAGTCCAAACTGTGCTTTCGTGTGCTCTGTAAGAAAAGTCAGAAGATGACCTTGATCTTGCTTGACACTAGTCTATGCTGTTTCAAGATTTTGTATACCTCTGTAAAACAAAAAGATAAAATGTGGAAGAAGAATAGAAGTTATCAGGTGATGAAAGTCATCTGAATTCTTATTACAAAACTTTAACAAGCCACTAACTTTTACAGTCTTCAGACAGTTGAAGATACAACACTCATCTCTGCTAGCACTTCATAGCCATCTATAATTCTGCCACAAAGATTATTTTCCTAATTTTTCACTGTGACATGGTCACACATCACAGTCATCCTAGCTCTGCATAGCTCCACAGATTTCCTCTCTCTGCCCAACACACATGGTCTGTGTTTATTTTCAAAGCCTAGCCTGTCTAGTTTTCTCTTAAGAGAACATTTCTGATCCTCCAATGATCTATTTTCTCAGCTTCCGTTCAAATTTACTCGTAGGCATCTTCTTGCCAGTCCTGTTCTTCACACCTGGCAGAAGCTTCCAGTTAAATACACATGAAATACCCTACCTCTCTCCTGTAACTTTCAGTTAAAATTCTTAATCACTATTGAGGTGTGGAGATCACCACCTATAGCTGTCTCATTATTCCTGTCTTATTCCCTTCATTTCCCTATGAAGGTATATATGTTTTCTTTCCTGTTTCCCTAGGTTACTAGAGTAACACTATTAATAGAATAAAACATGCTTTCTTTTACACATAAATTCAGATACTTAGAGAATACCTGACAGTTCTGAGGTTTGTGGCTCAGTATTTTTTAATCATTTTCTTTTAAACAGTATCTCCAATGTTTTCTTCTAAATAAAGTAGCAGGTGATAAGCACAGGAAGGTATATAAGAAACTAGAGAAACATCAAAAAGAAAGGTGCTAGACAGCAGTTTCGCAGCTAAATAGAACCTTATACCAACTGTGATAAGGGATGACTTCAAACTACCAGATCCTCTTCCTCAAAGCCTGCAGCCAGCTAGGTTGAACAGTCAACCTCCTCACAACTGAATAGACACATACAGTACAGATGCCCCTGTTCAACACGGAAAACCTGAGAAGCCTCACTTTTCTGCAAGTTAAGATTTCCCTTCATCCTCCAGCTCTTTTGCAAGCATGTGTACTTGTAGCCAGCCATCCTACCAAAGAGAAGAGCTGCACTCTTTGCCAACAATGAACTGTTCCTGCATCTGTTAGCACAATATCTCCCTTGAGAGTGCTCTGGAGTGCTAACAGTTCACCAGAGTTTCCACATCATTTCTTCTCACAGGTTTTTTCCCAATTTCATTTAGGAGGCGAACTCTAAGGCAAAAAGAACAAATCTCTTCTTCTACATTTGAATTTTTTAAACTGTCTTGAAGAAGAGTGTCCTCTTTACAGTTTCTTCTTAGAAATCAAACACACTGAAAAGTATACATCCAAATTTTTATTTATATATATTTAATATATACATACATACATGTCTATATATATAAAAGAACCAACCACTTTCAGATTGGCTGAATTACTTAAAATTGAGTGCATATACCCTAAGAAGTTAGGGTCTCAGTTGGGAATGTAGAAACAGAAACATGCAGGAAAACACTCTCTCACTGTTAACTACATTTAATTACTCCCCACCAATCATCTATTTTACTGCATAATCTCAGTGTACAAGAAAAGACAATACCATCCTTATCTGGCAACAAAATAAATCTTAAGGGGTTTAGTACAGGCTTTCAAACACCCTCCAAGCTGGCAGAGAAAAGGAGACCGGCCAGCTTTGCTCACTGACCAGAATTACACAAACATGATTTTCTTAGAAACCTTTTAGTGGCAGCATTTCTCAGGCATGGTTCAGATAAAGCACTGCAGTCCAGTGGTTAGGGTGCTACAGTTTGATACCACAAGGCTCTTGGATTCCATATCTGGCTTTACCAATAACTCCCTGTGTGGCCTTGCTTTAGACCACTTACGCATATGAGATTCATTTGCTGCATCTGTAAAACAGGTACAATAACAGTAATCTAGCTATTTTCCTATAACCCCCTGTCAGGAGATTTTCTGAGCATTATTGATTTATTCAGTAGGAGTACCTCTTCCAGTGAAAAGCACTAACTGTGAAACTGTAATTTCTGAGTGGAAATTCTTGCCCATACTATATTCACTCCTTCTTTCATAGGATAAGGCAATGGCTCCAAAGCAGAAAACCATCCCTTTCAATTTTGCAGTGACTGATATTTCTTCTGGGAAAGCATCTGTACAAGCTGTGCTCTGCCTTGCTCCAAAACCATTCATCCCGCTGTCCCATTTTGCCCTTATTAATTTGATAGAAACATTGATGTATTACTGGCAGTACCTGCAAGGCTATTCTTAGGGTCAGCTAAATATACATTACCTCAGAGAACCCAAACAATGCAAACAGACCAAAGAGCCTATTCCAATGATACAGTGCCTTCTGTAAAAATAAAATAAAAATTACGTACGATTGCTTGCAAAGAAAGAACTGCTGAGACTAGCTCTAGATTAATGCACCATCTCTTAAAGACCAATTATGTGTTGCTAACTGAATATTTGAGGAAAAATTACTAATTTCTGAGGTCAGAGGGAACAATGCCTTTATGGGTATGAAGAAAAAACAAACACCCTTATCAATCAATAAATAAAAGTAAAGGGAATAGTTTTAGCCCATATACTCACTGAGGCATGCCACTGAAAGAAGAGAGACTGAAGAATGATTATCAAAAGAGATGAGGCATTCACTGCAGATGAACCATAGCTGGGGTATAATTCAAACAGCAAACATGTCAGAAATCAGCAAAAATACCAAAAGTTACTATACACCTATTGAACACTTGGAATTTCCCTTTATTATGGGTATCTCATGTTCTTTAACAGAAAAAGGCATCATTACAGAATTTTTGGCCACGAGATATGACTAAAGGCATCACTGCAGCATAACAAACCTAAAGCACTGCTCATCTGTTAGAAGCAGTTCATGCACAGCACACAGACTTTAATCATGGCTAGAAATCCCTTCTAGGCTTAAATATATTTGCACACTTTGAGACCATAGCATGACTGTAAGTTGTAGCTGCCTTAAAACTAAAAGTTTATTCTGTAACTGACACACACGCTATTCATTGGAGAATAAGGTGATCAGCAGGGTGGGTGGAGATGCCACAAAGGGCAAAAAACTATGGCTCATATGTTTTTTTAAAACCTACCATGAAGCTCTTCTCTGTATGTCCTGGACAAAAACAACACACTCAGTATGGAAGCACCAGAGAAACAGGTATCTTCAAGACTGAAGGCAAAAATTAAGAATGTGTGATTTTACCACATATTATCACCAGGACTGGTTCTGGAAATAGCAGGCATTGTTGCTGCTACTCTCATGGGGGGTTATAGAGAATTATTTTGTTTTGAGGGTTTTTTGGAGTGGTGTTGGGAGGAGGCTAGTTCCCAGACAACTGTGCTGGTTTTTTTATAGCAAAAAAGAGCTGAATCAGGAAACAATCATGGTAAGATATGGAAGTAACATTAAAAAAAAAAAAAAATTCCATGATTTAAAAGGTGTGGTGTTCAGCACCTGTCACTCCTTTGGTGATAATTCTCCGTGCATTGTAGGTATTGTTCATTAAAACGATACCAATTACTGTAACTTTCTCTTTTCAAATCTACATAGAATGCATAATTATACCATAGAGGATTCTTTCTTTGCCCTCTATTCAAAATGCAGATGATCTTTTTTCACTTTACTTTCAGTTACTGTTAGATGGGAAAACTTCTCCTTACTGCTTCATTTTTCTCTCACCCCTAATGCCTGAGGGGCTATCTTGCATGAACTCCTGTCAAAACCCCACAATCTGAAAGCCCACAAGAAGGATTTTGAAGTTACAAGTTATAATTGAATGCAAGGATCTGGAGCAGTTTACATAAAATAATTTCTTTAATTCTATTGAAAATATAGTTTTCCCCCAATCTGCAGACCCAAGTGTCACCCGCGCCACACACACCTCTCTGCACATACACACTCTCACCCCTCAAAAGCCCCTGCATAACAACCTCAGCCAGATTTTAACTCTTCTTCCTTATTAAAGTAACTAAGACCAAATTCATCTCAGGTCAATTATGCATATGCTTGAGCTTTTTTGAAATATATTTGGGGAGAAAAATGCTTTCCTTTTGGTTCCTTGCAGATAACATCTGCACCACCAAAAGTCCCTCAAAGTTACCAACAGAAATTGCTTCCTGAATTTTGAATGTCCTTCCCAAAATGGTCTAAAGGAATATGACATCTAAACTGGTTCCTTGTAGCACTCAGCATAAATTAATATAAATTCTGGTAAGGACATCTATAATGGCAGTGTTAAACATAAGTGGTTATATGATGAATATGGTTTTACAGACAATTACACCATCCCAATAAACTTGAGCCAAAGTTAGTCATTGCTTCTTGGCCAAGGTGTTTGCTTGTGCCTATTAACTAATTCTATTTATGTAATTCTAGCAGGGATTTCTGGTACATTTCCAAATAGCTTTATTCATTTATTAGCAACATGAACTGGGATATGCAGATATTTTTCTCTGTAGTTCCCTGGAGAGCAAGGGGCACAAACTTGCATAAAGTAAGAGCCAACAAATGAAGTGAATGATTCTATAAAAATCCAACAGAGTAAATTAAAATTGTGAGAGGAGAGAAAAAAATCCCAACCAATTACCAGATATTGAAATTATTGTTATAGAAAAGAATAATTATGCAACCTCAAGGAATAACCTAGCAGTTTCATTTCAAAAATATTCAACTATCTTCAGGACATCTTATGCTACAAAAGGCTCCTTCAGCTTCTCAGTGCCACTTTGTCTCTTTTGTAACACGACTAATTAAACAACACGGAGAAATATCCCCTGCCTTTTTGTCATCATGCTGTTCAACTTGCCTGATTTATTTGATGGAATAATCCAGTGTTTGACATATGCTTCTGCAAGATCATATTACGATGTCAAGCACTATTACCAAGCAAGCTCTGAATGAGGACTACATTAATGAGGACTACTCAAGGCCTGAATCAAGGGTAAGTTTAATAAAAACATGTCCTTTTACTACATTAAAACTATCACAGAGGGGGCTTCTTCCTAATACAGGTGCTTGACATTTCCCATTGAAATAACTTATTTCAAGCTATTACAATTGCAAAATTAAAAATGTTTAGGCTGGAGTCTCCAACAGTATGTGTCTGCCCTAAGTTGTTTGCTTGATGAAGTGTTTGCCTCTAAGAATCTCTCCTACTTCAATACTATCCCTCTTCGTAGTTAGGAAGAGCCCTCAAGACAACCTAAACCACAACATTTCTATACTTTAAACAAATATTTGTGAGCAACAGATCCAATCATTTCTCTCAACTCACTTAAGTGATTGTTCACACCATTAACAACCTCGGGAAGTTTTATTGAGTGAGGTGACATCTGTCATTAGACTAAACATGTACAGCTAGGAAAATGAAATTTGAGGGAAATATATGCCTTTTCCTCATTTCCCAAGGGGGAGAAATGTTACTTTACTACAGCTTTCAGAGGAAAAACTCATTTCCTCAAAAGTTTCCTGGCATTCATTCGCTGCATTGTCTAATAAAAGTTTTTACCAACATACAAATCATGCTTTGATCTCTAGGTCATCACAGCTACAAGAAAATAACATTATTCCCATCAGTTACTGTGTTGTGTCCAAATAGCAAGAGAAAGTGCAGTTTCAACTGTAATTCTACTCCTCCTATGACCTGGAGATGTCCCATGGTAGAATCCCTGCTTTTTTGGCCATTTGTTTTGTTTTGGTTAAAGGCAAGAAAGTGCTACACACACAAAACTGGTAGATGAGTTCTTGCACGGTCCAATACCCTAAATAGGTAAACAGAATTGTTTTACTATTCATTTTTACTTGCCAACTATAGAGCTCAGGATAGGATTTGCAGAAGCACTGAGCACTCACAACTGCAACTTAAAACAACAGAAGCTACATTTGAAAGCATGAAATACCATCCTGTCCTAATGTAATTCTCAAAACAGTTTCTCAAAGAACAATTTAATAAGGAGAATAAATTTGCCCCAAATCCATGGAAACCCTTTAAGACTTCTATTCTCTAATAATGATTTCCCAACGTATCTATGTGTCTTGGTGTTGACAGTAGAGATGGAGATACGTTGTCAACAGATGAGAGCTTGGCTCACTAGAGTGCTGACGAGTTTATAACCTTTTGAACATGAGTACATAATAATACTAAAGCATTACTGTTGTGTTTTAACCCCAGCCAGCAACTAAGTACTGTACAGCCACTCACTTATACCACAACTACCTCAGTGGGATGGGGAAGAGAACTAGAAAACAGAAAAACACATGGGTTCAAACAACAAGAGTTGAAGAATTAAAATAAAGCAGTATATTAAAATATTGTAACTAATGAAAAGGAAGGTAACAAAAAGAGAGAGGAATAACCACTCCCCCACACACCAAAAGACTAGAGATGCACAATAGCACTGCTCACCACCCACTGACAGATGCCTAGCCCAATCCCAGCAGTGATTGTTCCCTTTCAGCCAAATCCTCCCACCTGATACACTGTGCATGACATTCTATGGTATTAAATACCCCTTCGGGCATTACAGCAGGAGACACTGAAAAAAGTTCTTGACTTAGGGTAAGCACTGCACAGCAACAAGTTAAACCATCAGGGTGTTTTCAAGATTATTCTTATACTGAGTCCAAAACACAGCACTGTACCAGCTACTAGCTAGAAAATTAACTCTATGCCAAATAAATACAGGACAATTAATCTATAATGTTATATTAACAATTTACAAGCAAGAGGAAACTTTGCCCCAAACATCTGATAATCTCTATAAAGAGACAAATTAGGCTATAACAGCAGGTAGTAGCATTGCATCAATATGCAAAGAGACTGGATCTCAACAATGTTCTGTAATGTCTCAAAGAATGACCTTACCTCATGCTCCTGAGTCAATAACAATGGCAACAGCACAGTAGGTATGAGACTGAACCCTAATGTTGAATCAATAATCACTATGCTGGGTCATGGCCCTGCATCAATCTGAGACAGTTTTACATTATGAGGTTGCAACAACTCGTAGGATATTGCAAGGTCACCTTACATCAGTTCAGTGGTACTATGCCTTGATGTTGCATGAGTATATAGAGATGACAGCAAACAAGTGTAGAGGGATGCTCAGTTCTGAAATGACCATCACAGAGTCATCATGCATGATATTAATGATAACGATTGGTGACTCTTATGTCACAAGGTCAGTTAAATTTCTCTTTGCAGGACAGATTAAGGTGAATGCTAGGCAAAGTTTTGATAAAACTAGCAAAGGCACCCCAAGACTGTCCTTCCACATTTTCACTTCGACCTGCATGGACAGCAGGTACTTTGTTCTAGCACACTTTTTATCTGCTCAGCCATTTGACTGAATATGATTGACCTCACTACAACCTGAGCAGAGTAACAAGATTCAAAAGGAAACCACTGTGACAGGGAAATGGCCCAATTATGCTGAGACCAGCTTTTTCCCTGGCAAAAAAGATTCAAAGCATAACACATCAAGACACAGAAGGAAGCAGGCACCCAGTGATTGCTGTCGAAAGAAGAGAACAAAAAGATGGCAATTATTTTAATCATCTTCCAAGAGGTGGCAATAATGTTTCTTATAATTGCAAAGAGAAGGAGAAATGTCAATAGTTCCAACCAGCCTTTTTTTCTGAATGGAGCCTGAATCAGCTCTTCATTTAGGCTATTGAAGCATCAACTATTTCCCATTAAACTATACTTGGGTCAGACTGCTTTGGTCACATTCAGCTTAGATTGAATTTGGAGTGATAATTACTGTAAATTCACATCACTTTCCTGGGGTGAATTTGTTTCAGTTTCTTGATATTATTTCCCCATGCATGTTTCCTTCTGTATCCCTATTATTGACACAGTGTTTCCTTATATTTCCTTATTACTGTTACAGTGCTGATTGTTGTTGAAGTAGGTTTTCCTAGATTCAATCCATGGGGTTTTATATAACAGACATTTATTTATACTTGTATAATAAAATATAACAACAAGGCTTTTTTAAACAAATACAGAAACAGCTGAGGAAGACTAAATTAAAGACAGCACCACAATTACTAGTTCTTTTGTCCTCGTTTTCAATGGCACCTGGTGAGCAACAACCCAAGTTGGCAGCAGACCTTGTACTCCTCTGCCTCTACTCTGTTATGTGCATGTACTTGGCAGGAATAAGGATCTCTCTCTAAAATGATACCATTTCAAACTGGCATGGAAGCTAGTCATTATGTTTTGAGAAATAGTTGCAGAAGAATAAAATGTAGCGGTGACGAAGGACGTAACTCTGTGTATGCTCTGCCTCAGGCTGAACACGGGAGTTTCACTCCCTAAAGGTGGGTGCCCAATGTAAGCATTCCAGCTCAACCTCATGTCACATACAAGGCTCTTCCATAAAGGATTCCAGGATCCTTACTATCATTTACACAACTTCTGTGGCATTACAGTGAACTGATCCATAAAGTGGATATAATACAAGTGTACATAATGAAGTTGGCATACAGCGGCAAATTTTAAATAGAACTTGTCTCAGTCTCCCAGTACTGTGTGTAACCTGTTCTGGAGTTCCCAGCCCATCACTTCATATTTCATTTTGACAGTTCAATGTATGCCACCCTGAGTGCTTGACCTGAAAATGTAGACATGTTTCAGATGAAACAGAAGGTTAATTAGAAAAGCTTAAGCCATTAATGAAGGCTATCAATTATTAATAAGTTGGTCCACTATTCTCTTTTGCCATATCCAGAAGTATTTATAAGCCAGTGACAGCTTTTTAGGGCTGACGACATCTCTTAGCAACTGTATTACTCTAGTCATATGATGAGACCCCACAAGCAAAGTTGGAAAACACCAAATGCATTTTCAGACAGAAGACTTCTAAGGAAAAATTCAAGGTGATGGAAGACAGAAGATAGAACCACTTCACACCTCCAGAACCTTCCTGGCCACTGCACTATAGTGGACTTTGGAGTTGCATCTGAGTCACTGAGTGCTGCTGGTAATGAAGCACAGAACCATGAGACAGAGGTTTTTATGTAAACCTTGCATTTTTAATTTAAAAAAGTCACAGCAACAGCTATTTTAAAGTAAATATATCAGTCCAAAAATATATGCATCCTAAGACATAAAGAATCTGCCAGGAGTTTTCCACAGACCAGTATTTTTTGAATAATCATAGACAATGTTGAAAGATGTCAAAATATGAGCATGGAGAATTATCTTCAGCAAAGGAGAGCAGAATTTCTATTAATTGTCTTCACATATGTGAAATTTATTTCCCTTGCAAAATAAATCTACCATTGAAGAAAAATGTTTAATTAAGAAATGTTAATAGAAACATGCCTTTTCAACAATTTGTATTAAGATTTTATTACCACATTAAGGATGAAAGCCTACTCAGTTGTGAAATCATCACTTATACGAAGTGCTAGAATCATCATCATTTGTTAACTGTACAGTAAGGGAAAAGGATTCGGGAAGTGCAACACAGAGTCTGACTGGAGAGGAAATGATGATTATCCTGGTCTTTTCCTGTTCTTGGATTCTTCATTACTGCTAAATGCATGGTATTTTTCAAAACTTAAAGATGCTTTTCATCCTGTTTGGGTTATGGTTTGCATCATGATAGATCAACTTTAACTTCCAACTGGAAGTTTGTTATATAACATCACATACTGAAGTAGCCACTTTAAAATAAACCAGTATACAACATTGTCATGGATTGGCATAATGACATCATATTCCCTTCCCTCTTAGGTCATTAAAAATAACCTAAGCCTACCTAAAAAAACACAAACCCTATTGAATGACATTATGATGCTTTCTACCTCAGAAAATTTTCTGTTCCTTTTTGCATCAGAGATCCAGAGAATAAACTGTAATAATATTTAATGTTTCAATATTCAGCTTTTATCCTCAGGAGACAAATTTCCCTAAGCTAATTCCACTGCTTGATTGTTCCGTGTAGACTGTAGACCATTTTCCAAGGCAAAGGTTTACAGAAATTTTACAGAAGATAGCCAACCATTGTACTAATCTTATATATCTTTTTTATCTTATGTTCCACTTTGAATAAATTATTGCTTGCATATACTTTTCTGCTGATCTCTGGCACTGCTCTTCAGATAATGTTTCAGAAAGGCCTGGACCATTTTAGATATTTCTTGACAGATCTTTGAGAAATGTCAATTTCATCCTTGTTCTGAATGGGCCATTACACTGTCCCCCTTGTCCCTGTATTTTGAAGACTATACTCCCTTCATCTATACTAAGCCATACTTTTCTTTTGGCAACCCTTCAGTGAGCTTCCAAGGTCTGAAGGAATCCCTCAGTACTCCAAATGTGGGGGCAAGAACTGAATATATTTGCACACATATAGGGTAAAAGGATATGGTAGGCTTCTTTATGCTGGTCTTAACCACACTTAGGTAGTTCTGTCAGTCATATGGAAAGGACATAATAACAGAGTAACAAAGAAATTCAACAGCAAAAACTACCAGGGTTGTTAGTGAGATATTATCATTACAAACTTTCCGATCTAATATTGATCTCAGGGAAAATTCTCAAAAGAATAGTCTGTTTCTATCAAGAATAATCAAAGCACTTTCAAAAAAGTCAGACATTGTTTATATTAGTACAATAAAGCATCCTCTTATCTTCAAATGGTAGGCCTTTAATACTTTGAAAATTAATTCCAGATCCTGTGAGGTTTTCTATATTCTTTTAAACCTTCAAATGATGATAGCCATATTCTGTGGCTCCCTCTCATTTTTTTTATAATCTATGCATCAGTCCTTATAACACATTTCCAAGCACACCATCCATACTCTACTAACAAACAGCTGTGATGTGGGAAGGGAAGGCAGGACACACAAATCATAAGAAGCATCACAAACCCAACCAGCATGAAATGCAATGATGACCCCTTGAACACTAAATTTATTGTCTCTAAGGCAGACACCTTTAGCTATCTTGACCTTTTAGATTCAAAGCACTCTTTAGGGTCAAATATAGCCATTTCATATGGGACAGACTCACGTTTACCAACAAAAGAGTTAAAGGAATTTTAGTCTCCCATTTGTACAAAACTGTCTCCTTCCTAGTTTGTCCTCCCTGCTGCTGAAGAGAGCAGGAACAAGGCTCATAGGTCAAGATAAAGACAGGGAGATCATTTACCAACCATTGCTGTGGGCAAAACAGATGCAACTGGGTAAATGAATTTACTACAAGTAAATGTGTATTTATTTATTTATTAATTTTCTGATTTGGTGAGCAGGAAATAAAAAGACAAACATTAAAGGGACAACACCCTTTTCCAGCTGCACTTGACTCCATCACTGCAGACTCCTGTCCCTCACCCTTGCTAGCACCACAAGCTACACTCAGTCTCCTCAGTGAGGCAACAAATGTTAAAGGGTGGGTTATGATCTGTACACAGCAGTTTCTCTCTGCTGGCTCCTTCTTTCCTACACTTTTGCTCTACTCCAGAGTGGGCTCTCCACAGGCCATTTCCTTTTGGAATATCCATCTGTTCCAGCATGCAGTCTTCCATAGTCTGCAATGAATATCTGCTCTGCCATGGAACACCACCTTCTTCTCCTCACACCTTGGTGTTACCTCTGCTGTTTATCAACTTTTCCTCAACCCCCACCCTCTTCTTGGCTTTTTCTGCCCTTTCTTGAATGCACTTCCACAGCTGATGGGCTCATCTGTGTCCTGCACTGGATCCACTTTGGAGCCAGCTGAATCTGGCTCAGGGCAGACCCTGATCTTGTCCCACAGAGGCCACCCTGTATCTTCCATCTTGCCCACATTTACACACAACACATGGTTTTACATACATGATGTAATAATTCAGATGGCTGCATAGCCCCCTCTCTTGTTTCTCTATAGTAGTAGGGCTTCCTGTCATCTCTTTATCTAATTTATATGTTCAAAGTAGTGCAGTTGGGCAGTAAAGTGGACCACAGGCTCTTTAGTCTAAGCAAGACAAACCACAGATCCCAAATTATGCAGGGAGTCATTTCCTTTGTTCTCATTCTAAGTGAATGACAAGAGCAGCTTTCTCTCTCCTACTCCTCCATTTGTCAAAAACATACTTAAGTGAACAGAACCAATGTCACTAAGCATCACACTTGACAAAAGACAGCGACAATCCCCCCAGAGAGCACAGCCCTGCAGATGAACTCACTCTACCTTATATTTGCCTGGTTTCAGGAACTTGTCACCTACTCCAATGGGCAGGAAGCACAAAAGAAAAAAAAAAAAAAAGGGAGTTCTAGTAGCACTACAGTACAAAAACCACATCAAGATTAAAAATTAATGATTTCTTAAAAAGGACTGAACAATGCTCAGCAGCTAAAGCTTTAAGCTCTTTAACCAGCTCAAGTGTGTTCCTTGGACTTTGCCTTGCCCAGGTGTTACAAGTGACCTCCTAACCCCCAAACCACATACGGTATCAACAGTTCTGGGAAAGAAGCAATGCAACTCATTCTCCCAGGAAAAGGATGGCTTTTGACACAGAAGTGAAAATGTGAAAGGCAGAAAGCTTCTCTAAGAATTCTTTTTCTCTCATGTTGAAAGAAACAGCACCTATCCAGTAGCTATCGTCAGTACTGAGCACCACCTACGTGGGTAGCTCCAAATCAGGAATCTATTTCAGTGAGCACTATAGGACATGAATCATGAGCCAAATACTGTATTGGACAATGCTCTCAGGCACGTGGTGTTATTCTTAGGGTTGTCCTGAGCAGGGCCAGGAGCTGGATTCTATGATCCTTGTGCAGCCCTTCCCACTCAGGATAATCTATGGTCTATAGTATTCCATGAATGCTAATGAAGAGTTTGTATACTCATAATTCCTCTGTGGAAACAAAAGTTTGCCTCAACCTTGATATATTTAAAAGTTGCTTAAAAACTATAATTTGCCACTTTTTCTCAACACAATGTTTTACTCAAAGAAGAAAGAAATTAGAATCAGGCACCATGGACATCTCACAGTAGCAATATCAAGAAATCTATTGGACTATCATCACTTTCATAATGATGTGTGTCAGACTAAGACCAGGTGTTACACAGAGAACAATACTGAAAGCACTCTGCAATATGTAATTGAAGTGGGCAAAGCATCTCACATTTGTACTTTTGCCTATTTCTGTATTTTTACCCCATGCTTCTAAAAATCTAATTTTCCTAGCTGTTATTTCTTTCACATCCAGTTTTATAACCTAAATTTTTCATCAAGGAAATGAAATTACTCTGCTAACAAATATCTCTTCTGAGAGGAGGGGGATAGGAGTAGGCCAAGCAGGAAATGCATTGTGCAGCAATCAAGGGATGTTAAGACATGGCCAAAGTAGATCAGTATTGGGTGCCTTGCTTCAAAATTGTGTACAAGGTACTACCTTCTGTCCCCAAACAGCAATGATCATCCCTTAGTGCAGCTGCTCACATTACAAGGGATGTCTTCTCAATTACCTCAAAGGCGAGATTTACCATTCTCTAGTCACAAGTTCACAATCCCATTAATAACCACCTCAGGAATCACTGCAAGGTTCCAGACTACACATCACATTATGTCCTCTGATAAAGGTTTTATAACCTGAGCCACCATGCCATCTAATGTGTCAAAATATTTTTTTTTCCTAGGCTGACAACAGGAAACCATAGCACAGCCCGTTCGTCTTCTAACCCAGCATTATCATTTAATACCAGCTGCCACTAAAAGTTGGAAAAATAAGTTCTAAGAAAAGAATTACATATACTAAGTACTGAGATAGGATGAACACCACCACACTGGATGGGAACTGATGGTTGAGAACCTAAACTGGTCACACTAATGCTGTAAAAGGATTTTGAAACAGACATGATTGGATGACATCTGTGCGCAGATGCACCAACCTGGGCTTACACAACCAACCAAGCTCAGAACCAAAGATACCCTAGATGGCATGCAAAGAGCCAGCTTCAGCCTATGAGTGAGTAGCAATGCTTACTTGGTGCTGCAGCTTCATGAACAAATCCTCCCAAACATTCAGGTGCAAAAGCAGTGAAATCTGCTTGTAGCTGCAACTTGTGGACTCATACGTTTGAATTTGTATTAGTCTTGGAATATCTTCATGATCACTCATTATAACACACAGATAGCCCACAAGAGACTGTGGGGATTAGTGGGGAGTTGCTGAGACAAGGCACAGGCAACACAATTTTCTGTAAATACTGCTAACAGATAAGCATCAAAAAACAGAGAAGAGTTGAAGGACAATACTGGCACAAAACAAACAAAGGCTAAACTGATGTATATGAATATATATAGGCTTGGAAAGAACTTTAAAATCTTAGGAAAAAAAATTCATTTTAGAGCAGCATTTCAAGGGAAACAGCAGAACCAGAAAACCAGGGATGAGGTAGATCTGATACAGTCAGAAAAGACAATGTGATGGTGCAACTCCCTGTGAGGGTAGAGGACTGAACTTGATGATCTAGATAATCCCTTCCCTGTTCTGTGTTCCTAAATTAAGATGCACAGCCAGCAACCCTAAAATCCAAATCCATTTGGGAAGCCCCAAAACTAACAATTGATTTTTCCCATCAGAAAGGGAAACAAATTCTGATCAGAATAAAAACTAATGAAGATTTTTAAACCTCTTTCAAGCAAAACAGTTTTCTAACACATGATAGTCTGAACTATATGTCTTTTTACCTCCAGACTGATCAAAATTGAGTTAATCTCCAAAAATTAAGGTAATTACCAGTAACCACTGTAGGAGGATTATAGTTAATTGGGCTCTTCAAAAGTAAAGTTTTAAAGAAATATAAATGAGAAACCACAACCTCCTTTCCTTGACAGAAACACAGAGGAGAGAAGACACGAATATGGTATAAGGGCACAACTGTAAGAACTACGTTTTTTCATTAAAAGAAACAGAGAAGACTCACATATGCAAGAACATAAAAGTTCTTCAAAGGAATAAATACAAGGAGAAAATGACCCAGTCTCACAACTGGACAAAATCAGTACAGTTATCACAGGAAAATACTTTCAGAACGATGGAATAAATTCCTCATGTAAAACCCTCCCAAACCTGTAAGGGTATGAAATCAAGTCTTAGCAGTGATTGAATACAATAGTTCTGCAAAAGTGTTATCTGCAGAAAGGTGCTAACAGTTCTAGACTCCCTGGGACAATGGATGCTGCAGACTATAAACTTATACACAGGCCTCCTTCTTGAAATGACCCCTCCAGCCCTGGTGTTGAGTACATTGGTACAACACCACCCCAAAGAAACACACCCAAAGGGAACCCCTATTGACATCCTGCTAGTCCAATACCTTAAATACCTTTCAGCATATCCCAATTTTTTTCTACATGTTGCCAAATCCAGTGCTTACTATTGAAAGGCTGTGTTAACCTCCCTGTTCTAGTAAAGGAGATACAGTTACTTCCATCTAAAACACTGCAGGACATGCTGCCCACCTGAATTATATGAAAAGATCATTGTCCATTGAGGGCCTATTCTCTCTGGATATATATTTAGGATACAATATACCTTCTGTGAAACGACAGCCTGCTGATAACAAGAATATTTGTCAAAATTGTTTAGCAATGCACCCAAAGACAGTCTAGATCCTTTCCCCTTAAACACAGGGAAATGCCTGCAAAGTCGGAGGATCTCGTTCCTGTCACTAGTTAAGATAGTATACTAGAAGCATGATATGGTTCCCTACAGAATTGATTAATCCCACAGTCTCTTTAAGGCTGAGCAGCATCATACTAAAGGGGTTTAAATGATGCAAACCCTGAAATCATGTATGTGGTACTGGATTTCAGATGAGATTGTCTGAAAATAATAGAATAAAACAGATACGATAAGATAGCAAAGGAAGCCTAAGTCAGTATAAGACACTTTTCTTTGTCATTCTTAATGATTGCTATTACCCAGCTTCCAGAAACTGCACTCCTAACATCAGTAATTGACAAGAATAGAGAATAAGCTAAAACAAGGCTTGTGTGCACTGAAAGTAAATTTAGACAGTCAGAGCTAGTAATAGATTTGGTTATCAGGTATAGGCAAAACCATGTTTGGCTGATCCTTTACACTGGTCCAAATTATACCAGTTATATGAGGCAGTAAGTCTCTTTCTGTAGGCTACAAATTGCTTAAGCAAAGCACCCAGAAATTAAATGTAGCAGAAAAAAAGATATGCCAAGATATTTAAGAGAATGTTCACACTACATAAGCTTTACTTCAACTGGCTTTCAGACTGTTGAAATTTTTGCAGTCTCTCCATCCCACTATCCCACTTCTTTTACATAAGGAGATGGAAGAGGAAAACGCTTGTATCATGTATTTAACATAAAAACCTTTCAAACCAGCAGGAATCCCTTAGTTCAATCATGCTTTATGTACTGAAAGGTTAACTAATGGGAGAAGCTTATTAGCACAAATAATACCATTTCTGCCTTGATCCCAACAACACACAAGCTAAGCAAACTCAGGCTTGATGCACACTTAGAAAAAACAAGCAACAACAAAACCACCACACAGCACCTGCTGCTGTACAATGGGTTCTCAGATGTGTGGGCAATAGCAGGAGCTGTTGGCAACAGCAGCTTTCCAAGGGCACTAGCCTCCCCCAGCTGTTGGTATTGAACCACTCTCAGGGGGAAGAAGGGAGCACTGTGAAGACTTTTGATTTAAGATGAATATTCAGAGCCAGCCAGCCCCAGTTCTGAAGCAACAACTCTAGTTACATCATTTAATCTCTAAAGCTTAGATTTTCTCCTTCTATAAGCATTCTCATATCTACCTTTTAAAGAGATATTGTGATTATATAGCTCTTTTAAAGTTACATGCAAAAGTATGTTTTAGGCTTTATAATAACTGTTAGGACAATGTTTCTGAACAGGAACTGTACCTTTTCTAGAAAACTAATGGTAAGAAAAACTGAGAAGAACTAGCCAAAATCCAGTTCAGTGCATTTTCTCCTCAAAATTGTCTCTGGTAGAATAGGAAAAACGCAGCATTGCCTTTCATTTCTGATGTAAAACTGCACAGGACTAGTCTTTCATGTTTTCTAGAACAGATGATTTTCATCTCAGAGTTAGCTACATATCATCAAATTATCTTTTTCCTGCATTGGGTTTCGAAACTTTATAAAAATTCAAGTCACAGTGCAAACAATGTGTAACATTGCTTGGATTAGATCAAGTTTGTTTAGCTTTTTTGGTTTTGTTTGGGTTTTTTTGTTTGTTTGGTTGGGGTATTTTTTGTAAGATTCAATAATATGTTCCTCTCTGAGATGTTCTTCCTAGAGGCTTAATAGAGAAACAATTCATTTCACCGTAGCTGATGTAGTACAAAACAGTTGTTAACCTCTGATGAGAAGGTTACATCAGATACCAAGCCAGGGTAAATTAAACTGACAATTGCCCTTGTTTAATTGCTTTTGAGTAGTACTCAGTATGTCTAAATGTACAGTGAATTATTATCCTACCCTGCTGCTATCTATTAACATGAAGATCAAGAAATTTTATTTTACTCTTCTGATGCCACCATAACGAAGGTGATAAAGGCTTTAATTGCAAACAGATTTAATTTAGAAGCTATTAGTGCAATTTATCCAAGCATACAGAAGACGGGTTATTCTGAATAAGCTTGTAAGTTTGGTGCTTCTTGCAAAGAACAAAAATCTATGTTGCCAGTTGTTAGAGTCTAAAAATGTTAGATTTTAGATTTTTTTTAGACTTGGATTTTAATATCTTTTAGTCTTTTTCAGAAAGAGCACCTAAAACCTTACACTCATCTCTTTCAAATATCAGTTATTTCAAGAAAAGAACTTCACTGGAGATGGTCTGTGTTTCTTTCATTGACATAGACAGAAAAAACCATTATGTTATTTCAATTCCTTTGTATTTAGTATTAAAAAAAAAATAATTAGGAAGCAAAATCTAAATTTTCCCAGTATCAGAAAAAGTCCTAGTATTTCCTTGTTTATTCACTCACTGGTAATACAGTGTGATAGAATGTGAAAATCCCAATTATTTGTTCTGAAATACAATGAGAAAATACTGCAAAACAGTAAAGGCAATTCATCTCAAGTTTTACTGAAATTATTATATATATACAGCCCTAGATGACACATTCTACATAAACATTACAGTCACAGGAACAAATAAAATAAATACCAGGCAAAGCACAGTAATTGTTTACACAGTGCACAAGAACAAGCAATAGCATAATATTTATTGCCATATAGGGTGTTTGGATAGATACTGTGAGATACTCTGAGATCTGACCATATAACACCTAATAGCAATTCACAGAACCACAAAGAATCCTAAGACAAACCTGTACAAATGAAACAAATTTCAAGCTTCAGAATGTACTTTAAACAAAGGCTATATATTTACGGAAGAATCTTTCTCATAAGCAATTCCATTAAGGCATTTGCATCTAATTAGGAGATAATTTTTTATTTCTGCACTTAGACTGAAGTACTAGGGTCTGACTTCACAAGATGTACAACACTAAAGTGGACAGGTGTGCCATGAAAAAATGCTGTTAATTCTGTCCAGTAAACCAAATCAGGATCATCTCAGTAGAAGTCTGCTTCCTTTACACAGCAAAGCTCTCTCTTTTAAATCAGGAAAAGTAGCATACTTAGTTCCCTATATCTTTAACACAGGTTTCACAAAATCACCCAAATGTAACTTCCCATTGATTCTTCCTCCATCTCCTCCAACTCTTAATTTTCAGTCTTCATTGTCCAGCTGATTTTAACAGTCTTGAGCGCCAAACCCCCCAAATTATTTTCAGATTTGTGACTCTAATCAGGCTAACTTGTGGTCCAGCCAGCAATTTTACCATCCATGCCACTCTTGCCCCACTAGATCTTTCTTCCATGTCTCTAGCTTCATAAGCTTCAACGACAACTGCAAAAGCACTAGAATCTACACACAGACTGTCACTGAGTGAGGAGTCAATGAATCCCTGTATCAAATCACTGAGCTTCCATGCTGCCTGAATGGAGCCAGGGATCTAAAATCCATCATCTTTAGCCACAGGACATCAGCATGCTATTTGCCGCACCGTTGCATTCAGCTACGCATATTCATTCAAACACCTGGTACAGACACTGGCAACAAAGCAGGGTCTGAAGCACAAAAGGTCACTGAGATAGCTTGATGGGGTATAGTGCCAAATGGTGGCAGCCACAAAGAGGCATGCTGGGGTGAGAAGCTCCTTATTGTTCGTAGGTTAAGTGTCAACTCATGACCTCCTACCACAGAGACTACTTCCAAGGAGCTAGTAGACAAAAATAAATGGATCATTCCTATGCATAATGTGAACTAGTTAAAATATATTAAAAATGGATTATTAATCACTCTTTAAAATAAAAACAGAAGTAACAATAACATGCTTTAAAACTGTCTTGAAAACTGAAGGTCCATTTCTTTTCTTCAAATTAGTTTTCCTTTACGAATTCTTCTGCGCTCTAGGGAACAATAAATGCAGCATGCATGAACACATGGGATTTTGTAGTACCAAAGAGTTTAATAAAGAACAGGAAAAGACTGAGGGCATTTTGGGACAGGATCATTGAGTATTTAAATAGAATGCTTCCACAAAAAAAAATAAAAAATAAAAAAAAAATCAGGATCTTTGGCAATTTTACACCAGCTGGCAAAACAGCCAGTGACGTGCATATCTCAGATTTGAGACTCATTCAGATATAGCTTCTATCAGGCAAAATAACAATGCTGGAGTCAGATACATTTGCTATGGGATTTTTTATTCTATTAACCTGATATAATTGGCACATAGCTATAATATGCTCCTATTTTTTGTGCGGATGATCTGGATATAGTAGCCTACAATACATTAATTACTTTCAAAGTACTTGCTAAGGAACAGAGGCCCTCTTCCTGGTCTAGGCTGACCCTAGCCAGTAACAATGCATCCCACCACAGCTGCTCATTCACTTACTCCTCCCCAGTGAGACTGGAAAGAAAAGTGGAAGGGAAAAAGTAAGAAAACTTATGGATTAAGATAAGGACAATTTAATTGATAAGTGAAGCAAAGCCATATATTTCCCATTGACAGAAAGATATTGAGCCACTTCCTCGTAAGCGGTGTGTCAACATGCATAAACTTACTTGGAAGGACACAGGCCATAAGTCACCAGCATCTCCTCTTACTCTTCCTTTCCCTGCATTTTTTCACTGGGCACATCTTCATATGGTACAGAATGTCGCTTTGGTCAGTTTGGGTTAGTTGTCCCAGCTGTGTTCCCTTACAAATTCTGGTGCACTGCCAGAATAGTTAGTGACTTTGGAATTTATTCAGGCTTGTCTTTTAACTTACAAATGAGCTGATAGGGTAATTTTACCATCTCCAGTCTGATATCTTCAATAATAAATCTCGCACACAGACACATCGTGATATACAGAAAAAAGCAACAATATATATGAAGCACAAAGAAACTAATTCTTTCAGCATACACCACACCTGGTTAAACAGAGACAGCAAATGGATTTGCATCTCTCAGGGGAATGCCTATTATGCCTTTGATAGGGGTTTTGTGAAGAAAATATCTTTTTATCCATACTACCAATAGATCGGTCATCTGCTCAGTTTCATAGCTTTCAGTACTTAAATTGCATATTAATCTTCTTTTTTTTTTTTTCAGCCATTTCCCCCTTGTCCAGAGAATTCAGAATTCTGGGCAGCCTTTCATCTTCCTGTGAACAAGTTCAAGTAATCTAAAAAATAACCAGCCATTAACTAGAAATTACTTTTCTGTCTAAGGAAATGTAGTAACTAACTGTATGCAAACTCTTATTCTGCCTCAGTGTTGATTAAAACAGATACACTTAAGTCAAATTCTTAGTTCTTCTCCTGATTTTAAATTTTCTGCTTCTTCTGTGTTTGCTCAGATGACATGCCACTGCAGTTTTGAAGGGAGTCTCCAGGAAACTTCATACAGAGGAGCCAGAATTGTCTCTACAACTCTAAAATCCAAACACTAACTGGGGCCAGTCACAGTATAACTGAAAAAAAAAATTGGCTGAATGTACACATATATTTTCTTCTATTTATACTAATTTCATTTAGCAATGTCAACATCAAATTCTGTAGCCTTCAGTTGTAGCCTGGTGCTACATGATGGATCCCCACTAGCCCGGGTCTACTGAAGCAAAACTCCTCACAGAATCACTAACATTTTTGCTCAAATCTATTGTTTACTTCTTACAAGGAATTCAGCAACTGGACCAGTCTCACACCACCATTATGAACATCCAGACGTCAGATGGCAGTTTATGATACAGAACAAAATGAAAGAATGCAGACTAAACCAGCAGCACACATGAATAAGTGATTTCCCTCTCCACAGTCGTCACAAGAATGATATCAATCATCACCTGCAACTGTCTTCCTCTTCTCATCTGATCTCTATCTTTTGCATGTTGTAAAGCACAAAACATAAAAAAAAAAAAAAAAAAAAAGAGGTATAGTAGTGTAAGGTGAATGAACACATAGAAACATTTGACCACAACTCAGACATACAGTCTATTAGGTATCCATTGTGAAAGACAATTTCCTGATACAGGTTTGGACTTGGTACTTTGAATGAAGTGTCAGAAAAACAAAAGAAATATCATAAGGAGGAAGCTAATGTTCTAGCAACACTCTCATTACATGTGTTACAGTCTATTCACACAAACATCTCATGCCTCATATGCAACATCGATCTGGATGGTATGCTATTCATTTTTGCAGGGCTGCCCCTTTATACTTCATTGTAAATCAGGAGACACAATAGCTTCAGAAGCTGTAATTTTTTGTCATATAAAACAGACATCTTAATCAATAAATTTTCACAGTATCTGAAAGACTCATAATTAAAAAATGAACCCAAACAGAACAACTGTAAATTAAATAAGCAAATATATAACTTAAGAATAAAATATGGTTTTTGACTTCAAATCTTACAAATAGAAAGAGATCATAATGGTCACTCCAGAACATACATGATATGCAAAAAAGCAGACAAACTATTAAAAACTTCCCTTAGCAGAGTATGAGCAACTTTTACAACCTTAAAAATTGAATCAAATCTTGATAAACCATAGCCTATCCTATGGCTTTTGGATTATATTTTACTTTAGTGATACACATTAGAAAACAATGATTATCAAGTAGCTTTTGTCACCTGTTATCACCAACAGAACACCCAGGGAAGAGTGAGGAGGTCAGAATCCAGTCAACAGCAACCAAAAGTCAGAATTCAGTAAACAGCATCTAAAATACAGTCTATGAATGGAGTATCTAGAAAAGCCCCAGAGAAAGAGGTCCTCCCAATGCTCCTCCAGGAAAATCCCTGTCACTTTCGTTATTACTATTATTATTAAATATAATTGCTCCTGAAAAAGTCAAGTTGCTAAGTATAGACAAAGTAAATTATACTAAAATTAGACTTTCCTGTTTTAATACCTATTTTCTCATTATTCCATAATTTGCTTTATGGTTTAAGTACTTGGTTTTTAAAACTTTATTATCAATTTCATCTGCTTTCATAGCTCTGATTTACAAATCTATTTATCCCATAATTGTATTATATTTTGATCCATGCTCCTTTGTTTCTTGTGACAACTGAAAACGGCCCAACAGAAGGTATATTTTGAAGAAAGGAAAAGCAACAACCTTTGAACATGACAGCACAAAGCGTGTGGTCATTTTCAGTCAGTTACAAAAGATCTTGGCCTCATGGAAAACTTGTATGTGATTTGCTAAGTAAGAGGTCCTAAATAGTCTTGCATTTTAAGTGTCATTTAAGGATGCACCTTTAATTTTGGATTTCAACTTTTTCCAAAATAATTCTGAAGTGAGATCACTTCTATGGCTTTGAACCATAAACCAGACACAAAACAAGTCTTAAAGACATTTGAGAAGTCAATAATACTTTAAAAGTTTCTCTTCAACTTTTCCATTGCATGCAGCAGCATGAGTCTCAGACCACATTCTTTATTTGAACAGTTAGGTAGTGTCAATGATATATATATGATGAACTGATACCATACCCAGAAGAGCACAGCAGCATGCCTTTGCTCCTCATGAATGACTGGCAAACCCTGCTAATCCATCCTGATCACAAAAGAACACGAGAAATTATAGCTGAACGAGGTCTTTATTTACCATTAGTGAACATCTTCAGGCATAAAATTGGCCACACTACACAGGAAGCATTCAACAGAACCTTTAGCATTAATATCAACCACAATTAGTAGATTTTTTTTAGGTATTTGAAATAACCTGAAGCTAGTACCATGTTTGTTTGTTTCAGTCTATTCAGCAAAATTTGTTATAATTTTTTTTTAAAAAATCACTCATTAAAAGTTCATTTAAGGGTGAAGAAAGGTAAATATTTGAGACAAAGATATTAAGAAAAACTATGTGCCTTCATCATTAATGCTGAAAAGTCTCATTGTGCAAGTTCTTATCTTAATGCAGGATCAAAATTTATTTTTTTGTACTTGTAGCTGTTCCCTCTCTTCCTTTCACTGACTGCCACAAAGAAGAGCCTAACTTTCAATTTCTCTGCAATATCCCACTAGGAATCCAAGAACAACAAGATTCCACCTCAGACTTCTTCTACGACCTTAACAAATTTACATCTATGCACCTCTCCTCACGTGCCAGGAATACTGCTCTCCAGTTAATGGATAGCATTTTACACATGTTGTATTATAACATCTGAAAAATATACATTGTCTTGTTCAGACACATCCAGCCATTTTTGTTTAGCGTGAGCCATAGAATTCCAACTAATTATGTTTAGCACTGTTCACTTATATGAAGTCTCCTGGAGTTCTTTTTGTTTTGCTTTTAAGCAAGCAAGAAAATGTGTTTTTCTATTAAAAAAAAAACAAAACAACAAAAACAAACAAAAAAACAACAATAACCAAAAAAACAAACTAAAAGAAACCCCCAGGATTTGATTTCGTTTTCATTTTAGCACAAAATACAAACAAGACATTTAGATATACCACAAAAGAGAAAAAACAGAATTGGTGACAGTCTAATGGCTCAAGGCCATATGCTAACCCCTTCCAACAAATCTGAATTTTACAACAGGATTCAAAATAAAACCACTTAAAATGCTGGCAGTGACTACTAGCCCTGATGCTTGTTTTGGGTTGTTTCAGAACCACCCTGCAATATACCCAGCGTTTCAACTCAATTCTGAGCATGGCAACCTCCATCCAGCAGCAGAATAAGGCCCTTTGTCATTCACATTAGGTCTGTTTTGGCCTCTGGCATTCCTCCTGTTTATTTATACCTTCAAGGTTCCATGAAATGTTAACAACTTCCCAGCTCATTCAAAACTTGCAAATGGCCCAATTCCCCTTCCACTATGAATTAATGCATAGAACATTGGAAATCATGCGAACATCGAGTAACACGACTGGCTTCTACCTCTAGTAAACCTCTTGGGGTTATTTTTCAAAGGACGACAAAGCAAAAAACCTCTTCTCCTCCAAAAGCATCATATAAAGTAAGAAACTCTGAAAGTTTCCAGTTCTAGTGTTCTCGTTTTCTCAAATAATTCAACTCTCCCTAAAGCCACCTTCACTCAAGCTCTCACAGAAAAGTCTATTTTCTTCTTGCAAAGCCATGCTGTGCTAACATCACATTCTTATTCTTCTGAACCATCCTGCTAAAGCAAGCATCAGCTGTATCAGCTTGAGGATCTGTTCAGTTCTCACTTAACTTTCTTAGTGTGGGAAAAAACACCACATTATCACTCCCTTTTATTCTTTGCCTTCCAAGAATAGTAATACTTTACCATAAATTCAGCTGTATTCAGGACTGTGCATATGCCACAGTAGATTAACACTGATGCTAAACGTTTCTTTAATTTTTAAATAATTCCTATTGCTGTTGAATCACATAAGGCTTTTGAGTTTTGTTTTGCTTGTTTCCTCCCTCCCCAATTTCTTCTGGCATCAAGACTTGGTTCCCTGTACATCCCAGTCAGTAATTCTACAAAACCCTAAAGAACTACTAAAGGCAGTTTAATTTGATGAGTGCTGAAGACATAGAAAGCAGAGAATATGACACATGCTATTTTAGAGTAACACTTTTCTTCAAATGCATATTCAGTTAACAGAAACCCAGGTCTGGCATAGACATGGGCCTATCTATACTCACTATGTGCAGCTGCAGGAAATCACCGAGCCCAGGGGCACTGTCGATCCGAACAAGGATGCCATCCTTCACTGTCGTGCTGAAGCCCACAGCAAGACGGTCTGTCCTCGTGCTCGGTCTATCATTAGCTGGCCAGGTGTACAGGATGAGACCTCCACTCTTCCCAAATATATATGTGGCACCAGCTACAAAACAGAAAACCAAAGAAAAATATATTAGTTACTTATTTTCCAACTCTGGTAGTAATGCTTTGTTTTCCAAGAACAATTTAAGCAAGCACACGCTTTCATTAGTTACAGGGGTGAAATTATCGCCTCCCGCTGGCAGGCCGGATGAAGTACATTATTAGTTCCTAAGTAAAGACAAGCTGAATTTAAAATAAAGGTAAGTGAAGAGTTTATCAAGACTGAATGATTTCATTAGTGCTAATACCCCAGACAATGCTGGATAGAACACTGCTCTTCGGGGGGGGGGGGGGGGAACAAAAAGCCATTTCTGTTTCAAATGCATGGGAGTCAGTCTTATAAGGGAATTTAAAGGAAATATTGCGCCGTTCTCCTTGAGGTTGGACTTGCCTTCAGCTGAAGGCCAGTCACACACAGTGGAAGCCTATCTTATTCTCAAAACTTCCTAAGACTTTTGGTTATCAAGTCCACATATTTCCAGCACTGTTTGTCTTTACAGTGAGCCTGGGGATTTGTTCCTTGCCCTTGTTTTTAAGGACAACACCAAACCTCTCCCAGGCTGAACACTGTCCTCCCACATTCATGAGGGCCATCTGAGCTGAGGAAGACAGACACGCAAGTGAGGAATTACTGTCGCAGATGAGGAAGCTGAGAAGCGAAAGCGTTTGGAGTTCACATTTTGACTTGTACTCAACACTCTGAGTTAGGAGAAAGATTTTATAACTCAGCAGTTATAAAATCAGCTCCTGAGCTCCTTGGGAAATATATCTAAAATTCCTGTCCTAGACCCAAAACTACAGGCAGGCCAGGAACAACACTTCTCAATGCTGCAGCCAGTTACCGCACCTCATTTTCTGACCACTATTGCAATGGTTACATAATAGTAAGCAAAAATAACCAGCTTCCATTACTGCAACAAGGATGAAATATCTGTAGAAAGTACAGGCAATTACTGGGTATATTTTCTAATCTGAGTGAAACTACAACTGATTTTTTTTTTCCACCATACCAACAAGAAAGCTGTACCAAGCAATTCTGAACAGAGTAAATGTAGTTAGATTCAGAAACAGGGATCATATCTGGGTAACTTCTACACTTGGCTACAAAGCTGCAGCTTCACTAAAGCTCTTTATGACCTAAATTCCAAGTAAATGCTACACATTAGTAGAAATAATTGATACACTTCCCCCATGCTAAAGAGGCTTCCTCTAGACATCTCAGAACACATTACCAAAACAGACATCAAAAACTCAGCTAGACAGGAATGAAATGATTTGTGAACGGCTGACTCAATGACATAGTGAAAATGAACCATGTTTCCTCCCTTCCAGGCCTGTGCATATCCAACAGAACATGCCCTCAGAAAATTCAAACAAATGTGTCTGAAATCAGGGTTAAATAGGAAATTTCACTCATAATTCTGAATTAACAAAAGAGCACATTGGCATTCTGGAACTGTGCACATATATTATTTCAGTTTCAGAAAGATTAATTTTACAGACTTAATCTCCTCATTGAGCTTTGAATTCTAGATAGAGGGTGCATGACTAATGCAAGATGTATAGAAAGCGGTTTTGTTTGTCTGTTTCTTTAAACAAGTCCCCAACTGTATGTATAACCTTATGATTAGATAGTTGGAGATGACCAAATAGTGAATTAGCTATATCTTCTCCCCATGCACAGGTATACCAACAGCCCCCTAAAACTATGCTACAAATATACTCCTTCGGCTTATCACTTTGTTCTGTAACTTCTATGTGTATTTGCATTACAGACCAAAACTAGGCACAGCAAAGTGTTAAGCAAAACAAGATTTACTCATTCTTGATGGCTTTACAGATAAACCCCCACTTTTCAAAATTACTCTCAGTCAAACTGCAAGTCCTCCTTTTCTTTCTAATGGTTATCAGGCCCTTTAGCAGCAAAACAAGCTTGGAGGAGAGTTCTTCACTATTTATGAAGTCAAATTACTTATTTGCCGCTCTAAGAGCCATTTGGCTCCAGGTAGATCATGTCAGTCCTCCAATGAGAGTCCATTAGAACCAATTATGTCCTCACAGGCCTTTCAGGAAATTTAACTGCTTAAATAGATTTTATTTTCTTCTCACAGGGCACGGATTTTGCTCCTAAGCCTAACCTGAAGATATTGAGTACTTTGGTATTGAGGTACCAAAGGTTCCTAACATAAACAATGATAACACGGTAAAAATCTACCCCTGTTGGGTCTTATTTCAGTTTTCTGTGAGATGGCTGTACATAATATTTCATGAAGACATGAAGTGCTCTGGTCCAACTGGGAATGTCAACTCAGTTCTGGGGTTCAGCTGGCCCACAGGCTGTCCAACTTTACCTTAAATGTGGCAGGGTTTCACTATGATGGATTTTGTAGCCATGTACTCTGGCAAGGCATCGAGCTCTTAAAGATAATTCTCATGCAACAGCCAGAGAAGCACTACCCAAAGAGACCTGTTAGTAGAAGCCCAGTGGCCAGCAGTTGTTTCCTTATTGTCCAGGTCAGAAATATCTGCATAATGACAGACAGGCCACTTGCTTTACCTGTGTACAGCTTAATACACAATAATCTGCTGGATACATCAACATCTCTTCGCCATCCTTTTGAGCACATATACGATACCCATTATCACGTTTGAAAAGAGATGCATATTAACATTGTGCCAGTAACATTTTTCCCCCCAAATGATGAAAAATAGTTAATATTCTGAAAACACAAGGTGCAAACATCAAGTAAAAGCGGAAGACGAAGTATGCCAAGCACTACAGCCACATTGTAATCACATAATGAAAAAAAACCACCCAAAAAACCCAAACCCTGCAACGCAAACATGCTTGGCTTAAGTCATTCTATCTGACTGGAGCAACCATGGGTTTATAGAGTCTGAAACTTCAAGAGAATTTAACAAGGCATACAGAATTACAACCCTGAACTTTAGGAAAGGACATTTCAGCTTCACCAGAACTTGACAAGGCCTGAAAAATTCTATCTGCTTAGCCTTGCTTTAAGCTAGTGTGAGTGATCTGGCTGGACCAGTTTACCTCCAGCAGTCCCTTCTGATCTTAAATCAATAACTATCCTTATTTTGTGGTGTTGCAGAGAATTGTAGAATAATTAAGTGAAGAACTCTGATTTAAAGAAAAAGACTGGTGAAATGAAAGTCTGTTGATTTTGTGATCTACTTGTTGTACCCAAGCTTTGTCACAGATCACTTCATTAGACAAAAACACATACTTTTTTCCCAAGACACTTTCTATTCAAGACAGACAGAAGAAACACTCTTAATGAGCAGCCACTTTCGATTTAGTTTTTCCTCATTGTTCAAGGTTGTTATGCAACTCCTTTAATAAATATAACACCAACTGTACCCTGACAATGGAAAAGTCTGAGAGACTGATTAATTGCATTGTGTTGTTGTTACAGTGTTTTGCCACTTCAGCTATATAACACTACCTTCAACCTATACCCTGCAAAAACAAAGAAGAAAAAAAAAAAAATCAAGGATACAAGCCCACAAAATTACTTCCCCAGTCAGTCGTGTGAGCAGTCTCACTTCTCACAGTGCCCTGGGTCAGATTTACTATACCAACAAGTAAAAACAAATGGAACCAGAATATTTTCAGCTACTCTGCTGGGATGTTGCATGCAGAACTTGGTCAGCACTGGGAGCTCAGAGAACTAAAGATATGCATAGATAGTGAGGGAACACTCCCTACAGATTTAGGCTACTAGGATGCCATGATATGGTTAGCATATACAAAGCTTATAAACTCATAAAACTTAGTGTGGCAGAGTGGCAGTCGACTTGTCCCAGAAATTGCATAACTTGTAGTTATAACTTATATCTTTGGTGTTCAGACATTTAAATATCAAAGGTAGATATGTTGCAACATACATGGCTATGCTGCCTCCATATCTACCTTAGGTAAATTATGTATTTACTAGCTATATTCATGGATAGAACTGTTAGATAACTCAGTCAAAACAAAATAGTTTGAAGCACAGACTTCTCAAGGAAAACCCCTAACAGAAAAATTATAACCAAGGTTATAAGCCACAGTAAAAAATGTCTACAAGTGAGCTGTGCTAAGAAACATCTATTAGAAGTTGGCACTATCAACTGTCATTTTAACTGAGTTATCACTGTTTCCTCATCATCCCCCAAAGTATTTGAAAACCTATTTTAAGGAAGAATATCCTTCAATCAGCATAGTACAACTGCAGCAGCTATATCCTGCGTAAGACTAATCCAGTAAAGTAGCAGAAAACAAGTCTGTCACATCTGCACAAATTATAACTTCCGTGCCCTAGGGATCCTGTGAATTTCCCCAAATTAAATGTCCAACTGCAAATTCTCTATTTGCATCTACTATGCCATCAAGAGCCTCTTTTGCCTCAGCTACAGCTGTTTTTCTCCATTCCTTTAGCAGCAGAGTGCAGGCCACAGTTTGCTTTCACCTCAAGGGGCATCCAGGACACCTGGAAGTGAATGCCCCAGGGGTGCAAACAAAGCTCCACTATTCGCCATGGACTGAGCCAGACTGCACTGGAAAAGGGTGAGGCTCCAGAACACTAGCACTACATTAATGACATCATCATATGGGGGAACACAGCAGAGGAAGTTTTTGAGAAAGGGGAGAAGATAATCTAAATTCTCCCAAAGGCTAGCTTTTCAATAAAGCAGAGCAAGGTCAAGGGACCTGCCCAGGATATTCAGTTTTTAGGAGTAAAATGGCATGATGTATGTCATCAGATTTCAATGGATGTCATCAACAATATATCAGCTGTGTCCCCACCAACCAGTAAAAAGGAAATATAAGCATTGCTAGGTGCTGAGGGTTTTGGGAGAATGCATATTCCAGATTACAGTCAGATTGTAAGACCTCTCTATCATGCAACTCAGAAGAGGAACAATTTTAAGTGGTGTCCTGAACAACAACAAGATTTTGAACAAATCAAACAGAGTGAATGTTCATGCAGTAGCCCTTGTGCCAGTCTGGACAGGACAAAATGTGAAAAATGTGCTCTACACTGTTGCCAGGGAGAACGGTCCTTCTTGGAGCCTCTGGCAAAAAGTACCCAGGGAGACTTAAAGACCATCCCTGGGGTTCTGGAGTCAGGGTACAATGCATCTGAGGCCTGTCACGCCCTGACTGAAAAAAGATACTGGCAGCTTATGAAGGGGTTCAAGCTGCTTCAGAAGTAATTGGTACTGAAGCACAGTTCCTCCTGGCACCCTGACTGGCAGTGCTGGACCGGATGTTCCAAGGGGAACTTTTTTCCACACATCATGCCACTGATGCTATGTAGAGTAAGTGGATCATGCTGATCACACAGCAAACTTGAATAGTAAACCCCAATCCCCCAGGGATTTAAGAAATCATCTTGGACTGACCCAAAGGCAAAAATTTCAGACTATCATCATTAGAGAAGAAGGAGGAGGAGAAGGTGCATCTGGACTGGTAACATGAAGACAAAATATTTCTGGCTCTGTGGGCCCATGACACCTCAGGTCACCAGGAAAGAGATGCAACATTCTGATGGGCTTGTGATCGAGGGGTGGACTTAACAATGGACACAATCTCCCAGGTTATCCATAACTCTGAAACATGTGCTGCAATCAAGCAGGCCAAAGGATAAAGTCTCTGTGGTATGGAGAACAATGATTGAAATATAAATGTGGAGAGGTGTGGCAGATTGATTACATCACGGTCCTGCAATCCCACCAAGGCAAACACTACGTGCTCACAATGGTAGAAACAACCACTGGATGGTTGAGATGCACCCTGTGCCCCACACCATGGCCTGGAACACAATCTTCGGCCTTGAAAAGCAAGTCCTGTGGTGACACAGCACTCCAGAAAGGATTGAGTTGGACAGCAGGACTCATTTAAAAAGTAGCCTCATAGACACTTGGGCCAGGGAGCACAGTATTGAGTATATCATATTCCCTATCATGCACCAGCCTCTGGGAAAACTGAACGGTACAATGGACTATGAAAAACCCCATTGAAAGCAATGGGTAGTGGGACCTTCAAACACTGGGATCTACATTTAGTGAAGGCCACCTGGTTAGTTAACACTAGAGGCTCTACCAATCAAACTGGCTTTGCCCAGTTTGAACCTCAATGTATCATAGAAGGGAATAAAGTCCTCTCGGCACATATGAGAAGTGTGTTACAGACATCAGCTTGAAATAGCCCTATCTCAAGCAAAGGCAAACCCATCCATGGGATTTTTTTCCCCTCAAGGACCTGGGTGCACTTGTTGGGTAATGCAGTGGGACAGGGAAACACAATATGTACCTCAAGAGGATTGGAGTTTTGAGTGAGAAAAGTCTGTAATGTTGAATTGTGCAATATGTGTTGCTGAATGACACTGTCACTGTATGCCATAACTCCCATGGACAACGAGGATGGATTGCTCCAGATATACCAGTTGAGAGCTCCTGATGCAGCTTGGAACCAGCCAGCAGCACAGAGGCTGTCCTGCCCTGAAAGACATCTAGGATGGAGAGAACCCAGTCACGGATCAAATGAACTCAACAGACATCTTGGACAGACAGCCGCTGACTATGGAAATGGTACCTGTGCTTTTGTATATATTTATACAGTTGGCAGGTGTAGGATTTGGGAATGACATAGATGGTATCAAATACCATACACTCAATTGGGAAGTTCTAAACCACGACAAGTACAGATAATATTTTACTTCTTAACATTTTTGTAAAAGGACTGGAAGTTGGTTGTTTGTTTTTTTAAATTCCATGGGAAAGAAATGGAAGACATCAATTTTTAAAGTCAAAGACTTGTAAGCATTCAAAGAAAAGAACCCTACTGCATTATTCTTACTACTGCTTGTTTTTCTTGTACTTACTTTCCTGTCCATGTCCCATTTTGTGACTACTTTATGGTCCTACTATATTTTCTGTTTAGTCCAGTAGTTCTGATGAGTCTCTTGGGATATTTCACATGCCAGTGTAAAGGTCCTAACATAATCATACCCTTCTGCTATTTAACAAGAAGCTATCAGTTCAACTACAGGAAAATTTGTGATGATAACATTTTGCTCTTCTGTCCTGGCAAGAAACAGAAATTTGGGTTATTTTCAAGAAGTTTTGTCAAAGGATGAAATCAGTAACGCATTATACCTGACCACAGGTTACATGAGCAAATCAAGAGCCAATTCACACCAGGAAGGAAACCTTGGTAGCACATGTAATTAGCAGCCCTTTAATCAACAGCCCTCTAAAGGTATAATTAAATAATGGAGTTGTGATAGTTTATACAGACATTCAAAAATTCCCACAGTCTCAGTAAGAAAAGATAGAGCTCTTCCCAAATTTACCTAATAATGGTGACCCTTATCTTATTGCACCTGGACTAGGCAGTTCATTTGCTATTTCCATCACCAGAAAAGGCACTAGTAAAGGAATTCATATTAGAATACTAGCATGAAAGCAAGTGAGAAGAGATCAGGCATACATCTGCAGAAACTCAGTAAGGACACAAAATGATGCTTCCTGCTGCAGCAAATTATTTGGTCATGTAACAAAAAAGCAGTTCCAAAAAACATGGTGTATAAAGAGCTATTCCACCCTCACAAGTGTAGATGAACAAGGTAACTAGGAAGAGTGCTAAAACCAATTTCTGTTCTAATAGAAAACCCTGACAAAATAGATTGGAGGTTTTGCCTGAAATCTGATCAGACCGATCTGATCACTGCCCCCAAAATTAAGGTCTCTGCCATATGTTCACAGCTTAAGGTAGACTGCATATTTGCCCATTCAGTTTCCAGTCAGAGAAACAACTGCGGCATAGCTGTTCAGGCCTTAACTCAGCCAGACAGTTCAGCATCTTATGTGTAGCATCTTGCTACACTCTTAAGGAAAAACAAGCCATTCTTTGACCACCAGTTCTAAGGAGGAGTTAAAGCAAACACACACCGCACAAACCAGAAAAGAGTGCGACAAGTTTCAAATGGCTTCTGTCTGTTTATTGCTCCCCAAAAGTTTATCACGTGACAATGTGGACAAGAAAACATCAGTTGAAACCTGTACACTGTCAAAAAGATGTACACTGGCTGAATGAAAAAATTAAGCTTCTAATATCTGTTTTTACAACTTAACTTACTCTGGCCACATCAAGTAGACTAACCGTGCTGTGCAATCCCAAATATCTGCTAATTGCTTAGGAGTAAAAAGAGTGAAAGAATGACAAAAGAATATTTTGAGGACCATCAAAGAAACAAAACAGTTTCCTTAGGCATTAAAAACAACATTAGTGATGAAAATAGGTAAAGTTTTTACCTGGTTTTGATATATATTCCTGAAGAGCATGAATGATTTAGCTGACTCTTCATTACTTGAGATCATTTCAACTGGGTCAGCACTAGATGTGCTGGAATATCTGTATTGTCTAGAGATGACCTAACAGGTGTTCCAAATTTCTAGCTTTTGCAGTTTTATTTTTTTAAGTTACTTCCATGGGTGTTGTACACTAAATGCATTGCATTCAGCATCATACAGCTTCTGTGCTCCACAGTTACATTAGATGCATGATAGCATTACCAGCTACCATTATCCAACAAATTAGCAATGGACAATTAAAAAAAGATCAGGAGAGAGGTGTCCCATTCCTTCTGCCCTTCCAAATTTACCAAGACATCAATCTTGACAACAGCTATTCTTTGTCTCCAGTTATAAGCAGTCATCCTATTGCCCTCAATACTAAACTTCAATTACATTATAATTCTAATCTTTATTTTAGTACTCCTCTTCCTATTCCACTTCGCATCACACCAAATAAAAGTTCTTAGACAAAAGAATTAATGAGATCTCGGGAACTAAAAATGAGCCAGACATCAACACTTCCCCTTGCCTTCAAGCATATACACCAGTGTTCTTATATTATATGAATGATCTGCAATATCAGGATATCCCAGGGACATCTTTTGAGTTACTTTCACTCAATCACACACATCAAGAAATGGAAGCCTACTCAAAACTGAGTATCATCAATCAGCATGAAAAGTCCTATTCCTCCTTTGCCTAAAGATCCTCTCTGGCACTCGTACATCTTTGTGACTCAGCTGCTGTCTTTTCCACACCCTGAGTTTAAAAGGTGTATTAATAAAAACACCTGCTTAATTAAAGAGAAATAAAAAAAAAGGGGGGGGGGGTGTTAAAAAGGTTACAGAAGATCTAATAAATCATCATCTGGCTCATTTGACCACTCCATCACAGGATTCGTCCTAGAAGGAAAGACAGACTGACCTAATACTTTCTATGATACAGCTGCTGAAATATCCTTTTATTTATCATGAGCTTTACATTGCCTAAGAGAAAAGAAAACTTAAAGCTGTGGAAAATGCAAAGCTCGTGAACCTCTTTTTCTCTTCCCTTGACAAATCCTCTGAGACTGAAACTGAACATCATACTCACCATAAAAAGCAGACATTGTTTGGCATGAAACTGAAATTCCTTTCTTACTTTAAAATATGAAGGAGCTTTTTTCTGTACAAAAAGGAGGAGGAGCTATAAAAGCTGCAACACAAAACAGAAGCAGCAATTCGGATCATGTCTGCTTTCTGCGTTTGTCTTTTTTAATGACAGCAAATTAATACGAGTCACTTTCCTCCCAGTATGTGTGCATCAGCCAACAATCGGATTAGACAGTATGCTACTTCTTATTAGTTACACTGAATTATAAAGATTGGAAGAGGAAAAGGAGGAGAGTACAGAAATGTTCCTAGAACTACTAGAAGGTCCAAGATATCTGTAATTCAAGCATAAACTTTCTCTAAATCTGGGATACTGGGAAGATTGAGGCTTTTTCCCAAATCTGAATTTGCCATTGGGCATGCTGGGGAGGTTTACCATCTCAGAAGGAATTTAGGGATTAGCTTCTGACTCAAACAGATCCAAGATGACCACAGGCACACCATCTTAAATGTAAGAGACTGCAACTCTGAAAATATTTCAGTAATACCTAAATTTCCATTATAACAACATGATTGGTCAGACAAGGATCATGCTCGTTCATTATCATGTCTTCAGCACTCGTCCTAAGTGGATACCCAAGGAAAACTAAGAGTAAACCAAGCCTATTTCCTTAAAGTATGCATCCACATCATGAGTCTTTTCATCAATTAACTCAGCCTCATACGGTCTGATTATACAGTAATTCCAAAAAGATCTAATTTTCAAGTACTTATCCAGTCTCTCCTTGAATACATTTAGAAGTTTTGCATTCACAATAATGATTTACAAACCTTTAGCAATGACTCACATAAATCTGCCCCTGATGTAGCAAGTTAAACATTAGCCAGCTGTGGGCTCCATCAGCAGAGGCAGCCTACAGCATCTTGTACTCTATTAGCTGGACCTTAGGCTGTTAGTAGATGAAGTGATTATTCCCCTTTACTCAGTGCTTGTTAGACTGCATTCAGAATAATGCATGTAATTTTGGATTGACAAACTGGGGCAAGTTCAGTGAAGCATCACAAAGATAGTCAGGTGGCTGAACTGCCTGCCTTGTGAGGAAATGCCAAAGGATTTGGGCTGTATCAGCTTGAAGATGACATAGCTTCAAGGGGACCTAAGGACAGTCTCAGAGCACCTGCAAGGAGATTATTGAGAAGGCAAAAGCAGGCTCTTCATAGTGGTGCAGAGACAAAGCATAGGATGCAACTGGAATAGTTTGAAGTGAGAGAATCTGACTCTATAGGAGGAAAAAGCTTCCTTCTCACAAGGACAGACAAACAGGTTGCCCAGGGACATTTTGGAGTCTCTGTGTGTGTGTAAGGTTTTAAAGATATGACTACATAAAACCCCAAGTGACCTGATCTGACCTCACAGCTGACCTTGGTCCCAGAAGGGGTTTAGACTAGACACTTGCTGAGGTCTCTTTCAGCTTGAGAGAAGAAGAATCACCTTTCCGTGTGAAAAATCATCTTTTTCATACTTGCTCTTGCTAAATAGATCACATGTTGCCTAGTTCTTGTTCTGTAAGGCATAGTAATCTGTCCCTATATCTATCCTCTTAGTGTCAATCTTGCCTTGGAGACTTTTATCACACCAGCACCCTCAATCCTTAAGTTATTTCTTTTCAGTGAAGAGACCAATTGTGTCATCAAATTCAGCCCCCACAGCTTTAGGCAGCCAGATGAAACCTATCAATTTAGAAAAAGTCTACAAGGACAATTTTTCCAGGTCTTTTTTTTTGTTTTTTTTCTGCACACTACAGAGTAAGAAAAACTTTTAAATAAAACAAAAACCACAGTACTCACAACAACTTTAGAACACAAAAGGCTTAAAACCACTATGCACCAGAAGGAGAGACAAAAGAAGATAGAAACACGAGAGAAATATGAAATTTGCTGGGTAAAAGAGCCCAGAAAACTGTGACCCTTGCAGAACAGCAAGATATCTTTACCGGGGTCCAAGTTGTCCACCACCTGCAAAGAGACCTCACTAGGTGCAACTGTGACTAAATTCAGTAAAGGAAGAAGGAACTATTTCTTAGGTGCATTCTGCTGCCAAAGAGGAGGTAGAGTCAGGACACAATTTCTTATTTCTTGGTATTTCCTGATAAAAGAGCACACAAAGAGAATGTCCTTCAAGAAGCCCCGAAGGCAGCATGCCAGAGGAGCTGAATACAGAGACTACGGTTAGCATTGAGAAGAACAGCAGGATTCATAGCTCACTTGAGGCTTGGAGGAAGAATAAAGATGTTAAGTCACTAAAGTTTTACAGAATCTGAATGGTAACAAAACGGCCTAGTCAGGATGGATGGAAGCCAAACTATTAGTGTTGATCTCAGCCCATTCAACTCTCTTCTAAAGAATCTTTTTCTAGTCTTCATCCTTAAGCTACAGTTTATTACATTAAGACAAATAAGCCATCAGGAAAAAAGTGAACTACAACAAAAAAAACCCCAAACAATGAAAAACAACCAAGCAAAAAATCTTCCCCAAAACCAAAAAACAAACAAAAAGCCACACCAAAAACAAAGCAAAAAGAAAAAAAAAAAAATTACTTAAACAACACCTGTTTTCTCAAACTTGAAGTGGCTAAATGAAACTAAGTAGGGTAATATCTTGTATGATCAGTTTGAGACTACAAGGGTTTGTTTAACTGTAGGTAATCCTTCACTCTTCCTTACATACCTGTTCACCATTCCTTAATCATAGGTATCAAAACAGCAAATACAGTCTACATTTACTGTCTTCACTGCAAGAGATCAAACTCAAATTTTCAGTCTTGACAGCTAAAAAGAGTTGGTCCAGAAATGCCAGCTATTCATCAGAGCCTCAGAAGGTAAGAGTTTTACCAAATATAATACATTAAATAGCAGAAGAGTTTAGAATAAGAGGCAGTTTTTTGGATATCTAACCTTTTGCTGGTCACTACATTTCAGCAGTATGCTTTTGAAATAAATTTCCTGATCTATCACCACTTGCCATGCTTTGGTTCATATCAGAGCAATCTCAGAGTACACAAACTTAATACCTTTCAAATAAAAACAGACTGGAAGATGTAGTCCACCTTTTAATCAGATATTAGTCTATAGTACCAGACCAGAGCTAGTCCAAAGTAACACTTCAGAAGCAAAAATGTTGGCAGTATAGATTTCAGGTCTCTGATATTAAATTTCATTCTGAAAATCCACTCTCATGCTGATTGCTGTTGTAGACACAGCCTCATCTGGTAGTACTAAATGGGGCCGCTTTGACCTATCAGACAAAGAAACTCAGAATTTTGAGCTTTTTGACCTGACCTCAAATATAACATCGTCCCATACAGGTACTGGAAGGCCAGTGATGAGAAGAAATTCATTTATGAAAGCTCACTATTCCCAAGGCTCTCTAACCTTCCACAAGGTCACATACTGAGAGTGCAAAAACAAAAAGTATCCAGAGCTAGTAATATGGCATACAAACTATTCTATGTAAATGAGATGCAGCTTTTCTTGCTATTACCTCCTCTTCTTGCCAGGGCAAGATGCAAGGGCATGCACCTCTAGGAGAGATGGACAAATGCAAACTTTATACAGGCAATCGGTTAAAAGTACCATGCCAGAGTAAAAGACAAGTGTAATGGTTGTTTAATCATTCTCACCATGAAGTGCCAATTCTTTAGTGTCTTATGACATTCATGAATGGTACAGAGGGCTGGCATGATGAATGCAGAGCAATTCCGACTGACAGATACTTTCAGAGAATTTATATCCCTCTCACACTCCCAGGACAAAAGGGCTCTTGAGCTGCGTTATCATTTGTTCCATGAGAGGATTTACAGTCTTGCCAGCAACTCCTTTTACCTTACTCTGTAAAGTGTTTATTTTGATATACTGATTGTGATCATTCAAGAACAACTGTATCTGAAGAAAGTCAGCAGAGGAGAGAAAAAGCAGAGTGGTTCTGAATAACTTGCTCACCTTGACCTTCGTTCCCCTCAGCCAGTTTGCTTTGTCTTTGGTATCAGTTCTATCCCAGCATCCACTGCTGTCCCACTTACAAATGTAATATCACTCAAGGGAGACATCTTATCTCCCATGCCTGGCTACCCTTTTTTCACGGCAAAAGATATTTAGCCACAAAAGCCATCCACCATGGTCCTTTCTTATCATTGCACTGGAAAGCACCTCAGCATCACAGTTTTTACACCACACTACAGCCGCCTTCATCTTACAGTTACACACAGCAATGTGAGATGTCTAATGCTATGAGATTCAGTAGCAAAGGAACATCTGAACCTTATCCAGAAGAGCAGTGTGATACAGCCACGCAACGCCAGAGTCTCAACATTACTTGGTGACTAAGATAGTCCCACTGCCATGATGATCATATCACCTTCAAATATGTATTGCATGAGGCATTTTAGCAAATGCAACACTTCTTGCCTCTGGCAGAGGCTACCAGTAAGTCTTATGACTCTGATATTCAGCCACTCTCTAGAAGTTTTCCCATCACTATTGTCTCCTGAGAAATTCAGCAGTTACAATCTTGACTAAAATACATCATCACCTGAGAGGCCCTGAGTCTGTGGCCTTCAGCTGCACAAAGCAATAGCATGTGTCACACAAGTGAGGATAATGAAAGGTCTGTGGGCTGATCACATCGATCTAACAACAGCAGCGATTTTCCTACACTTCATTTTGAAAGTATTAGCTGACTTCAGGCAGAGAAGCAATAAGCTGCTATGAATATTACAGATAATATCCATAATATCATCATAGAGAAGGATATTATCTTTTCTTACACATTTTAAATTATTTTTTTATGCTACATTTTTGCACCTCTATACAGTATTTGATCTTAAATGCCCTGGCCATGTCCTATTCTTGAACAGGGCCTACACAGACTAATAGGAGAAATGTAACTTGCTTGCCTTTGAAATTAATCTATCATTATATTACAAGACGATGCACCATATCACCACACAGTGCCTACCTAGATGTGTAGAAGGGATTTCCTAGAGTAGTCAGTGAACAATTTGGTATTTAATGGGTATTGTTAAAAAGTTCTACAGAGATAAGTTAAATCAATAAACCTGAAGAAAGAGCAAAAAATGGGTAGGCCATGTACTGTTAACCACTTCTCCTACACCTACTCCTACTCTTCTCCTACTGAGAAACTGATTAAAATTGATAAAGATTTTCTTCACTCATATTTCAAGTGTCTATTCATCTCCACCTCTGCAAACATCGAACCTCAGTATTTTAGTTTCAGTCTCTACCACTTTATTGTGAATTGTCAGCTGCATTCCCAATAAAGCATTTAATTACTAAATCATTTATTTGGGACACAACACAGAGAAGAGCTGTCTTTCGGGTACACCTTTCACGGTGCCAACGACACAGAATTCTATATAAAGCTCAGATCTGTGCTCCCTAAGTGAGAAAAAAAATCTTCCTCCAATAAGCTGGAAAAATAAATCCCAGTCTATCTTTTTTTACTCTCCTGTGCAGTAAATGCAAACTATTGATTTACCTCTAGCTCTTTCATGCCTTTCACACGCTTCAATAATACAGAGGATTTGTTCTTCATCCTTTCATCTCCAGGCCTGGAATGCCTCTTAAGCCCTCTGTTAAGGGTCACTCATTCTTCCTCAAACTGCATCACTCGCATCCTACAGAGCTCCACAGGTGACAGCTAGAGAGACATGTAAGTAGCACATAATCGCTTACCTCCTGACTTCTTTGGCAGGTGAGACACAAAGACAAAATTTTTATAAACCCTAGTTATTCAAACTTTTGATCACTTATGTTTGATCTTTTATAAGCCTCCTTCTGAATGCAATATAAAACCAGCAAAACATGGAAAAAAAGTAATTTCCACCTTGCAGGAAGCACTGAATAATGCTGACAGTTCCATAAATTCCATACTCCCACAGAAAATAGGGAACATACGGGTCTTCACACCTCAGATGCTTAGAAACAAAAACCCATTCAATAATTGGAAGGAACATGTAGAGGTCATGTAGTTTCCCTCTCCTCCAAGTCGAAGCAAGGCCAATGAGAGCAGAATACTCAAGAACTACTTCAGGTCAATTTTTAATATCTCAAAGAAAGGACACTCAACAACTTCTTCACTGGCAGCCAGTTCCAGTATTTTATGGTCTTACTCTTCAAATTATGATTTTCCACATTTTATCTTGTGCCTATTTCTTCTCACACTATTTCTGTGAGTCTCCAAAAAAACTCTTCTCTATAAACTCCTAGTCTGATACTTAAAGACAACCATAGTATTTCTTCCCTCTGTCCCCTTAGGGCTAAACAAGCCATGTTCCCTCAGACGCTCGTATTTCATGTTTTTCAGCACCTTTACCACCTTGGTGGCCTTCTGCCATGTGAAGTCCAAACTTGAACGTAGGACTCCAGATGTGGTCTCACAAGTACTGACTCCAGGGGAGGAAACCATTCCCTTGGCCCGCTGACTACATTGTTGCTACGGCAGATCACCATGTAATTGGCTCTCTGAACAAAGACACATAACTGCTTTCTTTCATTCAGCTGGAACATATTCTGTTGTCCTGTTGTACAGGAGCTCTCCATCCCAGATGATTTGGCATTTGCTTTTGTCAAATTTCATAAGATTTATTGTGATGACCCCATTTCTCCAACCTGTTGAGGTCACTCTGAATTGCAGCTCATCAATGGCTGTACCCAATTTGGTAATTTGCAAACTTGCTGGGAGTACTCTGTTCCATCACTCAGGTCATCACACAGACATTAAACAGTACTGGCATCAGCATTGACCCTTGAAGGGCATCACTAGTCATAAACTGTCTGTTGAACTTTCTGCCAGTGAGCACAGTCCTTTGCACCAGCAGTCAAGCCAACATTCCACCTACGTCATCATCCACTTACCTAACCCACATCTCACAGGCTGGGCTATAGGGATATTTCAGGAGAGTGCACCAAAGTTTTTGTCAAAGGGAGGTAAACTTCTCCTGTACCCCTGTTATTCACAAAGCCAGTCTCATTGCAGAGAGCAATGAGGTTGGCCAAGCATAATTACATAATTAGCCCTCAGTAAATCCATGTGGGCTATTCCAAGTTAGCTTTTCATCGTTTAAGTGCTTGCAAGTAGCTTCTAGGAAAATTTGCTCAGTAATCTTCCCAGGAACTGCTGTTAGACTGCCTACCCCGTAATTCTCTAGTAGATACGGTATTTGCCTTTTTTTTCCCCCAGTCATTAATAAAATTTTTACTGTTTTGTTTTGTTTCTTCCCACCTACTTTCTCTCCAAGCATCTCACAATTCCTCACTGTATTTATTGAAGATCAAAGTGCCACAGTGTGATGTAAGTTCTTGGATCTTAATATTTCTTCTATCTTAGAAAGAATTTCCTCCCTGTACATGTGCTCTCCTCAATATTCCTGTTAAAAACAGATCTCCCCTTGTGACAACTCAGTCTCAGAGCCTGCAAGCAATGCTTCATCTATTTAAGTGCCTGAGAATACAAAGAGAAGTTTCTGTTCCAAGATCAGGCACTTAGTCCATCAAACAGTAGAACCTGTTCCGGAGCCATGTGATTAACTGTTTCATGAGCACACCATGTAGGACCAGTGTTACATATATTATAATGCCCTATTTTATTGAAAATACAGAAAAGTATTTTCCTTGTGGAATGGGCCTAGACACACACTTCATTAATCTTGATATTTTCTGCCATTTTAGCTAAGTTGAATAGGCTCCCTCATGTAGTATACTTGGAGCTATGGGTCAGCTCTTCAGATTTAGGTGTTCTGCTCAAATACGGCTCTCAACTCTGCTCTTTGTTCTAGAGAGTAAGATTGCTACAGACTTGTTTTGGTTTTTCTCTAAGAGTATGCTGCTAGAAGATACAAAGCCTGTGAGAGCTGCAGTTTCCTCAGGGAAGTCCTTCCAACATGTCATTCTGACAGTTACATCTTCCCTTCAATACTACTAAATTGGAATGCATGCTTAGAGCAGAAAGCAAATTCCAGGAAAACCAATTTTCTTTCAGTGGTCTCAGAGGAGCTGACTGTTCCAAGGGCTCATTTTCCTTTGTTTAGAGGTTCAGAAGTTATTTTGAAAGGTGGTTTCCCATACAAGGAAAACTTTGAAGTACTTAACACATTTGTACATCAATTTATTTCTTTTTACATACAATCAATTTCCACGTCATTTTTACTAATCCTCAAAGTTATTCATATTTAAACAGGGGCCTCTGGTTTTTATTCTCTCCATTTGATTCTCCCATAAGTCACAAAATGCTGAATTGGTAAGGTGACAATTGCCACAACAGAACAGTAAGGTCACAAACATAAGCAAAAGAGAATGTCATTCTGACCTTGCAACGAGCATAAACTGAGCAATTCATCTCAGGTCAGTGACTTGATTCAAGTATATTTAGTTATAAATTAAACCATGCTCATTGCAGTACTTCAAGGCAGTATTTGCTTGCATCTTCATTTATATTCAGACACAGTACCTTCTGCAACATATTGTATTAGGGGAATACTGGGGAAAACCAATTATTGGAAAACTGAAGTCACTACTAGTGAAATTTTCCACCTGTTACAGAATACGTCAGAACTTCATCACTCACATTCTTCTGTGACAATATATCCCATGAATACATGAGATGGATCTCTCAAGGCAATCCTCACATAACACTGCCAGAATAGATTTAAACCACACACAGTCGAGCAGTGTAACAAACATTTCCGTCCAGTTATTTTGGCATTAGGCGTAGTCTATCAGCAACCAGTTGCCATCATCGTAGAGCAAAAAGAAATTGAAGACTTGCTAGTGCTTACATAGCAGCTAGACCATCCAATGGAAAAAAACTAGAAACCACACAATGTAAAAGATGTACAATCCTCTCTTCTGAGTTAGGTCAAGTGGCTATATGTGGTGAGGGAGCTTAAGGCTGTCCTGTGCAAGCCAATTTGCACTGCTGTGTCTACAGCTAACCTACATCAAGCAGAGTATATAAATAATGCTGCACAGAGAAAAGAAGAGAAACTGTGCGCTAGTGGATTCCAAAATAATGGTGTTACTTGTTTACTACTTGTGAAGATCAACTAACCCAGACACTGATTAACTACAACCACACTGAGCTCAGGCATGATAAGAATTATGGTCTACATACAGTTCTGTATTAAGTCAGTGAGAACTAAGAAAATGGCAGCTCTCTCAGCTACTGGTGAAAGGAGCTGGTACCTCAACTATCTAGGATAGCTAACTATGTTCCATCATATTTGCACTGCACTCATTTGTTTTCCATATGCAGCATTACAAAAACAAGCTCTTTGATGTGTAGAAATGTATTGGGGTTTTATGACACATCACTTAGGATCAATTTTGTAGAAACAAAGGGATCAAAATAAATGCACAGAAAATACCAACATAAAAAAATAAAAATTCCAAAATCTCATGTCAGACTCTCATGACAGTATCAGTAACTATAGATGCTTACCCAACTAACAAAAACACAAGAACCCTCCCTCCCCTCTACACTTTTAACAACACACCAGCAACGTGCTTAACAAGTTTACAGTAAAACTAAATTTCCATTGTCAGTCAGCCCTTACTTTCAGATGTAGAGATTTTAATCACCAAGTGCTATACAAATCAAGATACTGCATTTTAGCATGCTCCCTTACTGGAAACATATTGGTATCATTCTTTATATTAGAAGGTGAAAGGCTAAAGAAGTTGTTTCCTTCAATTAAAGTGCAAAACTTGATTTTACTTCTTTGGCAACATTGGCATAATGCATTTTTGTGCTCATGTTTATTTTTCCTTCCAGGCTACCTTATGTATGCAGAAAAGAAAATTATCACAATATTTTCCCCTTCAGATCTTCTCCTGTGGCATATATCTTCAACAAGACCCATGAGAAGTGAGTTATGAAATGATGAGTAGGGCATGTAGCATTGAAACAGAGAGAACAGTGTCTGGAAGTTCCTAGTTACACACATATGCCACTAAAGGTTGACCATTGATTAAACTTTCTAGAGACCACTTCAACACAACCCAAAGAAAGATATTTCTGCTTTAAGAGACAACCTATCCAGCATTCTGAAATAAAATTCTTCTTGCTTCCAGGCACACAATCCAATTACTGCAGCTCCCATTTTTCCTTTGCTTTTCCTTTTGTTCCTTAGTAAATTCATTTGCATCCATTTTGACATTACAGGACAGTATCTCCAATACAGCAAATACAATTAGTCATTTGTTTGCTCAGCACTGGCCCAAGGGGACTCTGTTGTAATAAGAGGTCTTTTGCCTGCCACCACTATACAAATGAGCCAATCAACACCAGCATGTGTGTCAAAGATGTTGAAGCACAGACATATTAAAAGTACGTTTTTTTCAGCATTAACTTAAACTCAATATATCAATCTATGTAAAATTAGAGAAGAAAAGCAGACAGGAGTATTGGCTAAACTCACCCCTTTCTACTCCAGTATAAATTATACAGACCTAAAGGGAGTGACTGATGAGATGAAAATGAAGCTCTGTAATCTACACACAGCTTATCTAAGGAGTGTGTTTGAAAGATTCCTATCGTTAAAAAAAGAGTTAAACTTTCAAAGTGGCAGAAGAAAGAAGCAGCTAGGAGTGATGTGATGAAAATGGAAGGAAGAAAGAAAAAGAAGAAATAAAGTAATCAGCTGAATATCAAGGGCAAAACATGAATAGTGATCATATAATCTTTAAGATTGAAAGAGACCTCCAAGATCATCCAACCTTTGACCAAAACCCATGTCAACTAACCAGAGAACTACTGATCCTAGTTCTGAAGCAGTCCTTCAAATAACCATCCTTCTCACTTCAAAGCCATAGTACCTAAGTACATCATCAAAACTTCTATATGGCTTTCTAGTGGACACACAGGAAAACTGACCTGCCAAAGTGCCTACGGGCCCCAAAAACCCAGGTACAGCACTATTGTTCCTGGTGACCAATATACACTGCTGTATAATTACTGAAATTATATAATTACTGCTGTAGCCACAGCACCCCAGCACTGTTCAGACGTGTGCTTAAATTCTTTTCAAGTGTTAGTTCAAAGAATACCACCACCAGTATTTATTTCTTTACTTTTACCCCATATGTCTGGACCCTTTTGCTTGGGGGCTTTTGTTTGCCTTTGGTTTTGGTTTCACTGCTTTTTTTCCCCCCTGCTGATGTCTGCCAGAGGCATCACCATGGTGACTAAAAGACCTCCTGAGAGGATAACAAACCCTCAAAGTTTTCCTTCAGAGCAGTCTCCAGCTGTTGTAAACTTTCCCCATTTATCTCTTCACAGCCTCAATTAGAGCAATTGCATCTTGAAACCGATTTCCTCCTCTGTCCTACTGAAAATTCTTTGGTCCACCTGTCAATTGGCGTCCCTGCTTCATTACTTGCTGACAGCTCACAATACAGCTCCTTTCCCCTAGCAAATTACTCCTAATCAATTCCTTCTGCAACATTATCTCATCAGCTCTTCAACATACAGACACATACACTCACACACTGAGAACAGGCTGGCTGTGATGGCTGCCTCCCTGAGGAACTCCAGTATATAAGCAATTTGGTGCATGGGATATTTTCCTGGGCTTGCTGCTGGTTTGTTCTGGAGCACTAGATGAGTTTCAGAGTCTCACTCTCCCCTTCCATCTATACAGGGTGATTAGAGAAACGTTGATGGAAGAAAGCTTGACTACTCAGGATGAAAACAAGGGGCAAGTAAATAAGCAAGCAGTATTAATAAACACTGCAATGCACTACAATTGACTGTTTACGCACAACAAAACCCCTAATGGTAATTTTTTGGATTTTCACTCAGTTGCCCTATTAGATAATGCTTTTGCTTTAATGCCAATTCCTCATCCCTTTGCCTTACAGCAACAATCTAAAATGAGAAATACTATATAAAGACAGATACCCATTCTGTAACCAGAGACAAAATGAGCCTTCACAACTTTGATACATCATCTAGGGAACTTTAATCACACTAAGTAAACCAGGCTGTCTTATTTAGAGAAGACAGAAAAGAGTCATGATGAAACATGACCCACACCAACAAAGACTATTATAAGTTGCTCTTCTGACAGGTGGATGTCATTGGATTCTGTTATTTCAGTATTTCCTAATGATGCCTTTTCTGTATGGTGCCATACTATTCACCACGCTATTGATCTAGAAGTAGTGTGCTTGAAGAGTTTTTATTCATATATTTCTATGCAAGTGTCTCCTTTAATAGTTTGTGAATGTAATAAAACACACTGAAAATACCTGTGCATGTGGATACAACAAACTCATTAACCAACTGCTTCTAAAGCACACAGAGCACAAAAGTGCACATTGCTGAGATTGTAAAGGTCTTTCTTTGTTAGTGCATTTAAAACTGCTGAAATTTTCTCAGTTGACATGGCTCTGAAAAAGGACATCTGCTTGGCAGATTTAACACTGGGAGAACCCACACAGGTTTTAACTACACTGCCTCCAACACTGCTGCTACCAAGTCATGAATGTCTAGGGCTGAGAACTAAGTTCACCTTTGAATTGTTTTCACTCCTGGCCCTCTCAGGTGAGCCTGCCAAGATGTGCAATCAGAGTCATGAGTGATAATGGGAACTGCCAAATGGATCCCAGATGCTTTTCCTCTGTTCTGCACAGACACAGCACTAAGCCTTTAAGGGCTAATGTAATGTCACAGAGCAGCGCTTGTTCAGCATCCTTATTACGTGCAGAGAAGCAGTTTTCCTCTTTGCACTGCAGAGCACAGAACTGTGGGATGGACTCAAAGATCAGAATCAGGAATGTTATTCTGTCTTCCTATTTTTCCATATGGAAAAAGTAAAAAAGCCACCAACTTACCTTTGAGTAAGAAAATCTTTCTGGGTGCTTCATCACATAAACTGAAACAAGTTGCAACTTTTAATTTGTTTTTATTTTATTTTCAAGTACTCAGTAGTGCAGAAGGCATATGTTTGTGGATACCAGTAAGCATGTGACAAGTGTAAAGGATTACTACAGACTGACTGGATAAGCCATGTGTCAGTCAGTCATATATGGGGAAATCACATGCTTTGTACTAATATCCCCAGAGACAAAATCTCTTCTAACCTCATTTGAAATTAAAGGAAAAAGGAAATAATACATTCCTTTCCAAATTTGTGCTGGCACACAAAGAAATGGCCTAAAACTATTCATTAAGGGCAGTGAATGACTCCCAAGAATCTGTAATAAAAAAAAACATGTTTAGAAAGAGAACCTGACCTTATAATGTAAAGCAAATGTTTTTCTATCACTCTTTATTACTCAGGAAGCATCAAGAGAGCACGATAATGAAATCTCATAATACAAGATTTTTGAGACATACTACCACACAACTAGCTCACAATAGACAAAAAGTATTTATGATCTCTTTTTCCTATCTGCTTGCATTGACTCCAGGCACCCAATACACCCCAAGGGGACAAATCCCAGTGCTGCATGAAGCTGGCAGGTTCAGCAACCTCCTTGCTCAGACGCATGCTGTTGAAGTGAATTACAACAAAGACTGTGAGGTCACCTTCCCTTTTTTTGTTATTAATAAATGCTTGCATGACACTAGCTTTATAAAATGTGATGATAATTTCCAACTCAGAATCATCTAAATTTAAATCCATATTTTAGATTAATTTTATAATTTAAATCCATTTTAACATATTGATTTAAATCCATTTTATATAATAATAAATTAATTTAAATAATTATGTAGAGTTTAATCTAAGTCCATTTCTCTTTCTATGATTTCATAGTGTTTAGGAAGAACAAAATACTATCCCTATCTGAAAGCCAATGAAAAGCAACTCAGTGGTCCACACCTCCAAGAAGAGCCTGCAATTCCTGGTAGACTAGATTAAGAAGTGCAGTGGCACACCATCTCTTTGGCTCCCTGTGATATAGCAAAGTCAGTGAGACAGTAGAGAAAATTCAGAATTCCCAGCTCCAAGATGGGGATTTCCAAAGGTGGCCTAGGAGTACATAAAGATGATCTAAAGTTGGACTGCAGAACAAAATTAGTATCAGATTTGTTTCTGTTTAGAAGCTGCATGAGGCATTTATGGTATTTCCTGTTTGTTTGGTTTTTTACAGTAACTCAGTGGTCAAAAGTGTTCCTTACAATCTCACATCCATTTTGATAGGGACCTATGCTGATGCCAGAGTTAAAGTTTCTGATGAGAAAGAAGTACCAATAATAAAAGTGACCAACCTGTTTTCACGGAAGGAGTCAAGCAGAACAGTGCCTGGTAATAAACAACTAAGAGTGACAAGCACAAATGCGAGCAAAGCAGATATAGGAGTTTTATACTTATGAGGTCTGTCTTTTGTTTAAAACTAAGTAAAACCATCATTTTTTTTTAAATGTTCAACATAAAGCAGAGGAGAAAAAACCCAAAAGCCCAAGAAATTTGACCTATATGATTCAGTGGGTACTACTCTGACTACAGTAACTGCCATACAGCCCCCTAACCTCTGCTCCTTGCTGCTCAGATCGGGAGCCCTGAGGTGTTTTTCCACTGAGGCACTATATCTTACCAGGATCCACGTCATGTTATCCTGCAAGTGCAGTCTCCAAGTGAGAATTAGCAGAAGCAACAAGCTACACAATAATTACAAAAATTACACTCAAAAAAGCCAGCTGCTCAAGAGAAGAAAGGGTGCATACAGAAATGCACTGAACTGGAAATGATACCGCAGAGCCCTGCAGCAGAATGGTCTAGAACATCTAATTAGCTATTGCTGGCTGGAGATTTACTTAAACTCAAAGGTTTCCTTTTCAATTCATTTGTAGAGGTTTTCATGAGATAACAACAAAAATTGTTTCCAAATCAAAACAGAAAATTAATTTGTGGGACGTCTCACAAAAATAATTTTGTGAGACAAAATTCAAACATTGTACTATAACCCAACTTATTCGCATGGCATAGAAGAAGCTCAACCACTGTTTCTTGCCTTACTAGAAGTATTATGAACAAATCAAAGAAAGTTCTGCTGCCATCCTGTTGTCAGCCCACAAAGGTTATCTAAATCCCATCTTCTTCCCAAACTGTACAAATAGAGAGTACAGAATAACTGAAGAGCAAAGATTTAGTTCGGAGAGCCCTGTGACAGTCAAAGGAAATATAACCCTGTATTTTCCACATGGGAAGTATAAACTCCTTCTGTTGTTCAAGCATCTGTTTGTGAAGTCTCTAAAATATGACATGACACTTCTGTACATATTATCAGTTTAGAGAGAAAAATAATATGGAATAACATCCATCTGTAGAAAAAAACCACAGATTCTCACATTTATTACAAATCACCTAAAACTAGTTCACAAGTACAGTTATACCACAGTGTGTAGGAATCTTCTTATTGCCAATAACAGTAGAAAACAATATGTTCAACCATTTGAACTCATTAGATTCAAGCAGATTTAGCTTGGAAAATACCCAAGGTGCAGAATAGACGCACCTCTTTCTCTGGAAGTTTTATTTGACCCTGTGAATCTTTCCAAGCTTCCCTCTAATTTTCACACAGGACTAAGAATAATTCACCATGTGATCAAAGGTTCCTTTTGCCTGAGAAGGCCTGAGCTTAGAGTTTTTCATTTTTCCTGGAGCAACAGACACCATATGCAACCTTCAAGGAGAGCAGAAGACTTGTGATGCTCTCCATAGCTGAGAAAAATCCTCAAGCTTAGGTCTAAAGGAGGACCTACTAACTAAATAGCTTAGCCTACTTAAAAACCTGGGCAGTTTCATAGAGTTCTATACATATGGTTTAGGGAAAAAAGCAGGCAGTGCATTTCCTATGTCATATAATACTGATGAGACCTTTCACTGCAGAAGCATCATTTGGAACTCACCCTGGGATCCTCTGCTGAGACTATGAGCACGAATAAAAATAGGATTTTTGCAATATGGACAGATCCACAGAGAGAGAGTGGACAATTTTCACCTGTTCATTCTAAAATACATAAGAGTGACTATTATTGGAACCTAAGTAATCTGTAAGACTGTTAGACCCCAGCCTTAAAAAAAAGTATTCCTAAAGAGCATTCACTTCAGCTCTTCACTAGAAATGTAATTGCAGCATCACCTTGGAGCTAAAACAAACAAAAAAAATGTTACTGGAAACAATGCATCACTGTACTTACTAAGGTATTTACCAAACACAGACAAAGCAAGTACTCAAGTTAAATAAATACAAAATAAATACAGCTTTAAGCCATCTAGGATCCTTCCTATAATGTCTTTCCCTCTCTAACCAAGCAGGTGCCATTCCTGCTCTTAATGAACTCAAATGAAGATCTTCCAGAGAACTTCAATGCCTCAAGCAGAGATGCTCCTCTGCTGAGACTCCCTTAAAGCAAATCAAAAGGGTAAGCATCTATCACATCTTCACTGTTTTTGTAAGTACTGCTGTTTGAACATGCAAATAGAAATTCACTACATTTTCCACCCGTTCAAGTCCCAAACATGCAAATCACAAATGGATCGAACCTACAGTCTTCGTTTGATCCAAATCCTATTGAGATCAAAGGCTTTGAAATAGGACCATTAATGTTTGGAAGGGATTTCAAATAAGCCCCTAATTTAATTTATTTTGTTTTGTATTTTCTTATTCTTCACAATGGAGTTAAGATATAATGGGACAAAGCTTTGACAAGCTCTGATGAAGACCACATTGATATAGAGAAGGGCCCAAAGAATCTTTTTGGGTTTATTATCTATAACCGCTAGTATTCCCCTCATCTTTATTTAAGTTATATTTATCAAAAGAAGATTTTAGCCAGAGGGTTACAGCTGCTCAGGATATCCCCTGTGTTCAGCTCTCATTTAATGTATATTATCAACCATTTCCTTGTTGTATATTATCAACCATTTGTCATTTAATAGATGACAAATGTATTTCATGAACAAACTTTCTCAACAGTGTTGTGAGATTTGAAAGCCCTGACAGAGAGCAATGATCTGTATAACTTCATATTCCCTGGGGAACACCATTACTCTGTTGGAGCTCTCAAATTGTGGGGGAAATGGAGCTTACGAATGGGTGGGGGAAATTCTAAGTAATTCTAAAAATAAATTAATACATACAGTGAGCACTCATGATGTTGGACTGAAAAAAAAAGATACACTTGCTGGTTTGGTACTAAATATTCCACATTCTCAGGGAGATTAAAATATACCTCTCTTCTCCCCCTCTGACCATTTTCTGCTTATTCCCTTTTAGTTTCCAGTCCTGTAATCACTCTACATCTATAAATTTAGGTGGGAACACAAAACCTGAAAACAGTCAAAAAAGTGTAAAGAGGCAGATGTTGCAGTCTACGGTCACTTATGAGTTGCAGTCACAGATCATGACAAAAAACTTAAGATCTTTTTAGGAAAGCCTATCAAAAGAACATTAGGAGGAAAAATATATGTCTGCAAAACAAATATAACGACTCATGTACATGTTTTGGCAAACTCTTCTTCTAGATTAAGTCTTTGTGTCTTACCCTTACACTGCAGTCTGCAACACACATTACATTTACCTGGAAAATTGCAGAACAAAAAAAAAAGCTATGTGATGAAACTAGACAGAAGGTTTGATGAATTAGTTTTGAGAACAAGAAAACCAGCAGGGGAATTATGTCCACAGCAGTTCAGGGAAGTACTCATTATAGCCAAGCACCACCGCAAGTTTCAAACTCTCTTGTTGCAATGAGGAAGCTGTAAATACTGCTTCTCATTCCAATGTTGCAAGATCTTTCTTCCATCAAGTAATTTTCTAGAAAACCTGCATATTCCAAAGTTACCGCTTTTGACCTTCTGCATTTCTTCCTTTCTTTTCACTGTTTCCAAAGAAACACAGATGCAAATATCACAAACTGACGTGGAAAACAAAACAGACCTGAAAACCTAAAAGGACCTTCTCTGCAGTAGACTGTGTAAAAGGCAATAGTGTTTCCTTCAGATCTATGTGTATGTTGTTTTAATGAAGTGGATAGAACCCCCTTTTAACACATTGCTCTTTATCTATACATTTTTGTCCAACTAGGAGAATCCAGAATCACTCGAAAATTCATTAACACTGACATTTAGACAACACAAAGCCATTTCAATTCAATTAAATAAACACAGTGTGTTAACCTTCAGCAAAAGAAGTAGCCGTTCATTTTTATAGGCTGCCATAAACAGATTTCTGGGCTTTAAAGCCAAGATCAATAAAGCTTCTGCAAACAATAATAATCTCACACAGACTCCATCGACAGCTGCTCAGAAAATATTGTCTGATTCTAAAGGTCTTAGTGACTGGGTGCTTTCTCAGTCTTTTCCTCTTGCTCTCTAACATCAGAGTGCAAATGCCAAGACCTTAGTGAATTCCTTTGCATCAGCCACTAAAAAGAGCTGCCCCTTCCTCTAACAAGAAAGATTTCCTATTGTGAGAAGATTTGCGGAAAACAGGGAACTCATATGTTGCGCAACTACGTAAGCACTGATGAGACAAGTCTTATGCTGCCTAAGGCCATAAGACACTGTACTTCCATAAAGCAGGTCAGAGACAGGTGAAGTGTTAAGCCTGCCTCTTTTCCTTTTAAATCAGAGCTAGCTGATTTCCATTAGCTTCTCACTAATGGAAAACTGTCTCATCCACAGAATAAGCACAATTCAGTGGCCAGCTCTGTCCACAGTGGCTTCCTTTCTTTCCTATAATCTTGCTAACGAAAAGTAACAGAGAGCATTTCAGAACAGCAGCTTCCGTATTCCTTAGCCCTGCTAAAGCTGCCAAGGCCTTATGGTCTTATCTCTGGTACACATTTTACTGATTCCTACTTACATCCCCAATATCTTTCCACCAACTGTTTAAGGGGGTATGTCTGTGTGCACGGATTTGTTCAGGTTTTGTTGTTGGTTGATTTTTTTGTTTTAGTTTGTTTGGGAGGTTTTTTGGAGGGAGTATGTTGGTTTTTTTAAACAGTTCTTTGGGGCAGAGATAATACCTTCTTCAGTAATGCCATGCTTCAAGACCACTGACAACTAATAGCCAGCAAATACCGTGACAATAGTTTGCCTTATCAAGTGCAGTTATCACAATTGTCAACAGTGGACATAATTCCTGGCTGATCAGGAAACACACAGAATGCAAAGAGATGGAAGGCAACTCATATCTTAGATCGTCCCAGCTACATTAGGAATCTTGCAGACACAACATCTCTGAAATTAATATTTAACAATGAGATGCAATTATGATGCAGTTACATAATCACATATGGCCAGCATTAGAATTATGACTTTAGTGTGGCATAAACTTAGATTCTGATAATGTTTTTCCTTCTTTCTTACCAAATCACCATATGACCTGAAGAGAAGGTATAAGTACACAATGAGTACAGAAATTTGGAGGCTTGTTCCTATATCCTCTCATATGTCAGTGAAGGATTGAGTTGAGAACTCAAACTTTACTGTCTGATAGCTCAGATCAGGTCTCACTCAGGTCAGTGGATTAGGCTGCTTGAGAACTACTGAAAAGTTACCCTTGAACAGAAGCTAAAGGCTAAACTTTGGCATGGTCAATATGAGGGATGTGAAGGGCTTCTCTAATTCCATAACAGTTGATTCAGCTGGTAGATTAAAAAAAAAAAGGGGAAAAAAAAAAAGCACATCTTCCCTTTATCACACTTCCCTACAACACTACACAGAGTATTGCAGGTTGCACCATATATGAAAAGGAAGCTATCACACGTACTTCTGTCAGACTCTACATCAACAAATCACATTACATATACATACAGGAGATCATGCATTGTCATCTGATGTGGTGAGATAAGTACAGCTTAATCACAATGATCAGAGATATCAAAGGAACCTGTAAGACATGTAGCCCATCTTAATAATGGAAGGAAAGCATTCCCACAGATGGCCAGTTTTCAAAGTCATGGTTTAGCTGTAATTTTAAACTACTCCCACTAAGTTCAAAGTCACTCTATTTTCATGTTACTGAAAATAAGAACAGGATTGGACCTTCCGAGTCACTAAATAATTCAGTAGGTACATGTCACCATACTGGCAAATCAGCAGTGTTCTAATTCGTATGTACCACATATTAACCTTACTTGATGTACAGATGGCATTCTGTCAAATACCTACATCTTGCAGATGAGGTGATTCTGGTGCTCACTGGATGCCACTAGTTTGCATTTACTGTATTTCTTTACTGAGTCCCAACAAATACATTTTCTATTCATGGGCTTCTCATCCAGAGGAATCCAACAGCAACCCAACATTTAGTGAAAGCAATAAAACAAGAAATAAGCCTGGTGGGATATATTTCCATTCAGTTTGATTCCCAAATCACCTTGATAACCAGTGAGAGAAACTAGTTCATGGACTACAGCAACACAATTCATTTAGGTTTTCTAGGTAAAAGTCTGTACTACCTATAACAACATTTTTTCATTCCTTTCACTGCTGCAAACTAGTGCTACATTTACAATATGCCATTTCCAATGCACTTTATAAGGAATACAAAATACTTCAGACATCAGCACTGTTGGGAAGTGGGTGCTACTCTGCCTAGTTGACAGTGTTATTTCTGCTTTCAAGGGCATTCAGGAACATTAGCTACATTTACTGCAAAAGCAGTTGTGCTCATGCTAGTGAATACCATTTGGATCGCTGCATAAGAGGTTGCAATGTATTGTGGTGAATTTGCAAGCCTAACTTGGTTCTGTCCACTCCTTTTCTTACCCCTCAGTTTATGAATGGCGTCTACCTTTTGCTATGGGTGCCTCTTCTGAAACAAACAAAATGGATACACAGAAAATCATCAACAAAAGAACTGTGAGGAGGCACTGGTGGGACTTTAGGGAGTGAAAAGGAAACAAGTCAGGGTTACACAAAGCATCTGAGCCCTATAACAGAGGACTCTCACTGCTTAATACCGTTTATCAGCAGAAATGTACTGTCTAGTCATGTGGAAAGAAATTGATAAGTTTACTTCTTTAGAAGGAGCAGTTCATCATACCTCCAGTTTCAGAGGTTAAAGGTTTACTTAGATGAAGCCAGGTGAGAGGTAGCTCATTTTTATCATACCTGGCCTAAATAGGGAAAACTTTTGGTGGGAAAGGCTGTGCTTTATACCTCTCAACACTAAAGACACTGAATCTGACCTTTCATTTGAGCACTCATATAGCTGTGATTCTAATCTTTTATCTCTCATTCTGCATTGTAAAAACACCATGATTTGATCCCTGATCTCATGCGGATAATATAGACTTTGTTCCTATATCAGTATCTTCATTTAAACCCATACTAACATGAACAGCTGAGTGAAACCCATACTTCAGAAATAAGTGATGTAAAACTCATCTTCCCTATCATCCCATAAAATTATGTGAAAGATGAGACTAATCCTCATGAATCACATAATCCAATTCCTTGAGGCATTGAGCTAGTTGAGTCATACTTCAGGATTATCAGCAATTTGACCAAAATACCAGCAAAAAAATCCACACTGCAGACAAGTATGTGGGTATGGTGGGTTGACCCTAGCTGGACACCAGGTGTTCACCAAAGCCACTGTGTCACTTCCCTCATCAGCTGGGCAGGGATAGAAAATATACGGAAAGGCTCATGGATCAAGGACATGGAGAGATCACTTGTTGTTACCATCATGGGCAAAACGAATGGACTGAAGTTGTGGAAATTAATTTATTACTAATTAAATAACAGTAAGATAATGAGAAATAAACCTAAAAATCACCTCTCCCCTCACCCACACTTCTTCCCAGGCTCAACTGCAACCCCAGTTTTCTCTACCTCCTCCCCATAAGCAGTGCGGGGGAATGGGTCAGTTCATCACACGCTGTCTCTGCCACTTCTTCCTCACACTCTTCCCCTAGTTCTGTGTGGGATCTCTCCCATGGAAGACAGTTCTCTACAAACTTCTCACACAGCCCCTTCCCATGGGCTGTAGTTCTTCACAAACTGACACAGTGTGGGACCCTTCCATGGAGTGCAGTCATTCAGGAACAGACTATTCCCACAGATAAATCATCATTATGTATCTCTGACACAGAAGTAATATGTTTAGAAAAAAGTCTGAGCAAGCAGCCTTTAAACAACGCAGGAGTATGAAAAACATACATTAAACAAGTCAAAGTGGATGCCTTTCCTAAGTAGTTATGGCTTTAGTTCAGAATCTTTACTAACTATGTGTACCTTTTTGCAGTCGGTTCACTTCCCAAAAAAGATTTTGGAAGTTGTACACCAAGAGTAGGAATCACTACAATTATCACAGCTGTTTTAACTCAATAGAATAGAAAGTGCTGTATGGAGCATTCTTGGTTCATTCTCTCCAAATGAAATGTAACAGACTTGTTTTTTTCCAAACATATATCCTGAAAGCTGCACAAAAGCAGATTTAATGATCTGACAGACTTTTGCACTTCCTTGTGATTTCAGTTGGTTTCAAACATGACAGAGCACTGGAATAACAATATACCTACACATTGCCCTGGTTTCAGCTGAGACAGAGCTAATTTTCTTCCTAGTAGCTGGAACAGTGCTCTGTTTTGGATGTACTAAGAGAAAAATGCTGGTAACAACATGATTGCTTTTAGTTGTTTCTAAGTAGTGCTTACCGTAAGTCAAGGATTTTTCAGTTTCCCCTGCTCTGTCAGTGGGCAGGTGCACAAGAAGGGGTGAGGGAGAACATCCAGGACCACTGATCAGAACTGGCCAAAGGAATGCTCCGTAACATAGAATATCATGTTCAGTTTATAAACTGGAGGACTTGGCTGGGAGGGGCCAATCACTGCGGGGAGACTGGCTGGACATAAGTCAGTGGGTGGAGAGCAATGATATCGTGCATTACTTGTCCCTCTTGGGTTTTATTCCTCTCTCCATTTTTGTTGTCTCTCCTTTCATTACTATTATTATTATTATGTTTAACTTTATTTTGATTCCTAAATGGTTCTTAACCCATGGGTTTTATTTTTTTCCCTGATTCTCCTTCCCATCCACTCGAGGTGGCAGGGAGTGAGCAAGCAGCTGTATGGTACTTAGTTGCTGACTGATGCTAAACCATGACACATATAAATAACATTTACACAATCAATTTTCAGGGGGAAAGCATTCCAATTCCCCCCTCATGGAACACTGCTGTACTAAACCAAACAGTTCCAACCTGGCTATACCGGAAATATTAGCACAATTTAGGGGGAGTAAAATGATTTAACTAAAGAGAAACCAGATTAGTTATGTTGGGGACTGCAAAAGGAACAGACAAATGCTCCCTTTCAAATACCTGCTCTCACTTAACCTATGTTACATACAAACTAAACACACAGAGCTAATGTCACATTTTACAGAGTACCCTGAAGAACAGTTTATGCTAAACTAGGATCTACCAGGGAAGGTTATTTTACTGTACATAACCTCTCATATTTGGACAGAAAATATCATGCATGGCTTCCAAAAGGCTTTCTTCTTACCATCCCATGCATTTTGCTAAAGAATAGGATAGTCTCTCCATTGTTTATCACATGGTATAAAAGACTGAAAAAATGTTATAATTTAATCATATTGCTCCAGCTGTTCCTCCTTCCTTCATCATTGGCATTCATGTCACCAACATTAGTGGATATTCCAAATGTACACAGTTAATGATGCCTCTGCCCAAAAAAAAAAAAAGTGTCCAAGACAGCAAGGATACTAATCAGAAATGTTCTTCAAGTTTTCAGCATGGAAATCTAAATCTGAACATTCAATTCCCTTTTTTCCTATCTTTCATTTTGAAAGTGCACATGCAAGATGCTGGTGGCAAAATAAAATATGGCACCATACTTCATGTTGAATCACCTTCTCCTCTTTCAACTGCTCTATTACAGCTTTCATTAGTGGAAATTAAAAGTACAGCAAACAGCTAATGATGCACTGTCCACCTTGTGCTATGGTGCAGCCCCAGGACATCACAATTGCATGCTTTCTCACAAGACAAGCATCAAAGGAAAGCAAATGTACTTGTCCAAATGATACTACTCAGAAGCAGATTTGTGCTGACTGCAGCAAGCAGTTATTAGGGCCAGTCAAACTAGATTTGGAAAAGCCTTGTTCTCAGAAGGGAATAGGGTGCAGAGTGATAGACTGTAACAAGAATACACAGAGAAAGAGAAAGCTATGAAGAATTAGGGACCAATTGAGGCCAGGAGGAAAGCAACAAGAAGATCTATAGTTAATTATTTCTACATATAAGAGAGAGGTAAATAAGAAGTTTTTGAAACATGAAGACACACATATCCAGCTACTTGGTTACTCAATAGACCAAGAAAATGTTATTTTTAGCAGCATCTGCCTGCCCTTCCCAAAGAGGAAACATGATCTGATCTTCTGACTTTACCAGAATCCTAAAAAACCCAGTAAGCCTTCTGGAAATAATTATAGTTGTTAAAGATCCACCTAAAAATACAAAGTCATGGCCAAAACACTCAGACACTTTGACGTGTTTTAATGTACCTTTAAAAAAAAAAAACAACAAACAAACAGCCATACAGAAAAAAAACAAACCACTTCACAAAATCCACAACCTATTAGGTGGGTAAGTCATTGCAATGAGTTTGATGACTTGCTAGGAGGCTGTGTCATTTTTTACAATCTTTCCTGATGCTGAATATGGGTTCCATGAGCTGCTGCTTGACTTTGAAGCCTGTAGTATGGGCTAGAGATTGTTCATTTAATTGTCTTGCTAACTGAATCTCCTTCAAGACAAACCCCGAGGGCTCTCCTCTGTACTACACCATGGAAAGCTCTCAATAAAAGCAATGGATCAAACTTTCAAGCACCTACAGCAACTATAGTCAATAATAAGAACTGCTCAGAACGTAAGCCTTGAAGAAAAAGATTAAGAAAATTAGAACTCAGTTATTCCAGCTGCTTGCTTTATCCATCCCTTATCAATCTGCTTGTAGATTAATCAATACCTACACGCCAATGATTTAATGCACACACAGTGACCTTGCAAAATATTCCAACAAGAAATTCAACCAGGCAAAATAAGACTTTGTTATAGACGCTGCGAATAGCAGGAGCTGAAATTCATATTGAAGTCACAACAGCACATTTTGCATTAATGCCAAGTACAACATATCTGCAATATATCTGCCTTCCACAGTCTTGGTAAGAGGATGAGGTGAGGGTTTACATTTGTGCCCCTTGCTCTTTTCTTCATTGTGCTGACACAGGTACATGGAGCGAACCAGGCCAAAAAACTGTTTTCTTGATTTATTTTTCAGCTGGATCAGTTCTCTGAACTGGTTCATACCAAACTTGTACAAGAGTCAACACCATCCAGGCAAAAGCAATAGCCTGCAGTGGGAGCATTTAACTTAACATCAGTGCCAAGAAGATCTAAACACTGCCCAAGAGTAATGTATCAAATACTAATTCATTAAACATTCATTACTCAACTATTTTTACACAACATGCAAAAAACACCACAAAATTTTAAGTTGCTACATATTAACCTTCAGTCACCAATAGTTCTCAGATCATAAGCCATCAGAAAGGGATTTAAAAAAAATACTGGATCTCTCCCCCTCCTTTCTATCATTAATACATTAAAAAATATGGAAATATTGAGATTACGATTCTGTATACAAATTTACTTTTATACTTCCCACTTACTTTCTCTGTAGCTGTCAAGTAATGAAGAAGAGTAGACTAGAAGACAGTTTAATTTGGATTGTTTTCATCTTTAATGAGTATGTTATTTTAAAAATAACTTAGAGAAGCACTGACCCACCAGGTGCCTCAAGAGTTTCCACTAGAATTAAAATACACAAGTTCAACAGGTGACATTCGCATTCCCACATTCCTCTTCTGCTGTAGTCCAGCCCACTCAAACCTAGTAACAGAGCATTTTGTTTCTTTTCTTTTCCACCCATGAAGTGGTGTGTCTGGGAGGATGGTATTACCAATATAGATGCCATGGTAGCATCTGTACTACTCCCTACACAAACTCTTTCATCTTACTGAAAAGTAATGTAACCCAGTACCCTCTTAGCAGATGCATAAGATCTGCCCTATTGATCACACCTCCTGGTATTTCAGACTGGCTACACACAGTATTTTTAAACTACAACTCAGCTTTCACTTAAGAAAAATATGCCATTACAAAACAGACAGGGACAGAAAGCTTACTATTGCTTTATTGGCAGAAACCACAGGTAGAAAAATCTACGTGGTTAGAAAGATCTACACATCATGCTCCCCAGTAGTCACAAGCCGAAATTGTTCAAACAACGATCATCAGCAGTTCAAACTTCATTAAGGAATACAGTTCTATTTCTGTAGCTGGCAAGAGAAACACATCTCAAGTATGAAATTGTATTGGGTTTGCATTGGCAAGGTTTTGGCTGCAGGGGTGGTTTCCATGAGAAGATGCCAGCAGCTTCCTAAGTGTTGAGTCTATTTTGCCCATCATCGTAGCTGGTGAGTGATCTCTTCCGGTCCTTATCTCGACCTACAAGCCCTCTGCTGTATCTTTCTTCTCCTGTCTAACTGAGGAGGGAGAGTGGCTTGGTAGGCCAAGGAAAAAAAGAGCAGCCAGCCCTCAACTTCCCACAGATTCCTTGTATCCAACCAGAAATGATCCTTCACCCACAAAGTGTCTCCTTCCAGTGGAAGGAGTGTAGGCAGAAAGGCTTTGACTGCAAGATACTAGGACTGAATAGGCTCTTAAATGTCTTTGCCATGAGCCACCATCACTATGTTACTTCCACCACTGAAGGTGCTCAGTTTGCCTACACCAATTCTTTCACAGTGTTTTGCTGATGGAAACATTGCACACAAAGATGTAAGAAAACTGTAAGAAGCAAGAAATGAGAGACTCACTGTGGTTAAGGATTCAAAGCTGATGAAGTAGAGGGTTTTAGGTTATTTTTAAACATTGCTGCAGTACTACAATGTGCTAAAACCTTAAAAGCCAGCATCATAAGAACACACTGCCTTGGATTCTGTAAGGAAGCACTTGCAGCACACCAGTCCATGTATCAATAATTGAGCTTCAGGGTTTTTTCTTATTTTCATTTTTTTTTCCTTAAATAGTATGCTGCTATTCAAACAGGAATATTAATTACTTCATTGAATAGAAGTGTCCTAAGGCTTTTTATCTTCTGCCCAGAGTATTATGATGTACTACATGGATTAGATTACACCAGCTGCTAATTTTTTTTAAGTAGTGTTCACTCAAACCTTCTACATGTGTGCTATTATGCAGGAATTGTCAGGCCAATTAGGACTAACGCAGCCAAAGTTCAAACAGTGGTTGTTTGATTACTATAGGGATAAAGATGAAGAAAGGACACAGGAGATGCAATAATGTTAAGGAAGGAGGAAAATTCTAATGACTAGACAGACATTACTTCATGGTCAGAACAAAAAAGTTCACAGTCCCAGTAGGAATTTCTATGTGACCTTGAATCTGTTCTTACAAGTCTCTCCAGGCATGTTATGGGATTTGAGATCCTCATCTAAAAGGTACTAGAACCATACAAAATTAGGGCCTATTTTCAGAACACCTGCCACCCCTTCTGCTTTTTAAAACTCAGATGACAGAGTCAGTGACTTCAGTAAGAGATACTAAAACTTGCTTAGCACAGGCACTCCACATACACTCCCGTTCCCCCCACCCCATCCCACTTAGGTTCCTTATTTACCCCCACAAAGACACACAAAGTGACTTGTAGCTGGAAAATTTCAAGCAGCAGAAACATTACAGAAATTTAAAACTTAGCAGTGAATGGATATTTATTAAGTATGCAGAGTGGACAGAGAGTGGCATTGGTTAGTCAGGTTCCACACTTCCCTGCCCTCCCCCAGAGTTACTTTAAAGACAATAAACTTTATAATGAAGTATTGATAACATCTTCTCATTTAGGCTAACAGGCTTATCACACACTCCACCACTGAATATGCTGTTTTAATTAGCAAGATGGATCTTGGAGCTGATATGTTCTGTTGTGCTATAATTTCTGCCTTTACAGTAATTTTCTCCTGTTTTTCACACTATAATGTGCTATAAATCCTACTTAGGCTGCCTCACTGGCCTGTTGCTGCTCAGAGTCAATCTTTCAGGTCCTCTGTTTCCATGACAACATCCTGCCATCCTCCCATTTGCAGGATTATCCTACAGCCCCCTGGGGACACAGCTGCTATGCTCATGGGCTCCCAAAGCTGGAGCTCCATTCAGTCCTCTCTCTGCCTCCAGCAGATTTGATTTGCCTAGCCTTGCCATGCTGTCTGTGCCTGGGGTGCACCAGGGAACCAGTTCTTTCTTCATCCCTCTTGAACAGGGATGCCTAGAAAAATAATACAAAACTTGGCTGGTTTAACGCCTAAACAAGTCAAGACCAAATTAAATAACCTGTCCTCTCACTCCAAGAACTTTTCTTCCCCCCATTCCCATTTTTCTTTCTTTTTTCTCTGTCTTCTACTCCCACATTCAGTCTCGGCACACATTTCACAGACTACATGCACATACCCTTAGTTGTTCTCAATTCTTAGCCTTTGTCCTGTTGCCTCTCTTGTAATCTTCTTTTCCTCTATTTTACCTTGTTCCCTCTTCCTTTTTCCTCTCTACTGCTCTTTTGAACACTCCTTTTCTTAATTTTACTCATATTCTTCAATGCTTTCTAAACACAGCTGTATAGATCCAGAAACCATTACAAGGTCATCCATCAACCGGTCCTGCTCCCCCAGATCATACACCATATTCTATTAATTAAATTTCAGTCATTAAAAAGACAAACAGGATTTTTTTCCCCCCTACTGTGATCTCCTTGTTTACTTTTCTTCAGTCTTCTTTTGAGTTGTGAAACATTTATAACTTAGGAGCAAGTATCAATCCGTCCCTGCTATTTCAAAGAAGCAAAAAAACCTAGGTTTTACTGTTCTCATGAGCTAAACGAGAGGCGAACAACGATGATAGGCAGAAGGGCTTGAATCTGAAATAGCAACTTCTCTGAAGTCACTGTGTGAAGACAGAAATTGGAAGCCTCAAAACATTTGCAGGCAGTGAGGGAGCAGCATTTCTCAGATTTCCTTCTGCGTGACCTATTGATTCTTCAACCCTATTTCTGTTTTTATGGATGCAGTTCCCATAAACAAAGGGTACACAACGCTCATAATAACAAATGCTATGGGGATATATACACCACCTAACCTTAAGCATCTAATAAAACTCAAAGCTTCTAGGTTTACTGTTTAGGAACATACAGGATCCTACACATCAAGTTACTCCAGACTTTGACCTAGCCACCGAGCAGAATACCCAAGTTAAGTGCTTCAGGAAGGCTGGCTGAAGAAGGAACCTCCTTATAGAAGATTCTCCCATAAGCTTGTCATTTCCACAGACCTAACAGACATCTGCAACCTGGCAAATCTCCAGCTGGACTTCAGTGAGGTATGGCATACTTGGGCAGCACAGTTCATACCTATGGCACAGTTAAAAAGTAAAATTACTTCTGCATGGAACAATGGGATCATTCCTCATTCCCATCCTTTACTCTTCAGAATAATGACAAAGGAAGCTCTACTAGCTGACAAATGGAATCTACAGGTGCGAGTCCTACGAATTTGAGAGCAAATGTTTTATGGTATCAGATTGCTGATATAGTAAAATATCTCACGTGTTTGCTACAGGCAGAGGATTAGCAGCTACAGAAAATGTTGGAAATCCTTCATAATTCAGTAGCATTTCTACAATCTTTACATTTCCACTCTAGTTTAAATTTTAAAAATTTTCAAGTGGCAATCTAGGCTTTGAAACACCTGCCATTCCAGTTCCAGACCTAGCTCTTAACAGAAACTTTCACAGGCAAGCACAAAACAAAAAGTGAAACAAAAAAATCTGGATCAACAAAAAATAAACCTTCCCTAGGGAAGCCTCACTTGGGAGGTTTTTTTTTTTTTCCAGTAAATCTTCATGCTGTCCTCAGTTTATATTTAATAGAGCTCATTATTAATGTAAATAAGACCTAGAATTAGACTTCAGACTCCCTGGCACAATGACCATATTTTTTCCAATTCACATAACAGATCAAACCGTTGTGAGGTTTTATTTGAAGTGACACTCCTGTAATATCTCAGTAATTAATAATCATTGTTTTTAAATGGCACATCTGAAGAGGAGGCATTCCATGCCAGATCTGCGCTCTGTCTACTCGGATGTTCTACCTGTGATGCTTGTCAGTACCAGATACTTCATAGTATCTGCCTTAACCCACTGGTTAACTCCTACTAATAGCCTCAGTCCCCCTGGGAGCTTAGAGCTTAATATAAAATGCCCTTCATTTTAATAAAGTGAACAGAAACTGTTCAGATGTGTCTCAGATTCCATACCTCAAGCCACTGACTCACTTAAGCATTAAACATTTAATAATTTCTCCAGACTATGTTCATGAATACATCTGAGCACACATCTACAGCTATGCTTTCAGGGAGTCAGCTGACATCTCCACTGTTCTGATAAAGATGTTCCACCCACATGATGAAAGGACTATCCTGTTTTTAGCAGGACTAGAGAAATTCCAGAAAGTAAAGCTCATGAGGACCATGAAAGTGAAATTTTTAGTTCATTTCCCTCAAAACATTTATGTATTCTTTCACACAGAAGTGGGTTCTTACCATACACATACACATTTTCCAAACCATGATTTAAAAAGGAATTCTAAATCAATGCCCCTAGTGATACCCCCAAACACCTCATGAACCATTGACGTATGTTCCCACAGTGCCATTACACTGCATTGACAGTGGCTTTGTCCGTGAGGGTGAACAACTAAGTCAAAAGTCATCCTCCAGGCTCCATAAGCTCAAGACAGTAATGCCAGTCAAGATAGTCAGCTGACAAGCTGGAAACAGTGCTCTCAGAAATAATGTGTTCTTTATGACTCACAGTAAATTGTCTCAAAGCCTTTCTTGCTGATCTTCATTGCTACTATTGAATTGTCTCCTTTTGTAAAAACCCTGGTAATAAAACATGAGGTTGATATTTTCCAAAAGCACAAGCTAACTTCAATTTTGGCTGTTGTGCCCTCACTCTTCCTCCCACTGTGCAGAACTCCAGACCCCACATTTTTGTTCACACCTCACGGCAGATGGACCAGTTGAGTTGACTCACTTAAAACCAAAAAATTTGCCTTATTAGGTGGCCCTATTCACTTTCAGCTGGCTAAGGTCACACAGATAACACTCCACCATTACACCTGAATTCCAGTGGAAGCACCTACTTAAAGCCAGAACGTTGGAGCAGCAGCCTTCACTTAAGCCTGGCTTATGTTGCCACAGAAAAACATCCTGATGCCTTCATCGGCACAACTGCAGAGTTTGGTTCACTTTTGAACTCAAAGAGGACACAGTAATATCATGATCTTACTAAAACATTTCAGCTGAATAAATTATTTCTATACACTTCACAAAAACCACCGAGCTGCTTCCCTGCAGCTGTATTTCTGTTATTGGGTAAGAAAAACTCCCTCTAATTGTGTAGCATAGAATGTACAGCCAATTTGAAACTTTCAAGTATATTCGAAATAAAGTTAAAATGCACCATAGGTATGCATTTCTCCCTTTAGTCAAGATAAATAAAAAGAAAAAAACCAAACCCACACCAAAACCAAATATGTAACCAAAAGTCACCCACAACTTCCTCAGAAGCCTTTCATAGGTTTCAAAAACCTGAAATGACCAAGACTTTGTTCAAGACATCAACAGTAAACTGAGTCCATTCCAACATTACCACAGAATTCTAAACACATACAAACTGTAGACAGTCAAAAGCATGATTACATGAAAATTGCTCTAATGCTCTTCTGACGACACTCCAACTGAGAAGTCTCCCTGAGCAGTGACCAGTTGTTGTGAGGTATTTATATCTACTTCTTATATTGGAAAAAGCTCCCAGTCTAAGCCAGTGCTACCAATGGATGACATACTAATGACTATGACTAATGTCCAAAAAAACCTCAAAATAAAACAAACAAAGAAACAAAAAAAACAAACAACATGAGCTGTATTGTGAAACACTGTGCTTTTTAAAAGTTGGAAATAAGGAAACTTTAAAACTTTCCTTGTACGCTCAACCATACAAATTTCAGGCCACATCTTCAGAGAAAAACTTTCGCTGAGCAAAAACCTTTGCAGCACTTTGCACTTTTGCTGAACCTTTCAGTAAGAGACCAGACAATGCCCAGAGACTGGATGCCTCTCCATGCACATTTGAAGGCAGCTGTGCAGGTGTGGAATAAGAATGAGGGAAGTTGATGGCCTCCTGAGCAAGAATTACCTGCGTGGTATGGATAAGCAACAGATTCCAAACTTTTGATTTCTTCAATATCTGTTATCAACAATTTGAACCAATCAGTTTTTAAACTCAGATTTGGCTATTTCTGATGACAGTTTGTTTTTATACAGGAACGTATCAGATACTGAAATACTGTTTGTTTTGGAAACAAGATTATCTTCAACAAAAAAGGCAGGAAATTCAAGAAAAAACAGAAGAAAATATTGCACTTATCTAAACTATGGCATTAACCTCGGAAACTACTTCAGTATAAACTTGTTCCAAGACTTGAGTAATACCCCTGAGAAAGCACACATTTCTAGTAAAAGGAGCAATTCAATGATACTGGCTGGAAGAAAATTAAGATAAGGATCACAGTTTTCCTACCACAGTATTACCCAATCTGGGGTTTAGAAACAACATTTCCTCCTGATATTGTATTTCTCATATGCTGTATATAGCATTATCCAGGGATACAGGTAAGATACCAGTTAGCTGAAAGCCTATTTTGTTTGATAACAAAGCTTTATGCTCTTCAGACTGTATAAAAATTGGGTAATGAGCTTGCAAGCTCTGTTCCACTGCACTTTGATGAGAGGATCTTGGTCTCCTGGCACACACAAGTGCAGGGAGAGGCAGTTTCCCCATACGTAACTGCACTTGGTGTCACTGGGCCACGTGACAGGGATATGCTGCTGGGACCATATGCTGAAGTTCAAAACAGACTCTTCAAAGCACAGACATGCCAAGGCAACCAAGGTCAGAGCCACATCACTGCAAAACACAATGTTAAAGTCTCTGAGAGACCAGGATTTAAAAAAAAAAAAAAATAAATAAATTAAAGTCTGCTATAAAACTTTCCATAACAGATTACACTGCTTCATCACAGTTATTCATTACTAGGTAAATAACAATTGATTTCAATGTCCCTGCACATGTACTAACTCAATAAACGGTTTCTCCCCTGATGAGCTACAGCTGTCTCCAAGATAAATACAACCAAACTTTAAAACTACATTAGATTACTTCTATGCCAGCATAACTACTGCAGGTTTTGTCTGGTGACATAAGTCAGTGAATGTCAGGAACTACTTTGTTTATATAGCTAAACATGTGTGCTTTACTTTTCCCTATATATAGGGAAAAGTATATGTATTAGGCTTAGCATTCAATTTTAGTATCCATAATAATAGTTAGGACTTTGAGGACACTTCTCGTCTACAAACATGAACTAATTAAGAAATAAGAAGTGGGAGCTACTAGAGCAGAGCTGAATCAAGACAGACTTTTCTCCTGTGGGCCACATACCCATTGCTTGAAGTGTAATATGCCTTTTCCAGACCCGTTTTCAACCTTAAAATGCCTAATGTATCGCAATCTCAGAAGGCAGAGTGCATTCTTGATGTCTTCCACATCTGCCCACATCTGGCAGCACATTCCTGCTAGTCAGAAGCAATCCATTCCATCCCTGTCAGGAAATAGTACTGAAGAAAAGAGGAACTGGGTGCCCCCATAAAAGCAAAACCCCATTTCTTACTCTTTTTGCAATACTGTCAGCCATCTCCTTCCATAACTATTTAACACTTCCTTTCCACAGATGTCCCTCAAATCCCAAGATTCATACAGCTCATCTTCCTTGGCATCTTGGGCCCAGTTTTCCAGTCCAGCACATATTCTTGGTGTACCTCACCACCCAGATGACTCAGCATTTTTGGTTTTTAAACCTCTTTTCATTCTTATTCCATCCATCACCGCTAGTCAGCCATACTTCTGCATGTACATTCCACTTCCACTCTCTATCCCCCTTGAGCCTGAGAGCACTGATTGCATCAAATTGGGCATAGTTACATTTGGTGGCTCAGTATCCAGAAATGAAAGGCTCCAGCCATTTGAAATCTCCATTTAAGCTTCCTGCTGAGCTTGCAGTCTTACAGAGCCAAGGACGCACTGAAACTTAGATGGACATTGTGCTGCCAGTGACTGACTTATTTATGTCACTGCCTTGCACCCAGGGAATACTTCAGTGCACAACTGGATGCACAATCTGCAATGATCTTTCACCCAGCTGTGTGAGCGACATGCTAAGTCAAGGCAGAGGAGGAACGGTTCCTCTCACCACCCTGTATACACTGATGTAAACCACCTGCGTAAAGTTGTTTCACAAGTTATGCAGCTGCTGACTCAGGAACTCATTTGTGCAAGGAACCACTATCAATTAAAGAAATCTTTATTACCCTGGAGGTGAGAACACCTCTCACATTCTGCATTATTTTTCCTATACCAGGAAGTATCAGGTCAGACACAGCAGCAGTCTGGCCCAGTGCTCCAGGATGAACAGCTTGCTTGTGCTGGATCATGATAGCTACAGCAGACTACTTTTGCTTTCATACTTCTTATCAAACACTGGCCTAAGTTAATTACAACACATCCAAAAAGGGCTACACTGAATGACAAGCTGGGTATGTTAGTGAAGCTCCTCTCTAAGCCATGAATAAAGTGTAGCATTCCTTCAAATGTAAACAGTACATACTATTTTTTAACAAGAAGTTATAGTACAGATCATCCCTGTGTAAATGGTCCAAATCACATTGGCAATAAGTGCGGAGGCACTTCCAGACAATGGAACAGAGGTTTATACCTTCCACCTAACATAAGAAAAGGTATTTTTCACCCACAGAAACATTTGTTTCTTACAGTGTGTTTTGCCTCTAAAGAGAAGAGCACTGTGTAAAAAGGAGCTGAGTATCATTATGCTTTATTACTCATAAAAGCACAGAGGCAAGGGGAAAAAAGTGTGTGTGGGGGGGTGTAGTTTGCACAAGATTGTGGCACGGGACAAAGAAAACAGCAGCAACAAAGCACAGAAAAGGAGAAATCTTGGCTCAACACACTGGGGATGTAACTGCTTGCAAAAATGTGAAGTGTGCAAAAACAAAGAGTATCTTAAATGACTCTTAAGTAGAAGAAAAGGATGAAATTAAGCACAGGAAATTGCAGTTTGGATGCCAAAGAGCATTTCTTTTGAGGTTTTGTTTGGGTTTTTTTCCTTGTGAGTTATATATGATGAAAGACATTCAAGACTACATGCTGGCAACCTATTCAAAGAACCAATGCTGAACTGGCCACCCTGAGTTGTTGTGCCTTGCCTCCTACCTCTCCTTCTTTTCTTTTTTTTTTTTTTTTTTTTTTTAAGCTTGGCACATGTTTTCTTTCCTCACCTCCAGCATTAGACAGATGCTAGAATGGCATTTGATATTAAGCAACAGCCTCACACTGGTACCTTCGGAAATGAGCTTCAATGCCCTAATTAGGCCAATACAACTTTGGCAATGTCTATAACCCTTACATAGTCACAGCAGTGAGAATCATGCAATCATGAAATCTAGGCAGGAAAACAGATGGTCTTAAAAAAATTTTGTGTGTAATTCATTTGCAACATTGTGTGAGGTCTCCAACTTGATTAAAAAAATTGGAAAGAGCAACACTGAAGAGATCTTTGGCTTTGAACTCCTGTGTTTAATTTGGTTCTCAGATTAAAATGAAACGCAAAGATACAAATTCAAATGAGCCCACAAACACATTAGTGTATGGCACAGAACTGGGATGCAGCTTAGGAAAAGTGGGATAGCTCTCAGAGGACAGCAATACACTGATTTTCATTAGTGCATTTCATTCTCAGCAAGATGCAAGCAGTGGCAGTTATGAGAAGGGATCACTGTGGGCCTCTGCAGGGGCAAACACAGGACCACAGGCAGCAGGCAGGGTGCTTCAGGTCAGGACTGAAGCCAACTCTAACATTTTCTAATGCCTATGTCGGAACTGCCAAAGAACGCTTCAAATTCTAGATCCACTGAGCAGAACCGTACCAGGACTGTAAGGGATGCTTAGTGTTAACAATTGAGGTTTTCAGCAGAGCCAAGTATATGGAGTATATGTGCAGAGGGTTGCTGCATGGTGAGGTACACCTGGCAGCTTGGAACAGCATGGGGGTTGCAGTGAGAAGAAAAATGTCACAGAGAGCTCGCAGACATTATCTAAACATTATCTACCCCATGATAAAGTTTCCAAACAAATTTTATCAGCACATCATTACTAAACTCCATTGATTTGGAAAACAATTAATGCCAAAGCCAACATCTGTTACATCTTCTAATATGATACTGCAAACCACGGGAGTGTAACTTAGTAGTTGAGCATTTTGAAACACTATAACTTTTATTGGAGCACTGGAGGAGAAGCCTTTAAAATTTGAGTAAAAGTCATCCAGTGCACAGGCTGGTACTATGATGTGCACCTGGTGCTGCTGTTATAGGAGTTGTCACACCAACCTGAGCAAACACATATAAACTCTAAAGTCTCAGGAGGATGCCTGCTAGTAATAAGTGATTCCTTCAATGCATGAAAGAACTAGAATCCACACACCAAACGCAAGTGATACCGACAGTTAATCACACTTTTTCACTCTGAGCCTGTGTAACAGTTTTCTCCCCAATAACACACAACTTCCACTAAGCTCTACCTTCTCCAGCTTGAGCAATTCTGCCTCCTCAGTAACAAGCATCTTAGCTGTGCCATCACATCTGAAGCTGATGGAATCTAATGTCAATCAGCAACTGGCTCTGTTAGGTGCTGACAGCACTTTAGGTACGGGAGCATCCAAACAACAGGCTCTGAACAAGTCCAATACTGCTTGTCTGTGGGCAAGCAGCTGTGCATTGCCTTCTTTCAGGCATCTGCTGCCCATTTCTTAGCTTTAAAAACATCTGGAAAGCTATCTAAGGTATGTCAAATTTAACCACCTAGTTTCATAACCCCTGGATGGAAACTTTTCAAAGGCTATCAGAAAACCTAGAGTTCCACAGAATCAGCATGCTGGTGATGCCAACAGCAAAGTTAACTAGGCAAATCCAAATCTCACTTTGTCGGCCTACCTGCAGAGTATTGTTAGGATTTTGAAAACACTACTAGAACACCAAACAACACAAAATTACCAAATCCAATCTTTCACCTGTCAGGTCTGTTGAGGTAGGACAAAGGGAGAGTAGGCTTGTAAAATGTGTCACATAAGTCTGGTAACCAAAATCTAAAAGTACTCTTCTCCAAGTGTACAGAAACAGCAAGGACTCCTTTGACATCTTTTGCAAGAAAGGAAAATAAATAAAAAAGACCCAGGGACAGATGTGAAATACGTTTGCTTTACACATTTTCTTCTCACTCTTGGGAGTCATTCCTCTTCAAAAGAAAAAAGAAAAAGAGATGCAGGGGAGCATGCCACAAGGCAGGGAGAAGACTGCCATTGAGATAACATATGAAAGTCTGTCTTCACAGTTCATCATCCTAAAGGTCTGGGTAGCTTAGAGTCTTCACATGAAACTGTTATTGCCTCTGAGGAGGAGGAAGGAAGAAGGAATCAGTAATAGGAAGAAAGATGGTATGCAGCTCTGTGCATTAATTTTATTGCTGTTCAAGAAAAGAAATATCAGAACCAGGCTTCTGGCTGTTGTACCAGAAGCCACAACCACCAGAGATATCAAGTCATAAAACAGGATTACAAAAATTCTGGAGCATCCCTTACTGTCCAGCCAAGGGCCCACAGGACCTGGACTAGTAATAACCAGAGAGCATCTGTTGCAAGAGGTGGGAAACTGCTCTGGAAGCTGCTTTAACCACCAAACAGGGACTGTAGCCTTACTGCAGGAGAAAAACATTTGGATATTGTGTGCTACCAGGTATATTTATCTTATTGAGCCAGGTTTCTTCATATGCTTCTTTCCTACTTTCAAATAAATATATTGTTGACAGGGGAAATCATCTCATTACACAGCAGAAACTCACTCCAAAGCAAGACAGTCAAACTCAGTAGTCCCATGCCAGGCTACATGCAAGCCTATAGGATGCAGTAAATAGTTTACACTTTCATTTAATGGGCCTCTGAAAGCTTTCAAGGTGATCAATTTAGATCACCTCTAGACTCAGGCTGACAAAACTTGTCTCAAATCTGAACCCATCCCTACCACATTATAAATAAGCAAAATCTTATTTGTGAGGGAGGAAAACCATGGCTGGCAGCCTCCAGTCAACAGGGACCCCTCACTTTTTTCATATCCTTTAGCAGCAGCTTGTGAGGTTGCTTGTAAAGACAGCAGCACTAAAGAGTTAGAGTGGAAAACCAGAGTTAGAGATTTGAGCAAGTGATAGGAATGGTTTCAAAGGAAGTGAATTTGCAGCAGAAAGTAATTACACATTCAGTGCTGAATCAAGTGCCTGTCATCCTGACATTCAGCTACTCCACATTCCTCTGGGGCTCGGAAGCATATCTCCCTACTAAGAAACTTCTACCGGCTTCTCATAGTCAAGACAAGGAGTCACTTCTATACGTGTCTTGTTTTAAGGACTAGATTATCACTAACCTACCTATTGACCTTGTTCTTTTTGACCACATAGTGAAAGGTCAACTACTTACTTGAATCATTTTTCAGTAGAAGAGGTCATCATGAAAACTTCCAAGTTCTTCCAAGAGCTGCCAGTGCATCACTCTAGACAGCATTTGCACGTGTTCAGCAGATGCTTGGCTGGCATTAGTCTGTGGTCTGCTTTCAGACAGATCCCTGCAGCATTCACAATGAATTACTGCTATGATTCATCAAGGGATACTGTTTATTTTCTTATTGACTTTGTGCGGGATGTTTTCTGCTTACAAATTATCTGTGAATTTCCTTAGTTCTCTGAATACTATCTATTAGTCTCTGCCCATTTAGTCATGCATTAATGTTCACAAGTAGATAAAAACCTGAATACCAAGTAGTTTTAAAAAAATGCACAAGCACTTTGTTCCTGCAGTCAGAGCACACTACTTCTTGAAAGATGTTTTAAGTTCTCCCTTGCACAAATGTAATACTTGAACACATAATCAGTAACCTTCAAGCAAGGCTAAGGTACCTTTTCTTGTTCAGTGTTCATTTCAAACATGGTCCTTTTGGAATGCCAGGAAGCAAGCAGGGACTCACAGTTTCTGTGGGATTTTCATATTTGTACCTTATAAAGTGACTGTATGTTGTAGTTAACCCATAAACTGGGAGTTTTTCCACCTCTAGCATAGAGGTGGGGAAAGCTATAGGTACGTCAGGAAATAATTATATATTTCTTTCAACATGAACTCTGTAGCTGATCTCAGAAGACACATTACACAAAATTAATCCACAGTCTCCAGTTAAAATATATACACATACACACACCAGTGAGACAGACATCTCAAGTTCAGACAGAGAGTTCCTTTTACACTGACCACAGATTACATCATCTTGGATATCTCACCATGAGCTTGAATCCAGGCTAAAGAAGGCTTTTTTATATCTTTCCGAAGGGTCAAGAGAGACTGATATTCAGAGCCAGATCAGGCTTTCAATACCATTTCCACAAAATAAAACAAAATTAAAAAAATACCAAGTAATTTTGTGAAGCAACTTTAAAGAAACAAAATATCAACTTTATTTCTATCCTCCTCCCCCTTAAAACAACTAATGATGTCACTTAATCAACACAAAAATATGCCCTTGACCCGATGCTAGGCAGTGAGCACAAATACAGCACTGCATAAAATAAAGACTAAGGTATGGATCTTAAACAAAGGATGACAGAATTTGCACAGAATTTACATTAAGAGTCCTCTTTGCTCATGTTTTCTTCATTCTCACTTTGTGACTTCAGGACACAACACTGGAACTTTTTTAAGGTTAAAAAAAAAGCCTACAGCTGTTCCATTTCTGGCCTTTCCAGAGAGCTGTCATTTGCAGATAAACTACACCTGCACATTCCAGGCTCAAAACGTTTGCCTAAAATTCACCAAGGGGGCAGTTCCACCCTGTAAGGTATCAGTTCCTGTTTTGAAACAGTATGAAACTGATTGCTTGCAATGGTAGTGAGATGGAAACACCAGAACAGCCAAAACAAATCAGTTCAGCTACAGGTGTTGGTTTTATTTTGCCAGAGAGACCCCAACACAAACACACTAAAATAAGTTTTTCTTTTCAAGTGTGTGTCCTAGTGACAGCAATACAAAAATAATTTAGAACTAAACACGTAATTATGTGCATTTATTTCAACCTTCCATTACTGGAGATAACAAGATGAATAGTGAAAAGCAAACTTTAACAATTCTGTAATTACAGCCACTGAACCGTATGTTATTGAAAGAATTGTGCAACACCCAGATGCAAAAGAATCAATGGGGTATGTAAATAGAAATGAAACAGTAAAATAATCAAGCAATGAAGAAGTAATGTGCAGCACTAAATAGCTTCTCAGCATCTCTTGCTATAATGTTTAACAAATACTTGGGTGTTCCCCCTCAGTTTATCACCCTTGCAACTGTCATATATTGTTCAGAGGTTATTCTTCTAAGTGGACTAGCAGAAAATACTCTGATATCTACTAGCAACAATTGCCTGTAGCCAGAATTATAGGAATAACGTAGGATCTTCTGAGTGCTCAGTTTACGCAGATGAGAAAGGTTTAAATGTTAAGAAATAGAACTAGTTCTTACCAGGGCCCAGGAGCTAGGCTGAGCCCATGAGAAGTAGTAGTCTCCTGAATTCCAGCTACATTGACACCCACTCAGAAGTTAGCCTACCCCCAGACTAGACTGACTCTAAGAGCAAACTACAGACACCAAAGGCAGAAGACTATTGTCCAAAGGCAACTATCTGGCATTGAAGCTTCTGTTAATACACAGCACAGCCAACTATTTTAGCAAGATTAACTCATAACTTGTTTTTGTTATGATGAGACCAGGAGGAAAGGACAAATTGTTCTCCTCTTCTTCCCCAGAACAGCTATTTTGTGAGATACGAATATCTGTATTTCGAGCAGTCTGAAGCTATTTTAGTCTGCAGAAGAAGAAACACGCAACCTGGATTTTAACACTCCTAATGCATCTTAGCCTCCTGCGAATGGCCTCTATTCCATTTAACTTATTATTTGACTTCTGATTCTGAGGGCACAGAGGCAAAGGAGCTCTTTAATCCCAAGTGTCTCTCCCTTCTTCACAAAAACATCAAGGAGGGAAAACAAGAAACTATACTAATATCCAAGAATCCTGAACCCTGTCCTCACATTCAAAACACAGGCATTTAGTCAAGTTCACACAGACCAAAAAAGGCAAACGGTGTCTTGGGATGCGATATGCAAAGTTAGAAATACATCATAGCCTTTCTACTCCTGGAAGCAAGAACGCAATGCCATCCCCACTAGGTATTTGGGAGAATAAGAAAAAAATCACAAGCCTAGACACTAGCCAGTGCCAGCAACCCAGCATTAATTGCATAACCTATTTTCAGGTCAGCCCTCACAGCTTGCAATGCCCACAATACCACATCTCCACAGTTTTCCATACCCAGAGTGCTCTGCTTGTAGCAATTCACGATATCAAGCTACCTTACAACATCCATTTTGTTATCCCTACCTTCCTAATGTTACAACTGGCCAAGTTTACCTTAATAGTCTTCTTATCATTGATAGATCCTTTTGCTAGGACCATCCTTAATAAAGGCCTAGGTTCACTATTACAGTCCAAAGATGAGACAAGTAGGCAGCCCAACCTCTGACCTTCCCGATCTCATAAGCTTCTATGCTACTTGTCATCACCATAATTTCTCTTCTTCTAAAAGAAAAACCCCTAGTCCCTTCTCTCACTAAATAACTGAGACTTCTTACCACTCACCAATATCCCCAGTATCTTTTTCAGCTTCATAATCCATACTTTCTCCCTGCTGAACAGCTTCACAGTTTTTCCATCTGCCCAGGCTGCCCTCTACTCCAGCATCCAGATGCAGCTAACTACCAAGTCTCAGCTGGAGGAAATAATGAAGCCTTCTTAACCTTTGATGGGCTGCAGCTGAGATGTTTTCCTCACAAATACTGCATAACTTCAAGGCATTTTCTGAGTAGGGCCAGAGTGTTTATATAAACTAAGTGTATTAAAAGTTATGCATTCTGCATTTTACATCATTATTGCTTGGTGGGTTTTACTGGGATATGTAACTTATTTTCTTGCAGGCAGTCACACAGCTCTGCACATGACAGATTATCACAGTGTACCACTGAGAGTCTTTCGAAGTGAAGAGAAAACAGCACTGAAGACTTCCTTGCAATTTGTTTCACCAGGTTTTGGCATGATTTAAGGAAACATTTCATTCTACAAGTTTTAAGTGCTTTTTAATAAGTAGAAATATGTCCTTGTTTGTCAAGTTTCAAAACTTTTGTTGATATTAAAAATACACAACCAACAGCTAGATATATGCCCAGGAGATATCTATCAAAACAAAATTCCAGTGAAAAATAGAATAATTTTATTTGCCCTCCTTCTCCATTTCCCACTGGTTAATTACTCATCACATGTTAATTCAGCAGCATCTAATGAAAACATCCTATGTGTGCCCACCTAAGAGTGCCCTGCTTAGAGGTGAAGGACCACTGATTGTGGAGTAATCTTGACTCTACAAAAATTGACAGAGACTAAACTCCTTCTACCTGCCATTAATAGGTTCGAACACATTATTTTGTTTAGAAATACAATTAATGCTGGCAGAAGAGAAACTCGGACTTGAGTAAATTAAATTGAACATAGGGAGCCAACCTCTCTTCCCAGGTAGTTTGAACTATACAGTGTTACACTTTGCTTGTAGACAGATGGCAGACTCTGAACTCCTTTAGACCTTTTTTTTTTTCCCAGATTCAGTGAAACTAAAGGATAAGTGCAAACTCTCTGTGTATAACTAAAAGATCAGAAATATAACTTCACCGCAACAGTCTGATTCTAAAATATTATCTATAAATAGCAACCAATTCATAAACTGCTTCTGCCTTTAATCCTGGAGCAGGTAAGTATTGGCTATCCCTTTTATATACTTTCAGACATACCTTGTCTAGAGTTGGTGCAATAAGGTACCATTAGTGGTATTTCCTCTCCCCAAACACTACAAGAGAAGTGATTTTCCCCAACATCCAAGAGCCCAGAGCTGACCCTTTCATATTTAGAGACTGAAAGTAGATACATTAAATGAGCAGCATGGGAGGAGGCGATTTCCGCACAGCCCGTCCTAGCCGTTCTCTCACCTGTTTAAGCATGCAAATTTTACTTCCCCAGGAACAAAACTAAGTCAAAAGCAATAATAGCTTCCCAAACTTCTTCAGCCAGGGTTGAAAAGCATCCTTCTTCCCTGTGTCCCCATGTTATTTTACATAGAGATAGCATCAACAGTCCTGTCCAGGGGAGACTCACTTACCATCCATGCAATTTGTTCAGCAATAAAGGAGTTACAAACAGTTCCAGAGCTTAAACTGGGAAATGGGAAATTATGATCAAATGACCCCTAAAGGATATACTTAAGCCAATATAGTAAAGTCAGAGGAAGAAGAAAGAGAAAGATCAGCCATGATGCACATTAAGAAGCAAAGGTATTTCTAGTGGATTTCTTTAGTTGTTATGAAGTCCCAAAGAGAATTTTCAACTGCTCAAAAACTTAAGATGGTATCAAAAAACTATGTATTCTTCCTGACATCTTTCATGCTTTTCTTTTGATCATAATAGCAGCAGACCCCTTGTATAAATTGCACTTTGTTAATAATTCTAGTAGCAAATATGATTTAATACTTTATTTTTCCTGGCCAGTAGGCATACAACAGACATATAAAATACTGCATAGCCAGGTGCTTGCAAGCTAATTAACACCTTTTTTTTTTTGGTTGGACTAAGCTATGACAAGTTGCAAAGCACATATCTAAGAAGGAAGAAGGGAAGAAAACACCTACGCATGGAGGGAGAAAAGAAAAAGATTAGATAAGGGTGGGGGGAATAGCATAGCAAGCATTTTAGAAATCTCTGCTAAAATCATTGCTTAGTTGGCTGGGTGAGAGGAGTTTAAGAGAAAGGCAAAACCCGTTGCTGAGCTCTCGTTTACCTCAGCAGATAAACAAGTTTGGATTAAAGGCAGAAAAAAAGCTGAGATGTCAGCATACTTCAAAAGCAGAACATTTTACTCAGTACACTTTCCATTAGCTGGATTGCTTCTAGCTCCCTCTCTCACACATATTCCTCACTGATTTAGCTTACAATGGTGTCAATGACAAAATTGAAGTTAGTGATAAAAGCCTCATGGAATAAGTCTAATCCATGCAGCATAGACATGCTGTTCCCTAACTACGCCAAGCATTACTGTTGGGTAATTTTCTGCACAAAATCAGAAAAATAAAAGCTACATGCTTAATATATTTTTTCTTTCTCCTTCCACAATTTTCTTTTTTTTTCCTAATCTGTCCTTATGTGGCAGAAGGAAAAATAAACCATCAAAATTCATTTGGTTGGTGTGGATACCAGCAAGCAAAAAAAACCCCATGGATTAAATTTGATATCGACAAAGTCTATTTGAGTCCAGATTCCTTTTTGATATAAAAAGCTATTAAAGTGGGTAAACTAAGTAGGCCTAGAACATCAAATAATCGAAACACAATTTTTAAGTTTATGAAGTCTGAGGGCTGTTCATCTCTCTTTCTGCTTTTTGGACCCCCTTTTTTCCATATATCTTTTTTTTATGCTGCCACCTTATCAGAAACAAACACTGGGGTGGCATGATAATAGTCTTCAAGTACCTGAGGCTGCTGCAAAGAAGGAAATAAGGCATTATTCCCATCCAGGATGGATAAAACAAGAAATAACAAACTTAAGCTTCAGCAAAGGAGATCCAAGTTAGATATATGAAAAGGTTTTCCATCCTTAAAATAACTGGAGCCCTTGCACAGACTGCCTGGGGAAGCTGTTGAGTCTCTGTCACTGAAAATCTCTACAAGCAGCCTAGATCACCACCCATCCAGAATGACACATGTATAGTTTATCTAGCCTTGATGCAAAGAGATGAGATGACTTTTAAGGCTTCTTGTCACCCTGAGATCCTGTGATCTCACAAGGTAAAAAAGGTCTGGATTGTGTCTGGTAGGTACTTGTAAGACAGGTCACCAGAAAAATCAGCTGTGGAACAATTTCTGAGAGTTCTCACCTCTCTAATCAACAAGTAGCCAATGTCTCAACTAGGCACTGCTCTACCAAAAGTAGCAATAATTTTGTAATAAAGGATTTCTGATGACTTGAGGCTATATAGGTTATTTTCTCAATCCCAACTGTTGAATTGAAGTCTCAACTACAACCCAGTGTTTACACTGTCTGCAGTTTATCATCCTAGTAAATCCTTAGATCCCAATTAGTTACAATGGGTGCTTCAAGAAGCATATTGGACAGAGATCTTAGTCTAACTGGTGCTTTGAAGCGGCCAGGAAATACAGAGTTAATCAGTAGTACATGCTGAAGGTGCATACCCAGCCCCAGCAAAAGCAAACAGAAGTGAAAATAAGGCAGACACACGTCCATTAAGCAGAAGTAAGAATTAGAGACATGGCTGCATTTGCTTGTTCAGTTTTGTACTGGTAGCCAGACTTGAATTTTAAAGTAATATAAAACATAATCCTGGAAACTTTGCCAAACCAGCTACATTTTGCATGAAGTGTCTTCAAAAAGCCGTAATGAAAGTTGGACAAAATACCACAAAGTTTTTATGAACAGGAAACTGCTTTGTTTGCTTGGAGGCTGTGCATTTCTACTGCACTAAGAACAATTACATCTTGAACCATTCTCCTGAAGCAGTAAAAGGTGATCTAAAAAAGATCATCGTAAACACCATAGAATACAAACACCCCAACAGAAACAGATCAAAGGCAACACAGACAAAAAGTTCTACAGAAAAATCTCCAGAAATTAGTTGGGAAAATGTTTTAAGAGTCCAGTCCAGTCTAGTCCTTTCTTCATTTATTGTCACAGAACACAACCTCATTTCACATAGTCATTTATATACCAAGTGTTCAAGAGATCATATGACTTTTACCTTTACTTGAGTTCTAGCTAAATGACATCTGCCAAGAGAGAAATAGTTTTCTGTGGTACTTAGCCACCTTGATTAAACCCAAGTGCAACTGCTAGCCATGACATTAACTGAGCACTTTGGCTCTAACACTGCAGTTGTTACTACAGGAAAATCTGTGTGAGAAGGAATTCAGAAGCAGTCCTGCACCAGAGGACTTCAGCAGGTGGACTGATATTAGAAAAGGTGAGGTTCAATCAGTGTCTCACTGGATTTCCAGAAACCTCAGACAAATGCTTACAATTCTGCAAGCTAATACTTGAGGATAGGGTCACTGGCAGGATCCATAGAGCCCCAAGAGTAGTCAGTATCAAGAAGGAGCAGAGCAGGGAGAGATTGGAATAAACATCACAGATATACGGTGTTTGCACAATCACATTTACATAAACTGCATACTTAGCACATGAAAGAACAAAGTTATCACAGAAGAGAATGAAAGACTGATGTCAGATGGGAGGAGAGAACTCAACACAACCCTAAAGAGACTGGAGCAAATCTAAGACACCAAGTGGAGACACTGGAGAAAGTAAAGGCAGAAGTTTTATATTGCTTTTGATTTACTGAAGTTGACATACTATTAAGATTCTTTCAAGTGGTTTGTTGTTTTTTTTTTCCTAAGTGACAAAAAATAGCAGTATGCAGATATTTTATTTCTAGCACCAAAGAAGTTTTAGTGCATAGGCCTGGACAGGCACATTACTGGGTATCCAATATTGTGGCTTTACTGGTGCATTTATCAAGCTGCAGACCTATGCATCTCTCACTAGAAATCACTCTGAGTATACGGAGTACCTCATTCTTATTTATACTAAGACTGCATTACTCATTCAGTGTAAAGGATCCTTATTCTGTGTTGCCTCTATACATCTTCTACACCACCATTACTTTTTGAAAAGACCTTGGAATAAACAAGAATCATGTCTGTAGGTTATAATCAATTATTGTTCTTTATTTTTTTACTGTGGATGTTATTTCATTTCATTACTGCCCTGTTTTCTTGTGATGCCTATTGCCAGGGACTGCAGTGAGAACATTACATTAATTTTATTTTCACCCTGGACTCATCAGAAGGCCGTTCCACTGACGACAAAAGCAAAAATCAAAAGTCTAGCCAGAGCAACTTCTCCCCCGCAAGTTTACGGAACTTAACTAGGAGATGTATCTATATAAGGTGCCCATACACAGTCATGATGAATATAATAGATGAATCCAGATGTACGTACTACACACAGGACAGCAATAAACCAATTAACTAGTATTAGATGAATAAATTGCCAGGGTCTGCAAATAAAATAGACCAGGTTAGAATACAAACCGCTAAGCTATTTGCATCTACATTTAGTGTGCTTTCAGGAAAGTACTAATGACCTCCTCAAACACTTCCATTTCATTAGAAAACACCATATGTGGGAGGAACACATCTTTCAACATACTGCAATTATATAAATTCTGTATCTGAAATCTACAGTTCCAGAATCTACTCTGTGGCCCCATGGATAATAACATAGTACTGGATTTAGCAGACTTAACACCACTTTCAGGACACAGAGATACCATATACAGACATAAATCTGTTACACAAGATGCAACTCCACACTTTCTCATCTAAATTTTTCTCATTTCCAGAAATGCCTCCCCATAATTTCACCCTGCAGCGAATTATTTTGAAATTTATTTTTTTAAACTGCCTGAAGTATGAAGAATACTTTTGCCTGGGTGGTCCACAATTATGGAGAAAAGGTGATTAAAAGAGAAGATAAAAGAAAAGGGGAAAAAACAGCATGTGTGAGAAGAAAAGGGAAAATGTCAAAGATGGTATGAGACGAGTGAAAAATACAGAAGAAAGAAGAAAACATGTCAAAGCAAGTCTGCAATAAAAAAAATTAAGAAGGGGCAGGAAGGAGAAAAGATAATACATGTTTACTACAAGATGATATATAAGAAAAGACATGATTCCCATTATAATCCCCCATTCTGACTGCTGACAACTCATTACAATACAGCACCTCATGTATCTATTATACTCTTCAATCTGCTAAAGAATATAGATGTTAGGAAGATAAATGCTGAAATATGGTATCAACATTTCCCTACAGCCACAAACCTCATTATCAGCAGAGATAAACCTGCGCCAGGATACCTTTCTTATCAGAATACAGGCAACAAACAGTTTAAAATTATGTTAGATTGAAAAGATCATTCTTGTTGCAGTTCCCTTACAGCAATCAGAAGAGCAACACAAACATATGTTAAAATCAGAACACCTTCACCTCTTGATAGTGGGATATTTATTATGTTCTGGGAATCAGCACTAAGAGGATGATTCCTCTTTGCTGACCTATGTTTTCTAAGATGCTGAGCTACAGATTTAAGCACCAGCACTCTGGCCCAATCTCATCCCTTCTTATACTCTGAAAACAGAGAGAGGTTTGTGCAAATTTTGGTTATCAGGCCTTCTGAGGTCTGCAAATTATATCTAGTGAGAAGTGCCTTGTTGTTTGCTTCTGGGAGAATAAAAACCTGCTGTTGACAGCAAGAGATCTAATCTATAGCCAACATTTCCACACTGAAAGAAACATGGTTAATTACAGAGTTTATGAAAAATTCTAGGGGAGCAATAAAAGGAAAATTAAGGATCATTAGCAAAAAAACCTTCCTTTTAGTGAACTCTATATGGCTATGAAATTGTCTCTTAGAGGAAAATAGTTCATTGGTCATTTTTAACTGGAATGCATAAAAATCCTGTAGAATGTAGTAGAACTCAACACAATTCACTGAGAGCTTCAGAAATTCCTTATTAAGTCTTCTGAAGAGCTACGGCCTTAGATGGAGGGTTCTACCAATGGTCTTAAAGCCACTAGGGAAAGATTGCAATTCTGAATTCACAGGAAACAACACACAGGACTATTCCATATTGGAGTAATATATGAAATCATCATTCACACCACATGTACACACACACACACCACACTTGATATGGCTTATTAAGTCTTTCTCATCTCTAATTTACAGACAAATATTCATGTGGCCTTCCATTTTTATATTTCAGGTTCATTATTTGAAACACCTTTTATTGAGTTATACCAGCCGATAGTTATGAAATTATATAATTGTAAGAAATATCAATATATTTTTCCATAAATTACAACTTTGATTTGCTATTGAATTCCATGCTTTGTAATTAAGAGAGATAAGAATAATCTTCATTTTTTTGTACTAAATTTTTTTGAAGTGCTTATAATTCTTTTTTAGTTCCTTGATTTTTTTTTTTTCTTCAATGGTTAATCTAAATAGCCCACTAGGAAGCAGGATATCTTTATTATCAGCTTACTGGTTGATCTTCTCTAGGGCAAGTCCCATTACAGTGCTGGGTAACATACTTCCAGGAAATCTCATAGGTTTATTTACTATAATGCTGTCAGAAGGAGCAGATATAGAACAAAATTCAGAAGCTGAATTGCAAATTAGAACCTCTTAAGTAGGTCCTAATTCCTTATCAGCTTAATTTTACTAAATTAAATTTATTCCTGTTCTAAACAGGAATATACTCCATTCTAAATACCAAATCACTGGACATGTTAAAAAAAGCAGAGCAGCAGGTACAGACTGACTGAGGTTAATGGGAGGATTTCTTCAAGTATTACTCCCTGTAAAGGGGAGAATTTTGTCTTTCTGTATACCCAAACCTCAAGGGAATGTGCATAGCAAGGGTGTCTAAGAGACTGCACTGCTTCTTGAGACAATTTCCTACTCATTCTTCCTACTAATTCTTGTGCCTTCAAATACACATGATAATGTTAGATGTGGGGAACTAGTGTAAATTATTATTGGTCAAATGAGCATTCATTTTTCATGAAGACTTTCCGTTTTATAATCCAATCTTTTCCCAACTCAGAATCCCATTTTCTTATTTTCTTCTTCCACAATTCCTGGGAGAAATAGAAGACTTCATCACCTTACTGCAGTTCTTTGGCCCATCTTTTAACTATTTCATGCTCTTCAGGTTGTGAAAATCAGGAGATAGTCATCACAGCATGGTGTTTCTAGCACACACAAGACACCAGCTGCTGAAATCTTTGATCAGTGATGATTTAAAATTTAAGAATGATGGATGGCCAGCATATGAGATGCAAGTGTGCTTTTTAACCTGTCTCTTGAGAGATACTTTCCTGCTCTCATCAGTTGTAGAAGCACACTTTATACTGTTATTTCAATTATAAATAATTAGTGCTTAATCAATGTTGCCATAAGCAGCCAAGCAAATGTCACAGACTATACTGAAGTCCACTGGATGATAGGTTTTAATAGTTGTGGCTCATAATCACAATAAAATATTCTCCCCTTATGTGTTGTGAATAACATTAGTATTTCTTCATGATGTTTATTTGTCACATATGAACTCTCTGTAAACCATTTACCATTTGTTATAAATGGGACTAGATAAAATTCAACAGGCAAATGTGAAGACTCTAAAAACCATTTTGTGGTCAGGAGTCAGTCAGTTGTATATCTTTGCACAGAAATATATACATGCTCGTCTCTTCTTTGACTTGAAACAGAGATATTTACAAAACCTTTTTTATTTTAATTAGAAGATTAGATACTCTTGCTGACTCTCATATGGGTGAGAAAACTCTCAGCATATGATGAAATAGTCGTGTATATTACTCTCTTGCTAGTCAGTCCCTTTTACGCTCTGAAAGAATAACAACGCTTCTGGTTTTCTTGAAGGTGACTTCAATCCACAGGAGGAATGCCAAGATACTTAATTTCTATATACTCCAGTTTAGTTTAGAATAAAAAAGCGCATGCAACAGAATGCTTATGCTGGTGATGCATATGGCCAAATTTTTCAGCAAATTAATGCAGGCACTTGACATTTTCACTTAGGGAAATCAATCAAAATATTACAAAAGCTGCTTTGTCCAATTCTGCCATTGAGACTAATGCTATCATAAGAGTCATTCCTTAAACATATGTAGTTATTTAACTTTAGGTAGCAACTCAAGGCACCTCATTAAATGTGCACTAAAATTCTCTAGCATCCTTGGGTTTGTTTTCTGTTTCCTTTGAGTTGCCTTCATCCCCTCCAATCTCAAATATTAAGTAGTAATTTACTATTTCCTATGGACAAACACCATTTCATTTTCCTGTAGTCTTTCTGTTTTTCTAGGATGACTTATGATTGAGAGAATATTTTTACACAAGAGCCCAAGTACTGTCATCTGATTAGGAAAAAAGTAACTCTCATCACACACATGGAAGGGGAAAAGATTCAAATCCTAGGTAATTCATTTCTTCTGTAAAAATAAGTGTAACTTCCATAATGCTACATGCATTAGTGAAAAGCAAACACCATTATTTCCAAAAGCCCAGCTGTTCTAGAAAATCTCAAAGACTTTCAAACTTTTGCACCATCATCTCAGAAGAACTGAGACAGAGTAGAGAATAGAGCTTTTTCCTTTAATCTAGGGAATAGCCTACACTGGTGTGTTGACAGGAGAAAAAAACCTACCAAGGTCCAGTTCAATCTCCACTATGACATAAGTCCTCTGAAATCCAAAGGTCTTGAATGAGGGCAAAGTGATGCAGACAAGATTTTCAAAACTGCATCATGGAACCTGCAGCAGTCTGCCACGATGGACTGTATTTCATGCACATCAATATGTGAACTGGGATCTCTATCAGTGCCTATCAGGTGTGGCCAGAGGTGTGCTTCAGGTGCACCTTTCAGCAATAGAGGGTAATCACCAGTGCTTGAAATTGGCTGCCTTTCTCTGATACGCAGTACAGTGGACTGAATATATTTCAAACACACATACTAGTGCTTTCTGCAGGGAAAATGATCCTGGTAGAAGTGATATCCACCTCAGAAAGATGCAACAGAGCTGGAGAAGGTAAAAAAAAAAAAAAAGACAAAATGGGAAAGTTCTATGTGCAAGGAGAAATTAAACTGACTAAGATTCTTCAACTTAGAAGACATGATTAGGAAGATTTCCAAGAGAAATACGCAATGCCATGAAAGGCACAGAGACGATGAATAGGGAATAATCAGTCACTATTTCACAATAAGGAAGAAAAAGCAGATTAGCAAGCCAAAGCTTTTTGAAAAATAAAAGGAAATACTTTTTTTTCCACATAATTCACAATTACAGTTGTGATACCCATTTTGCAGAATACCACAAGTATAAATGGACTGAAAATGTCCTAAAAGAATATGTATTCTTCCACTGCAACGTAAATACTACTGTGAACTTTCAAGTAACCATCATGTGGTATACTCTTTAGTATAATGCAGAACCTGAAACACTTAGAGAATCACAGTTTTGCAAAGTGTACTTTAAAATACAATAACAAACCCATGATGTCAATGTCAGACCACATCCGAATTCTGATTTTGTTCTGCATTTTTGGACAGACAGTTCCACTCATTGTAATTTTAAGAATATCTAAGAGTTAAGAGCAAAAGACTACAGTGTGTCACTGTATAAGTGAATGCGTTTTTCATGCAAGGCCCTTGCTATAATGCTGACAGCATATTATGAACATAAAAGCAAAGTCATCTTCATAAAAAAGCTAAAAAGAAAATAGATTCATGGCACAAAGCAGAAATACCCTAGTTGTGGTCTGTAGAGCACAAAGGGTAGATAAGACATTTCTTGGATGTCTGGGAAGAACAGTTTCATGACAAAGTTCTCTCTCTGTCTCCTTTCTTTCCAATGACAGAATTGCATTAAAATGAAAGATACAAATGTACACATTCCTAATCTCACTTTTCCTTGCAAGCCATTGATACTGCTGTTGTCAGGATGTTGTGGGTTGAGAATCAGTGAAGAGATGTCCCAAAAGATAATTGTCGTGGTTTGACCCTGGATAAACGCCTGGTGTCCAGCAAAACTTCTCCAGGGCCTTTC